>JAKLNL010000078.1:0-45591 GCA_022814505.1 Talaromyces liani
GGCTTTGAGACTCTTCTTCGAGAAAAGCTTTTGCTTCCTCAGATGGTATCTCTCTTTGATCATGATACATATCCCACAGCGCGACCTGGCGCTCAAATCGCTCCCCCTGAACCGCCCAAAGGGGTATACTGCGATATATGTCTCGCCATGTTTCTGTAAGGGCCCAGCGTATTACGTCCGGCACTCCAATGGATCCAGTCGATGTCCCAGGTAGAGAGGAGATCTTGGTTCTAATTTCTTCTGGAATACAGAAAACGACGGATTGCCCCTTGCCCAACTTCCGCATCCTCATGCATGCTTTTGATATGATCAGTGGGTGGTCCGTGAATGAGGATAAAACGTTTTACTTACCCTGTACTAACTTGTCTTTTGTCATACCAGCTCCCAGGGTTACTGCTGCCCGATAAGATGATGGCAATGGCAAATCAATGCCTCTGGTGTGGGCTTCATCCAAAAAAACATAGCATGCCTCGAGTCGCTTCGCAAATGGGGAAATCTGAAGTGGTTCAATGATTCCATTGCGATCCACTACGCAAATGACGTCGAGCTCGTTGACAAAAACGACGGCCTGCCTTTTGTTGTCGTCCAATGTCATGCTCAGCCAGGCACGTGCAACCTCTAAGTTGGTGAGTTCTAATATCTGGGCGCCCACATCGAGAATAACTTGTGTTGGCGGGTCGAGGGTTACGACCATGTCCAGCAGCACTTGTGCGTCCGATCTGGACGGGCTGGATCGCGTGGGGATAAATACAACCGAGTTCTCAGGTCGTAGTAGGTACTCCAGGACCAAAGCGTTCGTGTGGTTCTGCTCTGGAAGGTCCAGCTGCGTTACACTCAGAGGGAGGGTCTCTCGGGAGTCATTAGTGCCACTGAAACCAACCGTTGAATTTGGCTTGAGCTCGCCGATATCCCACCCGGACGCAGACAATTTACTTGGAAATTCCTTGATTTCTTTGGGAAACACAATATGGCTGAGAAAGTAATCGATGGCACCTTTGGAAAACTTGAAGTGTGGGAAAACATGAGCCACACAGTGGAATCGATCCTGGAGATTGATGCCGCCTAACTGACGGTATGCTTGGCTGAGTGTTGGCGCATCATTCACCCAGATCTGGAAGTCAATTTCCCTCTGATCTGATTTGACTAGATGCTTAAACGCAAGGAGTACCTCCTCATCATTCAAACCGCCGTAGTAATAGTTCAGGCATGTAAGGACGATGACAACTTCCGGGTGACTGAATTCTGATCGCGGAGCCGGGTTGTCCTTCGCACGATATGGGACCGAAAGCCTGCTTGCTGGTTCTCTTATACGATCAGAACCGTAGTTGACCCTCCAACGCTTCTGCGCAAAGCAGAAAGCTAAGACACCACCGGCAAGAAGCCCTCTCAATAGGAGAAGCGCATCTTTCGTGCTTTCGGTCCAAAAGCTCCAAGGGCCGTCGTTTTCAACCTCGTCAATCTCTTGTACTGATAAGTTTGGATTGAAAATATATTTCAAAATGGCTCTCCTAGATTTCTCGGTCTGCCTTGAGATCGCTAATGAGTCAATACCATTCTCACAGATGTGTTGGGCAACCCGTCGGAGAAGCTCTTGACCCGAACTATCGTGCAGGAATCGTATTCGAGGAAATCTTCCTGGCCGGTGTTGATCCACTTCGATAAAGCCAGAAAATTCCTCTTTCATGTCTGCAGCATACTTCCTTACCAGCTCCAAGATTTGTTGAACGATAATCCATCTCTCTGGGCTAAATTCCAAGGGCTGCTGAGCACCCATTGTGTAAATAAGCTCGAACTTGACACTAAAATTCTCGTCGCTCTCATCTACTACGTCGCGCGACGAATTGCGGAATAATTGAAGCGTTCGAAAAATGGACCTCCCAATCTCATTTTTGCCCACAATGAAGGATTCAAGGCACATAAGTCTGAGGGATAGGATGTGTTCCGGTTGAACTAGGAGAATTCCCCCGGTCTTCATGCAATCCAGACACATGCGCTCAATCTCATCCGCCTCCGACACGCCTATTCGTAGTGACCGCGACACAGGCAGTTGGTAGATCCGTCGACCCAGAAGACCCCCGAGTTTTGAAACCATCATGTGAAGCATTTGACGTGATTGTGGCTTAGCGACAAGAACGCGGACTAAACGAGATCCGTCGGCCAGAGCGGCTGCGACAATGGGCACGATGACCGAGGATTTGCCTTCACCCATGTTGAGCTGCATGACTGCATTAGATCCCGATGGTAACGTTCTCATCTTTCGAGCGATCTCTTCCTGGACGTCTCGAATCAAGATTCCATTCTCAATTTCAAGCAGCAACGACTCTGGATAATCGTATGGATCCCAATTGGAATGGCCCCGGTTTTGGAATTCCTGAATAAGCTCCTCGGGACGATCTATCAGACTCACCAAACGCTTTGCGCGCTGCAGTGCCGTAATTGCACGTCCGTAAGCGAGAAAGCAGCGTTTCCATTTCTCGGGTAGCTGTGGCCATCTTTTCCGCGTTAATTGTTGCAGCAGAAGGTCCGGAGATAGTCTCGGCCAGGTATGCCCCGTTGACAAAGTTTGCCAAACTCTAAGAGAACTTTTTGTACGTGCATTCGTCATGCTTGCCTCTGCGAAGCAGATGGACAGTCGTGAATGAATAGTCTTGTAGATCCCTCCTAAGTGATCCCGACATCGTTTATCGTAAGACTGAATAAAACCTCTCAGGTCGATATCAGCCGATAATGCTGTTTTGTGGGTTTCTCTTTGCTGTAAAGATCTGATGCTCGCTTGCAGTCTTTCAAGGTATTGCGACTCATATTTAGATCTAGGCTGCGACTCTAAAGCACTGAGTATGGACACCAAACTCGGCACTTGCGGATGAGAACTCGAAGAGGTGTGTAAAAGGTTCTCTAAGCAAGGCGGATCCATCTCGACAACAGGAAGTGGACCAAGATCCTCGCTAAGGACATCGTCAACCGAAACTGATCTACGGCGTGAAGAGACAGTGTTCACAGTTTGTTGGTAAGAAAGTAACGGCATGGCTATAGGTCGCCCTGGTTGGCCAACAATGACAGTCACTATGTCCATAAGATAGTGCCTCAGCAGCCTGTTGTCGAACCAAATGGAAAACCTCTCATTCACCTGGTACATAGCTTTATTGACGTCAAAGTAGTCAGCAAAACTGGGATTGCCCCTAGCCGGAGGAATGATCGGGGAAGAGATAGGCCACTGTTGACGCAAATCCCGCATGAAATCATCCAATGCTTGTCTCCTATTCTCTTTTGTGCGCCTTTTTATCCGCGACTGAAATGTCGAGTAATTTTCCCATCGTTCAGGAGATAATTGGGATTCCGGGGTAGTGGACCGAATGGCGCCGTTGGTAGTAGATCGTAAATCCTGCTCATTGAATTCAAATCCTCTTTTTGGCTGAAATTTTGACCTGCGAGGGGGCCATAAGACCCCTACATCAGTGAGAGTATACATCGCTGCAAGGACTCTCAGAGTCACCATGTCCGACTTCTTGGAAAATGCCAAGGTTGAAAGCCAAATCATGACTTGGTACTTGTTCGGGCGAGACTGGTGGGCGTAGAATAAGCGATGGATACCACACCAATCCGTGGCAATAATTTTATTTGGATCCAATATGTAGCTGGCATCGTATCGGATATCGGCTGAATCCATCAAAGCCTCAGGGCCGTTTATACTGTCATACTTGGCAAGAAGATTCCAAATATGTGAGACGATGGTTCCAAATTCCATTCCTTCAAGGAATCCAAAGTTATGGTAAAGAGATTGACAAAGAGTATAGACACGACTGCACGCGTCGGACTGGTAGTCTCTGTCGCGACCAGAATAGAGGCGATCGTGAGTGATTGTGAAATCTTCGGCTCCAAAATCCGAGACCCTAAAGGTCGATGAACGAATTCGTGAACGTTGCAGCAACTGGGGGTCTGAATCTGGCAAGGTAGGCTGGTCTATCGAGATATTAGGGTAGAAAATTCTCATCCGACGGTCCTGGCCGAATATTTCTTCCACCTCTTGGTGAAAGTTCTCATGATGTGACAAGCAACTGAGATCTTTCCGCCACTCAATGATCTGCATCACTTTTTCATTGGCGGGATAGTACTGCCTTTGCGGAGTGAGTTCTGCCAGTCTTGCCAAAATCTTGGTATTTTCCAGTTGCAATTGTGTGAAAGAACGCAGGGACGCGGACCGGAGAATAGATAAGGACTCTTCCGTCCCCGTCTTCCCAGTGAGAGGGTCCGGAATGCAGAAGGAAGTGACAGCATGCAAATAGCACAGCAGCAGCTTGCTCTGTAAACTTCCGTTGTCGATCAGCCGGCCCAGCTGGCTATCGATTGAGTATGAATGGAGACAGGTGACCAGCTGCCACCCGATATTGACTGCAACGTGGCCTATCACACGGTTCCATGTCACAGGACCCTCGGGAATAAGCACGATGTGATCGTCACTGACTTCACTCTTCAGAATTAGCCTATTACGAAGACCAACGAGTGTTCCAAGCGATTGATCCTCAGCGATCACCATTCCAGGGTATTGGCGAGATCGCATGGTAGAGTGTCCTACCTGAAGAGTAAAACTGGTTCTTAGACGGGGTATCTCAACCTCCACGATAGAGGAGTTCACGAGCATACATTGCAGTTTGGAGGCATTTTCCAGGGGGTTTAGGATGTCAGATATCTGTTTTGCCGTCTCGCTTTGCAAGCAAATCAAACTGTTGCTACCTCTCATGAGACACCAACCGCGCCGCGCATCACTCCTTTGAAGCTTCCAGTTGCGATTTGAGGTCAGCCATGGTTGCTTGATTGGTCGAAATTCCACGTATCCTTGATCCACATTATACCAGTGAGCGTAATCCTCCACGAAGGCGTCGGGGAACCACCCAGCGAATAATCTTGATGGAATAAACTCCAAGGTCTCGCTTTCGTTTGTCGCACGAACGCAGAGATCAAACACTTTCGATCCTGCAATCTCCTTTTTTCCAAAATGTATCGTATAACCCATGTGTCTCTGCTGTCCAGAGAATTGCATTCCGGGAACGTCACTGGGCATCACCTCAACTAGTGACCGCCCAAACAAGGACTGATACGTATGATGGCCTTCGTAGCTGGAAGGCAACGAGGCAAGTGGGCGGCCATCGATCAGAAGCTCCCCAGTTAGAATATTATAATGTACACACAAGTCGCTAGTTTCTAAAGATTCACATGTCATTCGAGTCCCTAACCAATAGTCATTCTCTCTTGATAGGACAGACCAGGGAGAGCCCTTGCGGTATGCGGCCCATGTCCGCGCAATAGCCTCATCTAGGCCCACCGATTGCCTAGACAAGAGGGCACTGTTCTCGGCCATGAGTCGATAGTAACGATAGGACAAAGATTTCCATCGAAAAATTAGAATTGGGAGCAGGGCGTTGGCTGGTATATCGAGAATACCTTTCCTGTCGTGAATCATCATACAGCATTGGAACAGAATTGTTACCGCCGATGGGCTCTCTACAATCCGAGAAAGGTGTGCTTCTTCTGTATCAAAGCTACAGGCACAGATCAGGGATATGTGGGCACTGTGCGCCATCAATGCGGTACGATGGCTGCCTTCAACTGTGCTGTTTGCCTTATCCCTGACAACAGTAACCCAACGAAATGCAATATCACGTACGTATGATAGGTGATCAAAACAGAGATCGTGTATTGCGGTGGAGTTGGAAAGGGAAAGCACTCTGTGGATAATCAGAATCAGGGCCAGCAGCTCCTGAGCAGACTCCCAATTCTCTCGTATCCGTTCTGCCGACTTTCTGATCTCGGTTAACAGTGCCACCACAAATCGATCATCTTTGAGAATCACATGTCCAGTTCTCAAAAAAGAGTCTGCCGGCGGGCCAGCCTGACTGATGATTTGTAAGAGAAAAATACATGTTTCTGTTTTTTTCCAAACCACACTTGGCATGGCTAACTGCCGGAGGATGTTTTTCCATTGTATGTGGATACCGAGTGGCATTGCACAGAGCGCCCTATATTCTGCTAGCGTCATGTCCTTGGGGCACACATTCAGAGAGGAAATGACCGTATTAGGGGCCGGGCCATCACTGCTACCTGCTGGCCGAAATAAAAATTTCTGTAGCGAAGAACTTCTTTCGGGTAGTTGATAGGTGCACGTTGTTGCAGTTGTCTCATTTCCAATGTCCAACTCCGCCACGAAGCAGCGAGTGGAATTATCATAATACTGGAAATGCATCCCGTTGTTGAGGCACACATCTTCATAAGTCACATGAATAATCTTCTTCTGTTTCCTGTGTGTCCCAAGATGAGGCTTGACCTGTGAGAGAAGATGGATCCTCTCAGCGTCTTCGATATGCGTATAAAAGGGCGATAGTCCGCGATAGGATTGAGGTCGGTAATCGGCTCGTGGTCGATTAATGATAGAGTATTCAACGTGCAAAATAGTAAGAAAACAGAGCGTAGCTTCACGCCACCAGGCAAATGGCTGTGGTCTCATCAATTCGAAAACAGTTGACTTGGCCTGTAGGGGATTATCCGACAAAGGCCATTCGTGAATTTCGATGCTGATTGCTTGTGCCTGCTCTTCATACTTACAACGTCTGCACGACGGGCTATGGCGGGATTCATGAATATCAAAACGATGATTCACAATAGTGTCGACGTATGTGCACACCATTTCATTGACCCGAGCATAGAGATCTCGATACTTTCCTTGCTTTAGCTCAAGCTCTGACCGCTTCGCTGCTCTCTCGCGAGCAGCGCGTTCCTCGATCTCTGCCAATAAGCTCTGATGGTCTGCAGAGCTATCAAAATACCGTACCGAGAAAGACGTGGCAGTACCGAAATCTTTGAAGATGCCGGACCCTCGATACAGTGCGCGGGATAGCCGCTGCTCCATATATGCCTCTGCATGCTCCAACCGTTCCAACTGAGATCGATAAGGTAACACAAGTGACGAATACATAGATATCGGGATACTACAATCATATTCCGCGAGCATCGGATGGTGGTGAATTGCCGCCTTGTCACAAGCGATCCACAGCTCCAAAATTGTAAGAAGCATAGTTGAACTGGCTTCTGGATTGGTGGAATATACTGGTAGCGCAACTTTATGGTAACGGTCGATCAGGTTTCTCAGTTCCTGACAGGTTCTTCCGTGGGGTAAATGAATTCGAAGCCAGCCCTCAAGATGAGACTCAACCCAACTCTCTACGGTGGCGAGGTTAAACAGGTCATACTCTGGGTCATCAAAGTCTAGATGGAGGGGGACCTCCGACGCCTGATAATGTCGCAGTTTCGGCCGCGGCTGAAACTCTGTGGAGGCTGAAATGCGCTGACGTCGGTAAATACTTTCAAGCCATTCATCTAGACCTGGCGGCGAACAATAGATGTCTTCTCTGGAATTCAAATTTTCCAGGCGATACAACCCGATGTTCAGTCTGGTTTGCGACACGATTGAATCCCAGGCCTGTTGGATGCTGCAGTTGGCTTGTCCAAGCGCATCTTCAACAATGGAAAACCAAGAGGGAGCAATAGCCAGATTAAGCTTCCGCACTCGGCGAGCGATCTTGGCTGTCATGATGTATTTTTCTTCGGTATCTGTCCTCTCACTGAACCTCTGGAGAATCATACTCATGTAGAACACCATAAAATGCTTGTAAAGTTCCGCGGTCAATCCTTCGTGCACGCAAAGTCTTTGAAAGATTAGTTGAAGAACCACTCGAATCAGAAGCCAAAAAGGAGATCGCCGCCAAGGCATTCTAGTTTTAGACCATAGCACTTCTTCGCGAGTATTCTTCTGTATCTGAATATTCTCCGAGGCAGAACATAGAGGTCGTAAAAAGGTAATGAAAAGTTCAGTTACCATGGTTGGCTTGGTTGTATCCCTTTCTTCTTCATGTGACTGGCCAGCTTTTCTCACCTTTGGCGTGGTCTCGGCAACGGACTGATAGCTCATCCTGGAGAGAGTTTGCGCAATGGTATGTTGTAGGGTCGATTGCTCAAAGGTGTCCCGATCCATGTCAAACGCTGGACCGGGAAATTGACGCTGTAGCCGGCCCACGGTGCTATAGACGGATTTATTACGAGGAGATAATTCGAATGCCTCCATCTGGATCTCGCTCTTTCCCGCAGTCAATAGGACTGCGGCGTTTTGACTATGAACATAGATGGGTAGAAAGCCCCCTTGAAATGGATCAGAATATCGCTTGGTAACTTTCACCGAAGTGGCTTACCGTAATGACTCAATTTCTGCAGATTTTGCAACAATTTACCTTCGTTCACGTCTCCGTGAATTCCCGCTTGGCTTTTCAAACGACAAACCATCTCGATGACAGAAGCGAAAATTCCGTCCTGCTGCTCGGTTGCATAGGTTTTAAACCTTTCCAGGGCTTGAATTACGCTATCAAGAAGCGCAAGCTCGTGTTCGGGATTATAGTCATCCTCTTGCGGAAGCTTAGGAGGGAGAAACACATGGTGAAACATATATTTCATTACACCAAGGGACAAGTTGGAATGCGTAAAGGATGTAGACATGATGCTAAGGATATATTTGCGTGTTTTTGTCAATACAGAGCTCTCTGAACCTGACAAAAGCCCAGTTCTTAAGGAATTTGATATTTGTGAGTTCTCTGGACAACCACTAACTCAACCAGCCTTGCAGCAGGGTATGACGTGCGTGGTCAATGTCCTTCCATAGTCTCAAATTAATTCCTCAAAGACCTGCTACCGCTGTCTGGCGCATAGCAGCTTGTGGAACGTTCAGGCGGCAAGCGTGTTCCGTGAATCATCAATATCCTGCGACTGTCAGCCGTGCCAGCCGAGTGTGTAAATGACCAGAAATACACAAAGCCACTGAGAATTCCGTTATGAAATTAGTTGGACGTAATATTGCTAAGGTGTGTAGGTCGATACATCGCAGCATACGTCAAATCATGCGCTTGCAGCCAATCCTACGTCCCTTGTTGATGCCGGTATAAGACCTGCATCTGTATCTTGCAAAACTTGTTATCTGACATTGTTGCTCTGAGATAAGAAAGGATATTCTTATTGGTCTCTCACTCCTGCCTCGTATGCGCCTGTGATAAATCGACGCTAGTCGCATTATTGGAATTACATCCGTACGACGAGGTTCAGCCTTGTCGAGGCTACGTACAAGATGGTGTAAGCTCGAGTGCGGAATTTTCGATTGACATCGAATATCAGCCACGTCCTTCCCATTGCGAACTGTCAAGCTAGGGAACCGAAAATACTGTTCATAAGATCTGTCATGTCACATGACTCAATTTCGTAGCTTAGAAAAAGCAGAAGTACATGTATCTTATCTCGCATTCCAGTCTTATTCGTCGCCCAAATGTTTCCGCGAATGAACAGCAGCACCCTCACGGTAGTTTCACGTCAATGTAAATTCTGGCAGGGTACTAGATATCACCATAATGCAAGCGTCAGTCTATATCGCAATTCTTGTGCCCCCCTCCAACATCATCCGCATCTTATACTATTGCTCACTTATCGAACTAACACCACACCGCTGATCGGAACGCAGTATTCACTTTTATTGATGTAGTCCTCAGCCTTGGATGATGAACGAGTTAAATCATCCATGACGGATAGGGTTCTCGATTAGGATATTTCGAAGGGTTCAGCTCTTAAACTCCAAATCGAGCTTAGTGAAGTACGCCAAATTTGAGGGCTGCAAGCATATGTGAGGAAGTACCAGACACTGTATAAGTATATGTATACTTTGAATAACATACCATATCTCACATAGCGATTTGCATTCACGTTACGCATTCAGGTTACGCATTCAGCATCGGTTTTCAGGCAAAGGCAGCTTTCAGTAATAGCGAGACAGATGTTGCATCGTAGGTACAGAATGACACCTCCCTCAAGTGTAGCTTACGATCCTTGCAGAACTTGCATTGATGCATATGGTGCGTGAACCTTTGCTAATTGCTAGGCTCTGTAGTGAGCCTGACGTTTGTGGTAATAAGGTGGTGCAAGAAGATCCACTGCAGTCACCCCTTTTTATCACTATAATTTGAGATCTAGAAAACCGATTAATTTACCTAGAACAAAATTTACACGAAGAATCTCCATTATATATAATGACTATTTGTCCGTACTGATTATTTGTCTGCTACGGAGACGAGTCAATTTCGTTGACATTGTGACCTACTTTCAATTGCCTCAAATATCTGGAACCTTCATGAAGAATTCACACTATAATAATGTCCGGTAGGTTTTCATCTTTTGTACAAATTCATTTGAAACTGATGGCAGTAGTCCTCCCAGCTACCGATAGTGAAGCTCGAACTTGGTCTATGTATCCAGAACTCCATGATGATGTGTCATGCTTGCTTCGTGCCCACCGTCTTCTCTATGAATTCAACAACGTCGACGAGGAAAATGGTTGCATGAGAAGCTACGACACAAACATCACGGGCCGATTCAAATGCTCCAATACTTCATGTGAAACTGATGGATGGTCGAGCAAGGTTGTGGCAATCACTATCCGAACGTACCCTGGGCCCAGATACAATGCCAGAGTTTATCACCAACGCTGTGAAAATTGCGATAGCCTGAGCCGTCCTGTTTTGAACAAGTCATATGCAGACAGAATTGCATACCGGCTTAAAAAGTGGAACGGAATACAGGTAGTTCCACCAGTTTACTCCGCAAAAACGAATGGACCTCATTACAGTGACTTATGCGAAGGTTGCAAAGCCGGCCACTGTAATGCTGGGGGACGAGGTGTGATAGTGAATGGTAGGGTCATTGAAGCCGAGTGATCTAGTATTCAAGTGCAGGATCCTGTTGAGAAGTACGACAACTAGGTCGGCCTTTTTAAATGAAGAATATTCTGACAGTTTCAGATTCAAAATCAATCTCCTTTCAGTCCTATCTCACTGGTAATTTGCGCGCTGAGTGTCAAGGTTCTTGCTTGACAATCGATCTTGTTCTCTTCCAGAATTTGTCATCCTTGATGAAGTCGGGAAGATCGGATGTTCCTTCTTCGATTTCTTGGATCTGTATCATCAAACCAGCTGTAATTGGAATATCGTATTTGGTCAGAAAGTCAATGGTTTCTGTCCAAAAAGATTTGAGAAAACCGCGCCTGTCATACGGATTGGCGCGTTCCATCCACTGTGACCAATGGGAAACGGTTAAGCTTGCGACTTCAAAAGCTATCTGAAACCATTCAATGTGCGACTGTTCATGGTATTTGCACCATCTGATGTCATACCGACATCTTGCGAGTTCGAAGTGGACCAGTTGCTCAATTCTTCCGGGGTGTCTAATAGCATCGTAGGACTCTAAAAGAACCGGATTTCCATGGCCACATTTAGCCCACTCATCTAGTCGATCACGAATCCTTGGCCGCCCAGTGAATCCCACCTTGATGAAGCCAGAGAATGCCTTTTCGGTGTGCGTGTACAAGTAGACAGACCCATTCTTTGTAGAATTGGAATCAATAGGTTCCATTAACTTTGAAAGTAAGGTGTCGCCCTCCCAAGCCTCATGCCTTGCAAATATGTCTTCTTTCGTGGCAGAAATAACAAAACCAGTGTGGCTCAGGGGTGGATGGTCCAGGAGTGATTTGACAAGCTCTTTCTCGTGCTTGAGTTCAGGAGTCTCGGGACTCTCGCTTGGCTCCCTCCATGTCGAAGAATGTGAATATTTTTCTGATGAGATTTCACTCTGCCACCGGCTCGCTAACTGGGAATCCAGATTAGAACCACAGATCTTATTTCTATGGTGATTACCACAACAACATTTCTCTGCTATTTTAGCCAGAATCAGAAGCTCTGCTTTAAATGAAAAGCTAGTGTCGGAAATGGTATTCACCAGGCCAATGGCGGCCTTCTTGTACTCATCGGTGATTCTAAGCATACAGCATCTCTTTTTATCGGAGAGATACCAAATGCATTGCCACGTTTCTTCATTCAGCCGTAACTTTATATCGGCAAAGGTTGGGAACTGATCGACTCTCGGCATGACCTTCATTTTGCTTTAGACAGGTGGAATGGCCAACTAAAAACTCTTGTTTTAGACTTTGGCATATACGGTATTAAGAGCTTTTTTTTTTTTCTAGCATCACTACATTGTCCCAGTCGGAGGCGGAGTGGCTCTTTACCCCGCACATTATGCACATGACTGAAACAATGTCACAGAAAAAAACCACATTAGCCTACCTTTATATCTACGATTCAACTTTGCGTCAATCGGAGTACGATTGGATTTTAATTGGTCTGCAATAAAAAAGCAACCAGCGATGCAATTTGAGATCCGAATTACCATTATTAAAACTTGCTCATATCCATCTACTACAGATCTAAGCACACGGTTGGGGACAGCAGGCGTAATGTGGAGCTCGACTTTTTCGGCTTCTTGCCAGCGTTGAAGGTCTTCTTGTGACCATGGAGGACGAGCCTTTTCACGATCATCGTGTCGCCGTATGTATACTTGATGCGGGAGTCCGACGCTCACGCCTCACATTCAATTTCTTCGTCTGTCTTCTGAGCCACATCATGCATGAGAAGGCATTCCGTCATACAGAGTTTTGTCATTCTGGGCTTGCCGAATCTCATGCAGGGTTCTGTGTATCACTACCGCATACCTCTTCCCTGTCAAGCAAGGCACACCTTGCTATTTATACATTTGACAAGCGACTAGAATCCCTTGCTTAAATAGAATTTTAATGGTACTAAGAAATACGCTATACCAGAATTGGAGGTTGTGAGAAACCGAGCCCGAAAACCCCTAAATAAGTATCCATGAACCATGCCCTCTGGATATACAAATAGCGGGATTTCGAACAGGAATTCCGTAGCCTAGCAAGTCCACTTTAAGGTTTTTACGACTGGTCCAATTGTTATCGATGGAAATGTCCGCCCCTGCTAACCAAGCCATAATTGCGCTACGGATCGGATACGAGTTTCGTGATGAGAGCCTTCTAAACCAAGCGTTGACTGCAGCTGGTGCGAGGGAAGATATCTATGATGGCAATAGAACCCTTGCCCAAATAGGGAAAGCTTTCGTTGATTTGGCATCTACGAGGTTTGGATATACCGTGCGCACGAATCCTGGTAAGTACTGTTTTTCCATTTATGATGCGTGCTAATAAGAACTTAGCAAACAATGCAACCTTGAAGGCTGTTCTATCAGGCAACAAACGTTGTGCTGAGATTGCACAAGCAATAGGCATATCGCAATTCATGACTTTGAGCCCCCGATCTGATCCTAATTCAATCAAAACCCAGAACAAAGCCATAAATGCTTTGATAGGGGCAGTATATGTGGACTCAGACTGTAACAAGACGACTTTATCAGTGCTAGAGAACCTTAATTGGTTCTCTCCATCGAAAGGAGTCGCCAGACCTTTGACAGTACACAATCGAGCGCCACGATATAGAGCTACCTCAGATATGCCAGTTTCTGTGGACGAAACCGTCAATAACCAGGTCAATACATTGTCATGCCCTCCAAAAATGCCTGTACAGGGCATTCAATCACGCTTAGCTAGCCTTGAATCTGAGACAGGCCTGCACTTGCGAAATATCTTCCGAAGTATCGCAAGTCCCACTACATTAGCTATGCTGAGAAGCCAAGTCTTTTGTGTGGTGCACGCGGAGCATGTGGATTCTCATCCACCCAGTACCAATTTGTCTGCATTTGAGAGGTATACTTTCATACAGAGATTAGGCCAAAAGATCAGCTATCTGCAAACAGTTCGAAACAATCATATTCTCCAGCTTTATCGACAATGTGGGGGTAAGGCATCGAGTTCCTGTATGAATATAATACACTTCGATCACGGGACGAAAAAAGCTGGGAACCCTCTTCATCGACAAGATACCGAAATCACACTACAAATGATGCTGTCAATCTTTCCAGGATCAAAGCCCGACAGATTATCCGACACATTCAACGAAGTCAAACAGCTGCGTAGGGTAGGAAAAAGATTGAATACTCTGGTCCAAAATTTTGGCATTGGGATCCTTGGGCTTATGCATGATTCTGAAGCGGCGGCGCGTGGAGCTGACTTGGCACATCTACTGTTTGTCCAAATATTGCTCTTTCAGGTTGATCATGGCTAATGTAGAGCAGGAATCTTCAAGTTCCGGATCGTATTTTCGAACAGGTCATATTGCTATTACAAGAAACCCAGGGCTCATTGATACGCAACGTTTGCCTTTTCTTGGGTCCGGTCGTGCAGAATTTGATAGATGGAGACCATTTTCAATTATCACAATGTTGGACTGAGCTTTTCCCATTGGATCATATTTAATAGTCAATTGCGCGTTTTCCGGATTCGCTCAGCCTGGTCTAGATCTAGAATTGTTGAGGACGATTATACACATACTACGCATCGAGACATGCCTCCATTAGCCGCTTCTCTTCTCGTTCATGCTCATAAACCTGTGACCATAGACTTGTTTACAATCTTTGCCATGGTTGAGGAGAGCTCCGCGCCATTGATCGGCCTCAGAACGTTCCGCGCACCGCTCTTGAATCGAAGCTACACTCTTTGTAACATTGACCGCAGTTAAGTGGATATAGAGGCAACCGTTGATTTTCAAAAGCTAGAACAAATCTTCCTGTCAAGGTTCTACAACCAAAGTCAAACGGATACAAAATAAGCTGCCATAATGGTGTCGTAACTCGGTCTTCTCGCCGGAAATGTGGAATGCGGGATCTGATCGAAGCAGCTCTGTAATCACTCCACAGATTGCTGATTTTTAGCCATTTCTCATAGCTGCCAATGGTTGAATAATGTAGAAGTTGCTCTTGTACATCATCTGTCGGGGATCAAATTCATTGTACGGGTGACACGAGACTGGAGAGTTAAGAACGAGTTGAGGATGTTTTGTTCAGATTGAGGAGAATCACTCCTCCGGATCAAGCCTCTCCTGAGAGTCTTCAAGGGCGAGACACCTCTTGACTGCGTAGAATAGGAACCACAACGCAGGCCATATTCCCATTGTGTTTAAGGAAATCGGTAGCACGAATCGGTATACAATTTTCAAGTGAAAATTGATCACTGTCTATAAAAGCACGATCTGTCCTCATAGGTGTACATATTGGTGTTGGCTCAGGCAAACATCGTCGGCGATCATGCATATCCTGTGTAGAGTGCGAAAGGAAATCCTCTCAATCATCCTTGGCTTAGACTAGCTAGGCTTTTACCAGAACTCTCAGTTTCATTCCCATAGAACGCATATGGATATTATACCTAGGGCGACGTTTACGCGGTTTGATGTTGGGTAGAGCGGCTTACTGAGGATGTAGCTTCAAAACATTGAAAGTCATATCGAACTCTGCGTGGAAGACATACGCTATACGTAATAAGAGCTTACAGGTCAACAAATGGTATAATATCCTCTTCTCCTTTCTAGCAAGGCGATGTACAGGCTTCTTGTCCTTTGTTTAATTTCTGTAAAAGCCACATCCATACATTCCTGCGGTACCCCTTACTGAGTTGGAATCCCATCCCAAAGACTCTGCATACTTAACTATTTTACTTTTTCGTCATCTGAAATTGACCTAATGCATTCAAACAGTCTTATTACTTGTTATGACTTCCAGTAACCTCAAGTCTCCTATGTCTCAATTTATTCTCCATTAGCTACGGGATCTCTACTGGTACAAGACTCGTTTTACTCAAATGGCGCCGAAAGATACAAACCCGAACTCCAGAGAGAGCGGATTCATCTCAGCACTTGAAAATCTTCGCGTCTCAATCGGTGAAGTTTCGCATTATGGATCAAGGATAAAACTTGTCGAAGACCTACAGAAGGAAAAGAACATCGAGATCCAAAAGCGGGTGGAAGCAGATGCGACTATACAAGAGCAACAGACGCAAATCAGTAACCAATTGGAAACGATCAGATTGTTAAAGGGGGAGAGAGAGTCTACTATCGACGCATTTGAGCGTAGATACAGAGTTTGGGCAAAAGAGGAAGCAAGATTGATATCTGATCTACAGAATATGAAATCAGAGTTACGGAATTGCAAAGCAGAGGCCGGCCTTAATCAACACAAAGAGCTAGCGGATTTAAAAAAGAAATCCAATGACCAAGAAAATCAGATCACATCGTTAAAAGGACAGCTTGACCAGCAGATAACATTAAACACTGGGCTTGAGGAACGTTTACTTCGTTCCCAGACAAAGTTGAAGGATTTGATCCAGAGTGTGGGTTTGGAAGAAATAGGTCTAGATTTGTATGTACCCTGTGGATCTTATGAAGGTGACTTGACTGATTAATTTGAACCACAAAGCAAGCAGCATGTGGAAAGACTCGAAAAAGATCTCCATAAAATGGTATATCACTACTTTTATGAAGTCACCTCACCGAGTGTAAGTTGATCATGACTTCCACCCCCAGTAGTTGATTCTAACATAGAAAAGCATGCAGGGCTTGGTGACTCACAGTGGACTGGGCTTTCTTGTGACTGGCTTCCAGTTTCAACTTTCTCGATACATAGTACGAATTCGTATATCCGAATGTGTGCTATTCAGAACATGCTTGCAAGTAAGATCTCAAGAGATATCTTTCAGCCTTTATGTATTCGGGCACCTTCGGGTATACAATCTGTGGGCCAAGTACTTGAGCAGACAACTTCTTTGTCAGGTAGACAGCAGGCTATTACACGCTCTCTTATTTTAAAAGCCTTTGAAAAAGACGAAAAATCCATACGCCATTCTATGATCCCAGCAATCGTCTTGGAAATAAGTAGCATTGTGGGAGATCTAGTACATGATCGAAGCGCATTCAAGAAAGATCTAACCAGCTTGATTAACCAAGCAACAGAGTTATGGTTGAGGGCTCAGAAGTGTGCAATGGATATTAGGGTGACAATGGATGTGAGGATCTCTGGACTCGAGTGGAGAGCTGCGGGTGGCTCAAGCAGACAAGGAACTCCAATCCTGGCCATATTTCCGTTTTTCATGAGCGATTCTCAACCGTTGTATCAAGGATTGGCCGTGTGGCCAAGGGACCCAGCTCTGAGTCCCAGTACCCAGGCAACTCCACGTTCTGTGAACAAAGGAAGGCATCAGAATCCAGAGCCCAGAACACCCGAGTCTCTTTCCAGTCCAGCTGAACGGTCTCAGAAGAATGCATTGCAGCTACGGAAACCCGACTGAGCGTTCATACAAGCCTACAAAGCAGAAAAGTCCAGCCCCAATGTATTTTCTACCAAACTATCAAATAATGCAGCGTTTCTAATCGCCTCGGCCGACGTCGAACCTTCGTGGGCGTGGTCGGTCCGACGTTCAAGAGGAACTGATCAAGCTTAGTATTTATAAATTCAGCAAAGATCAATTGAAGTGGCTGTACATGGATGCCGCTATTTGACCAGGCCCATATTTGACTGTCCTACATGCCACTAGTACTCAAGTAAGATAATGAACAGAGACAGCCTCAACATGATTAGTCACACCGACCACAAGTTCTCAATACTATAATGCTCGAGGTAGAAGCATAATGAATACATACTGATCGTGTCCCATAATTTTTTACCTAGACTGCCATACATACATACATGATAAGTAAAACGGCAGCCAGGAATCAATTGGCACACTAATTTCATGTGCTTCATACAGCGACGGAAAAATTTCTATCAGGTCTTTAAACGATGAACGGCAGCAGCATGATTCTGCCAATGCATTCGTTCCAGATATTCCATCCCATCAGCGCAGAAGTTGCATACCTGATCGTTCAAATGCTTGGGTCGGAAATGCCTGAGAAGACTTTGATGCTGAGTAAACTTTTTTCCACATTGAAAGCAGATGAGAGGCTTCTTAGCCGTCCTAATGTGCTCTTGTTCTTGTTCGTGCTTGGTCTTTGCGATTGATATCTTGTCATTCCTTTCTTCTTTGGACTTCTTCAACGCTCTTTCTTCGGCATCGTCACCACTGATATTTCGCTTTCGCTTCGGCCGGCCTCGAAGGGGGCCCCCTTCCCGAAAATCACAGTACGTAATAATGGCATCTACACCTTCACTGCGTCTCTGCCATTCCCCTTCAAGAGTCCAGACGGTTGGCACGGCTGTCAGTTTTTCCACGAGTGTCACCTGGATAACAGGCGTATCATCGTCCAGCGGTACTTCTTCAACGACATCATCTTCTGGTAAGATGGTGCCATCGAGCTGCCCGTTAGTGTCGATGACTGCTTGCTTCGGCCCAAACTCTCGCCGTACCTGACCCAACCGCTTGTATCTGAGCCTCTGGCGAGTATTATGCACGCGTTTTTGCGCTTGAGCCACTGCTGAAGCAAGTTCAGGGATTGGATTCTGCTCATAGTTATCTTGCAAATAATCTAGCTCACGGATAGCCTCTTGCAACTCTGGCTCACTCTCCACGAAAGCCTTCTCCGTGTCGTCAAGGAATCGTGGGCGACGTTCATCCTTGTTCCGGTTCATGCCGTTTAACGCATGATCCCAAAGCACATCCTCCTCCATACCAAATACCACTTGTTGCATCTGAGTATGATTCCGTGGGCAGTAATGCTTGACAAAGGTGGAAGTGTCCGCGTGATGCATGATCAAGTTACGCCCAGACTCGCTGACCCATCCTAAACACTTCATGTCAGAAAGCATGAACGACTGAATGTTCAAGAGGAAAGTCTTACCGGTTTTGTCTAGCAATTTACCGGTACCATACCGAAACTGGTGGTAGAAGAAGACACATAAAAGACCCATGATAAAGGAGATAGCTTTGATGGCTGCATAATAAACGCCATCGCTCATGGGTTGATCGCGAATGATACGTGGCTCTCCATCGACTTCTTCAACTTTGCAGAATAAATAGTAGTCATCCATTTCTTTCTTTAAAGGTAACTCTAGTTGCTGGCAGCCACGCATGATAAAGAGGTCGCGCAAATCTTGCATCGATCGGATGTTAGCTTCGAATGCGTGAGCATGGAGTAGCAGTCCCATGATAAAGACATGGGGGCTGAAGACGAGCGAAACGCCATAGATGATTTCCGGAAAAGAAAAGGTATTCCTGTACTCGGAATTAGAGGAAACCAGGCGATATAGATATCTATAAGAACGGAGGTATAACATACAGTGCGTTGATCCCGAGAAGTGTCTTGATATACTCTGGCTCGATGTCAATTGATAGAACAGGTGGTCCTCCATGAGGGTTGCGCTGTAGGCTAAGTCGAAGATGCTTATACTGCAATTTAAGGATAGCAGTTTTACGACCGGCAGTGAACAGCCCAAGCATCAAGACCAGGCATAACATGATCCGCTGGATGCCCAAGTAGAACCGTTTCTCCCGTGTTCGGAGAATTGTTTCGTTGAACGGAATCATGTCTTCGATATAGACTGGATCATTCTTACGAGGCTGCGTCCTTAGTTTGAACTCAACGATCAATTGTGCAATGCCCTACAAAATGTCAGCATGTTCCAACGTTACCTGGGATGGCTACAGCATACCGTGCGTAGGCGCGCTGCCATACTCTTCTTCATTTTCCGCTTTTTTGTCGCTTGGTAGTATACACGCAAATACTTCCAGTCGGTCTTCAGAGAATCAGCACTGCCGTAGCCTTTTAAAACTCGGTTATCCTTTCCATGCCGCAGTCGACAGCACCAGTGTAGGAAGCGATATAGCCAATCCGCAGACGCCCTTCGGAGTGCCGCCTCCGGTTTACTCCAATTCAAGCGGTGGCACTTCTCTCTGACTTTCACTTTGCAAAACCTGTGTAGCGCTGAAATTAGCTGCCGAACAGTGAGATCGGACATGCACAATACAAACCGATGCCAACGATCAACCACTCGTGATCGTAGTTTCTTAGTGTTATCAGACTTGTTGAAATCCGGATCGATATCGGAGAGGTTTTGCGTAGGGTTGTCAGCTGGATCTTCATAGCGCTGATTGATAGAAATGGCGAGCTCCTTGTTGCTTAGGCTTTGGTGCAAGAGTGTCCCAGACTCCTCAGCATCATTGATATTCTCGTCATCATTTTCCATTGAATCAGCGTCTGAAAAGGCCTCATCCTGAGTCTCTGATAGATCAGCGTCCGAGTCTTCAGCGCCAGAGTCTGTCTGATCTGTCTCCGAGCCATATCCATCTTCTGGCTCTGTCAAATCAGTGTCTGAGGAAATAGACTCGGTTGAGCTGTTATCTTTGACTGAGTCATCTGAATCGTGGTACCAAGCGCGAGCCATGGTCTTCCGCATTCAAGGAGCAGTTGGCAGCAACGAATTATCAGGAGAAAACAAGAAAACTGAATATCATATGAATCAGACCAAACAAAAGCAAGTAACGGACATCCATGATTCCGTGAGTGGGAAAGAGTCAAGGTTGTAAAGGGGAGAGAGGACTGCCAATGAGCTAACTTAGTGTAAGTATCCATTTTTGAGATTGATTAGTCTTCGCTTGAAGACTCTAATCGGGCTGTCATGAACTGAAGTGATGTTTATTCAAGTGGAATTGCGACGAAGTTATCAAGAGACACCGAACCACTTGGTGCGGATCTAGTGGAGCCTAGCAGAAATGCGCAAGGTGCGTGGTAATAATACATCAACCCTAACCCTAAATTTTTGTACGAAGGAAGCCGAAAATCAATCTGAATAGAGTTTAGTTCCGCAACCCGGGTACAAATTGAAAATCTTGATTAGTAGTTTTAGAATAGTAGTAATAAGTAGTAAAAGACTAAAGATTCTTAATAGGAAGAAATTATAGGATAGTTAGAACCTATAATATAAGTTATAGAAGATTAATATATAAAGAAAGTTATATATCTTAATATACTAGTATAATATACTAGAGTTATAAATCTTCTATGTCAAATCTATATATAAAAGTAAAGTAGCTAATCATCTTATAGCATGTATATAGGATGACGCTATTAATCCCTACTTTAATTCTAATAATATATTTAAATACCTAGATATAGTTTACCTGGACATAAACTATAAGATTAATACTAAGACTAAGTTCTATAAACTTAAGTAGAAGATAATATATTTCTAAATCTTCCTTTTAAAGTTCAACTTACTTACTTTAGATGTTAAGAAAACTTATACTAAATAGAAGAAGAAGCTTTATTATAAGCTTAATCCTAAAATAAAGTATACTATAATATATAAAGCAAATAACCCTATCTATAAGTATAATAAGTTTATCTATACTTATAATCTTATTATTAACTAGTTAGAGTAAATTATAAAGAAGGAGAAAAGTATAACCAAGGATAATAAGAATAATTAGGCTATAAAGGATAATAAAGCTAATAAGCTACTAGGTAGAGAGAATATATAAGGTAACTATAATATTACTATTCCTTAGACTCCTAGAGTCCTACTCTCTAAGAAAGAGCTTAATAAGTTAAAGAAGAATTATCTATACTTTAACTATAAATAGCTAGGATATCTTAACTATAACTACCCCTTATAGAAGAAAGCTACTATAGAGATTAAGGCTATAGAAAAAGTATAAATATCTATAGATCTAGAAAATAATAAGGTCTAAGGGAAGTCTCCTTCTTAAACTAAAAAGGTATTAATTACTAGGCTTTAGATTTAACTAGATATTAAAGAATAATAAGGAAAGTTTTACTATATTAATCTAATTAGTAAAGAATTTATTATTAATTATATCTAGAGTATTAGTTAATACTAGAGTAAATAGGTTAGTATTTATTAATACTTATTTAGCTGGACTGCTAGTAAAGCATTTCTAGGCCTTATTAATTACCTTGGATAACCTGCTAAAGATTAAGGCCTTTAATAGTACTAAGGCATAATTAATTAAATAGGCTCTTATCCTTTATCTCCTAGTAGATAGATATTAGTAGATAGATATACTATTTCTAGTCACTAATCTTAGAAAATATAAGATAATATTAGGAAAGAAATGGTTAATAGAGAATAGAGTATTATCTAACTGCTTTTACTAATATCTTATCTAGCTAAAAGAATAGTTGCTAAAAGAGAAGCTTATAAGCAAGCACTTTATAATAGTGCTATAGATAATTCTATAAAAATAGATTACTAATTAAGTATATTAAAAGGATGTTACTAGACAGAACTAGCTCTAAGAGGAAATAGAGCTATTATATTATTATCTCTATACTTAGGAGTTAGAGCTACTAATACCTACTACTTATAGCTATAGCTATAAGTAGAGTTATAAGGCCTTATTAGCCTATATAGATTAAGAATTATATAAAGCTTATATCTAATTTATTAAACTAGAGTAAAAGTAGGAACTAGCTCTCTAGTTACTAAAGAGAGACTAGTAGAAGAGTGTAAAGAAAGCTACTAAGCTAGATATTATAATAATAAGTGCTCTTAGTTTCTCTTAGTATACTTATTAATAAGGTATTAAGCTCTATATGACTAGCCTCTATAAAATTAATAAAAGAATTAAAGAATTAAAGAACCTAGTGGATTCTAAAGATCTAGAGATTAAGAAAATTAAGAAGTAGTTGCTAGAGTGTTATTAGGAATATATAGATATATTCTAGAAGTTTAAGTTAGATAAACTACCACCCTATAAATTATACAATTATAAGATTGAGCTAATTAGAAAGAAGAATCTAGAGTATAGCTCTATCTATTACCTAGACTAAAAAGAGTTAGAAGCTATAAAGGAATATATTATTAATAACTTGAATAAAGAATTTATTATAATTAGTTAAGCACTATTTACCTCTCTAATCCTTATAGCAAAGAAGCTAGAAGGTAGCCTCTATTTTTGTATTAATTACTATAAGCTTAACTCCATCATAAAGAAGGACTAATATCTATTACTACTAATTAATAAAGTATTTAAGAGACTAAGTAAAGCCTATATATTTATAAAGCTTAATATATAGCAGGGTTTCTATTAAATCTATATATACTAGGAATTAAAGGATCTAATAATATTTTAATACTAGTATAGTATCTTCAAGTATAAAGTTATATCTTTTAGAGTCACTAATAGATTAGCAACTTTCTAATAGCTAATTAATAATATCTTTATAAACTATCTTAACAACTTCCTAATTATATTTATTAATAACCTATTAATCTACAGCAATAATAAACTAGAGTATAAAGCTTATATAAAGAAAGTCTTAGAATAGTTATATAAAGCAGGCCTCTAAGCAGCTATCTATAAATATAAGTTTTATATCACTATAACTAAATATTTAGGATTTATTATTATACTAGATAGAATTAAGGTAGACCCTTCTAAGATTAAGGCTATAGTTATATAGTCTATCCTTATCACTATTTAAGGAGTATAATCATTCCTTAGGTTTTATAACTTTTATTAGAAGTTTATAAAAGCCTATAGTTAAATAGTAGCACTATTATACTAATTAATATAGATAGATATACTATTTATATAGGGCTCTACTTGTTAGGAAGCTTTTAATTAATTAAAGATAATACTTATTAGTATACTAGTTTTATCCTACTACTAGCTAGAGCTTCCTATATATATAGAAACTAATACTTTAAATAGTATAATTACTAGAGTATTAACTTAGTTATAAGAAGATAGTAAATAATATCCTATAGCTTATTATTTATATATAATAAATTTAATAGAGTTTAACTATGTCATCTATAATAAGGAGATATTAGCTATTATTAGAGTACTAAAGGAATAAAGACTAGAGCTAGTTAAGCTATAGTATAAGAATTAATTTAAGATTCTTTCTAATTATAGAGCTCTAGAGTACTTTATAACTATAAAGAAGCTTAATGCTTATTAGGTTAGATAATATAAGTTCTTTTATAACTACTACTTTATCCTTAAGTATTGTTCTAGAAAAGTGAATGTCCTAGTAGATATATTAATCTACTATAAGAGTATAGTTATAGAGAGAGATCTAGACTATTAAAATTAAATATTACTTCTACTAGATGTCCTAGATCTCTAGATTATTAAGGAGTTAAAGTAAGTAGAGATATTTATAATTTATAAATTTATTAGTATTATAGTAAGACTAATATAAACTAATTAGGAAGCAGCTAGAATAGAGTATTATTATAGCTAGCTAAGATCTAATTTAAAATAGAATATAATAGAAGGCTAGCTCTTTTATAATAATTAACTATATATCCTAGATAATAGTAATCTCTAAGTAAGATTACTAGATAAGGTTCACTATTAACTATCTATAGCTTATCTAGGAAAAACTAAGATAAGAATCCTTATTAAGGAGTACTTCTACTAGGAGACCTAGAGTAAGGATATTAATTAATATATTAATAACTATATAACTTATAAGAGGATTAATATAAGATATAATCTGTCTCTAGATCTACTATAGCCTTTACCTATACTATCTTATCCTTGGCAATATATTTCTATAGACTTTATAATATATCCTACTAATAAGAATAGTTATAATATAGTTTTTATAGTAGTTAATTACTTTAGTAAGATCCCTATATCTATCCTATATTATAAGATAGTTATAGTATAAGACCTTATAATACTTTAGGTAAAGTATTTATATTAATATATAGAAGTACTAGATACTATTATATTAGATTAAGGCCTATAGTTTATTTCTAAATTTTAGAAACAGGTCTGCTAGATACTAGATATTATAATAGTACTATTAATAGTAGACTATATATAAATAAATAGATAGATAGAGATAGTAAATTAGTATCTCTTATAGCAACTTTACTCTTATATTAATTACTTCTAGGATAATTAGTCTAATTAGCTCTTAGTTATTAATTTTATAGTATCTATACTTTTATAAGAGATAATAGGTCTATCTCTATTTATAATTAAGAAAGGCTTTTAACTGTGTATATTATTTAATTAGAAGAAGCTAGAGTTAGTCTAGCATCTTACTATTAATAAGTAGGAAGGATATGCTTAGGTCAGCTATATATATAAGATTTAAGAGTTTGTTAAAGATAATATTTTATTATTATAATAGTAATAGAAGATACAGGTAGATAGATATTAAAGAGAAGTAGATTTTGATATTAGAGATAAGATTTTTATTATAAATTAGAATTAGAATATAGGCTATCTTAGTTAGAAGCTTAACTATCAAGTAGTTAGCTCTTTTACCATTACTACTAAGATTAGATATTCTTTTAAGCTAGACCTGCCTCCTAGATTAAATATATATCTAGTATTCTCTCTAGATAAGCTCTATCTTATGTCTTATATAGAGCCTTTATCTAGCTAAATACTTAATCTATTGCTACTAGTAATTATTAATAAAGAGCAGGAATAGGAGGTAAATAAGATTTTAGATTTTTATACCTATTAGAAGAAGCTATACTACTATATATAATAGCTAGGCTATAATCTAGACCCTATATAGTATCCTACTAAGAATTTCAAGTATATGCTAGAATAGCTCTGTAACTTTTATAATAAGTATCTAGGTAAGAATAGACCTCTATCCTTATTATAGTAGTAGCTTTGCAAAGAAGGTGTATTAGGTACTTAAAAGTAAGCATCTATTAGAGGAGGAGGATAATATAATAGTTATAGGCCTTATAAATTAATAGTAGCCCTATTCTAGTGCCATCATGCAGCCTATAAACCCTAACCCTAACTACTATTTATGATGGGATATCCCTTTATTGTTATGCCTTCCCGATTAGGCACCGCTATTAAGGCCTGCGGAGTATAAAGAGAGCTGTAGCGAGTGCTACTTAGAGTCTCTCTTCTTCTTCCTTCTTGTATGCTTAGTTTTGCGTCGACAGCGCTGCCCTAGAGCTTAGGAACGAGCAAGTGTCACATTATACCTCTTATATTCTAGAAAGAGTATTAAACTTACTTTCTAGCAATTACTGCTTTTATATAAGATATATTCTTTTTCCTTATAATAGGTATAGGAGTAGAATAGCTCTTTAATACTATATAGGATATCTATTATTATTATTAAAAAAAATAAAGTTATAGATAATTAAAGAACTAATAATATTTTTTTATACTTTAAGATTTAATATAGAAGAGTGAGAGGCGAAGCTTCTAAAGAAATTCTTCTCCTATAAGGAAATAGAAGCTGTAAAGAAAGAGAAGAATAAAAAATTAGATAAAATTAAAATAGATCTAATTAGTAATACTAAGAAGTAGAATACTATATTAAATAATAAGATAGAACTAGATAAGGTAGATAAGGCTAATAAGAAGAGTAAAGCTTAGATACTATTACCTAGGAATAATACCTAAGTATAGATCTTAGAATAGAAGTGTAAGAGTTAAGATAATAATATATTTAAATATTATTAACTAGTATTAAAATAATAATATCAAGCTTTATAATAACTAATCTTTAATAAGATAATTATTAAAGTAATTACTTATACTACTAGGTAGTAAGAAATAAAATAATTAATAAGATAATTATTAAAGTAATTAATAAGGTAATCTTTAAAGTGATTATTTATATTACTAGGCTAGAGTGATAGACTAATAGTTAGATCTTTATTATATATAGAAATATATTATTTTTCATCTCCTAACTCTTTTATATTCCTAAATCTTTCTCACTTCCCTAGATTTAGTTGTAAAGGAAATACTAAATATTATAGCTAAAATATATATAATTTATATAGTCTTAGGATCTTAGTATATATATTATATTTATAACTTAAATTAAGGACCTAGACCCAGACTGGGTTACCTAAGTATAATCTAGACCCAAAGCTGGGTCAGAGTATTTGACCTAAAACCTAACCCAGGCTGGGTTGGGTCTGGGTTGGGTTCGGGTTATATTGGGTCATGCGGAAGCCTAGGGTTTACCATGGTTTTGACTTGGTTATGACAGTTCCGCATGCGGCTATAGCCTAGGACTTTCAACCAGTGAATAACGTCAAGATGACTAGTATATATCGGCGCCGTATATGTCAGCTTTTCTGTAATATGTTCATATATGCCCTCTGCTAACTATAAAGCCCTTTGAGCTGCATATACGATTTTGGTTTCCATTGATGTGCTGTATATATATTTAGAGCATATATCACACTGAATATTCAACATCATTAATCTAATCCGAGATGAAGTGGCAGATATTATATATCCTTTGTGTGATCTTTTCCCAGGAGATAGCAAGCCAAGTTGTCCCTGACTGCACCGTTGCCGATATTTTGAGCCAACAACTTGGTAACTGTCGCTGTGGCGGTGGTCATAATCACTGCCCGACACAGTGCCCAGCTGGGCCAGCATTTCCTGGATGCTCTTCAACAAATTCACAGTCCTATCTTAATGACTGTCCCAGTGCATGTGGTTCGGATCAAAACCAGCCTTGTGATGGTTGCTGGATTTGGTTCAATGCGCTATGCTCCTGTCTACAAAATGGTGGGAGCTGCCTCACAAGCAAGACCAACCCTCCTTACTGGGTGTTGCTGAACCCTACTTTGATTACTGCGAGTATTTTGATACCAGACATTCTTGATTTACAAGAGCATCATGGGGTTTTGCGTGATGCTGTCTGGGAGTTTGGCCAGACGGTCTATATTCCGGGCACGCAAGCCCTCGCTATCAACCCTGCACATTCAAAGACGCAGGATCAAATTCATATGCACGTCTGTCCTGCTAATTCTGCTGTGAAAAACGGGCTCACCACACTATCGACGACCTGTGTTACATGCTACAGCAACCTGACGCCAGTAAATGTAGCAGGGATCTCTATGTGGTGTCGCGCAGAGCAGGCAAAGGCCAATCCCATTAACGGTGTCTCCGACGACATTGACAAAGTTCTGGCTATGCACGGTGTTTGCCCGTATTTTGTGGGTGCAGCTGTTGTTCGCGATGGAAATGGATACACCTGGTCATGCGTTACAGCCGATAACCTAGACACCGAGCATCGGGTCTGTTACTAAGCTCATCATTAGGAAGAAGTTTTGGTGTGGTATTCATGCTGTCAATAAAAATTGTGAATGGCACTTTCTTGCGTACTAACCTAGTTGAACTTCCAAGGTTGATCCTGGCTAAATCGAAGCTAGTTCTTTCTAGACGCCACTATCCTAGGTGTGCCTGAGCTGGCATGCAGACAAAAGGTGACGCAGCCACAGACTGAAATTTCTTTCAGCTATCTTCTTCCAAAGTGTTTTAGGGGTTGCCTATAAGTTTGTTAGTACAGAATGTAACCTATATGTTACGTCTGAGTCTCTATTCAATCGTACCTCTTCTGGAATATCTATGGACGAACTGATGATTAGACCTCTGCAAGTCCCATGGGAGTATACCTATGGGATTGTCCATGGGACTCCCATGGGCGTCAGATGGGACTGACCAGTGACCCCCTAGTCCCATAGGCAGGTAGGATCTCTAGTCCTATAGGACTGTCTATAGAGCTATAAATAACATAGTAGGATCTACCTTTACATAATTTATGCTAAACTAGTCTATATTTTTAAATAATAGTTTAAAATAGAATATATAGATTCTTTCTAAGAATTATAATATTTAATAATTATATTACTACTATTAATAATAGTTAAAGCTATTATCTTTTCTTTATATCTATGCCCTCACTCTTCATAATACTTAATTTAGTCTATTTAGAAGTACTTTATTATAACTATATTCCTTTATCTTAATGTTGGTTTAGCTATAATCCGTATCACAAAGCATAGATTAGGGAGCAAGGGCGGTCCAACTGCCCTACGTGGTGAGTGTGACGGTTGTACGCGCTCGCTGCTCAGTGTCTTGTACGGTGCAGCCCGGTCTTGTACGGAAGCCCTAAGCCCTGGAGACGGAGATTCCCTTCAACCTCATGCCTTCCCAATTAGGCACCGCCGCGGGGTTGGCGCACTATATAAACGCTGTAGCGAGCGCGTACGAGCTTCTTCTTCTTTTCTCTTTCCTTCTTCATGTTTAATATTTCGTCGATTAGCTACTCCTAGATAGAGGAATTGAGCATTGTCAGATTATATTGAACCTTACTTTTTCTTTTCTTTTTATCATTTTTTAACTGAAATCTGAATCCCTAAGACTATTATTATAATGTGCAAAGGTAAGGCAAGTTATCTTTTTTTATCGCTTTTTATCAAATCCTATTAAATTTTATTAAGGACAAGGATCAAGATAGCTAGTATAAAGACTGGTCCCGCATTGGACAATATAAAGGCTCTCTATAGTATTAGTATTGTTGATGGCTTAAATCAGCAGGAGCTGAAATTAAAGGATAAAATCTTAGATAAATATGTGTTTTATTAGGTGGAATAGGAGATAACTGGATATCGGATTGTCTTGGAAAAGAGAATGCTCTGCTCAACATTGCGATCCCAAATATGTCGTGTTGGCGAGATCACAACCTTTGAAGTCATTGTTAATCCTATCTTCTTCAGGATTGCACTCCCTAGAGTGCCTGGAAGAGGCGTCGTCCCAAAGTTGGCTGCCTGAGGAAAGTGCATCCATCTAGTGCTCGCTAGCCCTTAGCGCTCATATATGTCGAAATAAATAGCGACGCCAGCTGACTAGAACCCGTTGTAAATTGTTGCAGCTTACTCTTTTCTGTGGTCAACCAAGGGCCAATGTTAGCCTCGATTTTTGCCAGATGGTTGTCAATCCAGAAGCACCACGCTGTCCGCAGTCCCCAGCTGGTCACCCCGGCTGGCTGGGCAGGCCCTGAGAATGGTGTCCCAGGAGCAGCAGCGGCATAGGCAGAGCCCTAGAAATTGTTGTCAAAGGCGTCGCAGACGAGCTCTATGGAATTGGAGGTTTCCCACCACGCGGATCTGATGTATGATACAGATAAGTAGTTGAACGCGCCGGCGCTCTTTTTGAAACACGTCAGTCTTCTATTCTACCGCCACATGAGGGGCAGAAGGTGTACAGACAATTTGAATAGCAGTTGCAATATCCTTAGCAGTATTGGCCATTTTGGTCCAATCCGGCTTCTTTCAATAATAGCAGTAAGTATGTTTCTTAGCCATTTTTAACCAGCCCGCTCACATAGCAAATAGAGGAGATCTCAGAGGCCTTCCAGAATGTTATGATGCAGCACTCTAATATTTAAATATTTATTAGACATTATAAGGTTGATATAGATGTGGATGCCTAGGGTATTGTCTATAAGATAGGATCTCAAATGCTGTTAGTATAATTTATATGCTTGCTCAGTGTATCTATTAACCTAAATCAGCTATATAAATTGTCAACTAAAGAATCTAGATCTATTAATAATCTTCTGGTGGTTTATAAACAGCAGGATACTATCTATAGATAGAAATAGAAATAGGATGTTTAAGCAGCTAAGTATAAGCGATATTGTATATCCTATAAAGCCCTTTTTGGCTATTTTAATGAAGGAGCACTTTCTAGACGCCAAGCTAAATATCAATATTGGCTATGAGATAAGCTGGAAGCTTCCTATGACTGGACAATGGAGGCGAAGTGACAGCATAACCAAGCGGTTCGTGCACTACGCAATGAGAAGCAACGACAAAGGAACCAACGGATTCGAGAGAATCTGGAGCATTTTCATTCTGTGAATGGTCACTCCTCGGGTCAAGTAGACCTTACAGGACCGGGACTCGATGTCTGCGCAGCATCTGACTTTCATCAACTGTATGATATAGCGCTATACCAGGTAAAACTATTGAGGCAGAGTATCAGCGCCGGATTCCTCGCCGACCTGCGCCCAATGACGGAGATTCTCATTGTTCTGCTAAACGGCAGCGGGTCGTCATCAAAGATGAGGCAGATGAGGTGGATAATGCCCTGTGTGACGCGATCGATTCTGCCGAGAAGACTGACCAACAATCTGCTTCATCTGCGTTGGAAACCCCAATATTCCTCTGAAAGCCCAGATTGCAAGGTACGCAACGCCCAGCTCATTGACCCGGCATTTTTTGCGAAAACATGTGAACCCACCATGGTCCTCTAATCGGGTTGTGTGTCATGTGTGTAATACAGCTACAATATAAGACAAAATGGACCTTCTCAGTCATGCCGAGGATGCCCGCGGCCCTGTCATTAGAGGATGTAATCAGGAAAAGCTGGCCCTAGAATCTCGAAAAGTGTATTAATAAACACTGCATAGATAGAATAGGAGTTTCCTCCGTCAGAGTTACTATCTCAGATGCCCTAGAGGGGATAGAGAAATGTGACAGTGAAGTGTCCATATTTCCTATGGCGTATCGGCTTTTAGTATCAACTCACGAAAGTGTTCATCATGAATCGGTATATGGTCGCCTGGCTCAAGTTCTTCTTCACACTTTTGTCCCTGAAGTCAAGAGGGAAGTGAAGGAAAGACAGGATAGGGACGGGCAGTTCCTCAAACCTAACCACCATAATCCGATGACTATTACTCACGACTTAAAAGTAGCAAATGTTAGTGAGTTCTAAAGGAATGGTAAGAAGCCGTGTCGACAGAAATTGGTACGACACAAAAATTTTGGGAAGCGGTGGTGGCATCTAGGAGATGGTATTGGGTTGGTTGTCATTCTGACCTGTTCCTCAGATCTAGCAACTAGCCATGTGTAAGCTGACCCTCATCGTTAACGATAGGATGCTGACATTGTATCAGGAAAAAGTCGCTCCTTTTTTGATGCCACAGTCAATCTCCAGGTCAGTTATGTCCGCAATGCGTACCCCATCGCTGTGCTTCATATCAACTGCAAGTGGCACATTGGAGTCCTTAAGTTATTTAATTGCATAATTCTTGTCTATCTAAGTGAAAGATATCGGGTGTTGTTAAAACGATGACAATGCCGCCCAATGAAACTTAAATTTTCCTTTGAAGTGAGACAATCGGCGTCAACGTGGTCGTGGCTCACCACGTTTCATTTACGCTGAGATGAGTTCTTTTCTGATATGGAATGGCCATCCATAACAAAGATCCGAGAGAATCTAAGCCTTCACACCAGGCAAATAAATCTGATACAATATTAGATCTGGGGTCATTCTCCGATAGAGCAATCAAGGATCCTCCGTCAGTGAGTTCTACCAGGTCTCCAATGGTCAACGCCCTTTCCGTTTGTTTTCGAGTTAGATATTTTTCATATTCTACGCGCCAGATGAAACTGTTTTCAGCTTCCCAAAGGTTTCTTGACACGGGAAGTGGCATCGTGTCCAACCATCCGCCACATATGGAGCGAGTTCTCGTTGCTCGGTGCTCCACAAGACCCTCTAAGAGTAAATTGACGATGAAAAGTATGATCGTTGTCCTAAAATGAAATCCCGTACGGGCTATCAGTCGTCGATACTGAATGAGATGTAGACATAGGGTTAGGGTGCTGCTCAAACCTTTTGACGCTCTCGACATGAATCCATTCTCGTCGGCACGGAACCACGTTGGATTCAGTAACAGCCGTCATCTCTCCGACTCTTGTTGATATTTCCTAGGTCAAAAAAAAATTGTCAGCCAGAAACAAGAAAGGCCATTCAAAATTTGTTACGCTAGTGCTCACAATGACACTTTCCAGCAACGACCCTGTATCATTTTTTTCACTTGTTCCTACATCGGAAGCCTGAAGAAGAACATATATCGTTACCGCTTGCAGCGCGGCAAGCAGCTGGTAATTGTCGTAATTTGTATGCTAAAGTATTATGTGAATCAGTTAATGATGCTTGGAACTTTTGAGGCAACTGAAAATATGGTCTCGCTTACCTCTCGACGGAGCCTATCCTGTTCAGCGTAAATCGTACTCCATATGAAGTCCGCATTTGCCGGTGTTCGTGAATAGAACATTTCGACCAGACCAGCACATATGGCAAGTTCCTTCGGCAAGCATTGGTGTTTTCGACTCTTCGCACAATCGAGTCTCAGCTCTTCACGGATCAGGCAAGGTGCAAAAATAAAAGGCGGCAGACTCCTATCTTGAAGCATCATCCTCGGATAGTTGGTCAATTGTCCAAGAGCAATGCTGCTTGATAGACAATGTCTGACCCCGCCGCGGCGCTGAAGAATCCCTTGGCGGCGTGATAATTGACTAGATGGGTTTTGCCAGGGCTGACGTGGACCACTCGGCGCTGAAATTCCCCCTGCAGACCACACTGACGAGTCCAATAAGTTACCACTCATTGATTCACTCCTCCTGCCTTGAAAAATTTGGGTGCCAAATTGTTGAGAAAATCCTTGTAATTCATTCACTTCGTCGGGCTCAGCAGGTACATGCTCAGCGATAAAGTCGAGATCAAACTGTTCCAATAAATCACTTGAGGAGACAGACTGACCAATCTCAGCTACAGAGACAGTTGTATCAGGTTCGTTTCTGGCATTGTCTGGTTGCAAGAAGCCAGATGCTTCCTCGTTCATCCTTGAAGGTTTCGGAACGGAGCGAGCTGGACTAGAATGTCCCGAACGCACATCACGAGATGAAGGATTGATCATCCAGTCATAGGCACATCGTATATTTCGTTCAAGACACCGAGAACAGCTTGGGAAATCTTGGTTACATCTCAGTTTGGAATGCCTGCACCGAACGCATGATTTCTTTCTTGACAGCGACATTGTTTCTATCTCGCACCTAAGTATGAGTTATCGATGGAGAAGATGTATTCAGTATTTCAAAATTAATTGAGACCCCTATTCTCAACCGAAAAGGTGTTATGCAGATTGCAGCTGTCGCTCTCAAAAGTAGAAGCCAGGATCGAACGAAGCCTTTACCGTACCAGTCGTCTCAAAGAGTGGGCACTTGTTGAATCCACCGTGTTATTGGTCGCCAACTCAACCTAACATCGTAAGTGTTTTACTTTCAGCAAGCTGCTGAGAGAAGTAAAAGTTGCTGTCTTTTACATCATCTTTTTCTTGATATGGAAGAAGATACACTCGGCACGCTCGGATCAAATCTTCGGAGTTCAGGTGGGGCCGTACTACATGCGTACAGCCAGTCAGCGCCTGCTCAGCTGAAATAAATTCAGCCAGAGATGAAGAAGCTACAGTAGTAAACCTTCAGAAGCAAAATATCATCCTCGGACAAGAAAAACCTCGGAATCAAGTGAAGTATCTGGATAAAACCTGACAATTCCGAAAGAGCTGATTTGAAATGGTGAATTTACTTGAAGTCAGGTTGATACTGCTTAAGTGCATTATGCGATGGCGACATTGCTCCATGGAGTTCCGTCGGATCTCCACGGGGATTAACAGAGGCTGCTCATAATCCGATTCATACAGATACATCGGAAGTCCGCGGTCTTGCAAATTTCATTGTCAAGCAACATCACTATTCTTAGTCGCAAAGGCCTCACTGTCGACGATATGTATTTAAGGGGTGCCTTTGGCCGCCTGAGTTGCTCACAGAAAGGTCAACCTTGAAGTAAATCAAAGGAACTTTCATAACCAAAGAGCTTCTTGAATCCTATCAGCTTGTACAGCAGATTATCGAAATGGCACCTATCCGTGTCGGAATGGTTGGTTTGACCACAGTTACTCCCTCTTCTACGGGCTACACGCCTGGCAACTGGGGCCTCATCCATCTTACTGCGCTCACGAATTCACCGCATTACAAAATCGTCGCTCTATGCAACTCGACAGTCGAAAAGGCGCAAAAGTCAATCGAATTTCACAAACTTGATCCTGCCACAAAAGCATATGGTTCAGTCGAGGAGCTTGCACAAGATCCGAACGTCGATCTTGTTGTGGTGTCCGTCCACGTCGATAAGCACTATGAACTCGTGAAACCTGCACTCCAGCACAAAAAGAACATCTTCGTCGAGTTTCCCCTCGCAACGTCGTATGAGGATTGTAAGGAACTGGTTGAGCTTGCCAAACAGGCTGGAGTGAAGACCATGGTCGGAGCTCAGGCTCGCGCAAATCCTGCACTGAAAAAAGTCCAACAGCTCGTGCGGTCTGGTGAGATCGGCGAAGTGATTAGCACCACCTGGACCGGTCATTTGAATATTCCAACCTGGTTCGGGTTTCCTGAAGGTCTGAAACACTTTGTGGTATTAGATAGTGGTGCGAACCGAGTGAATCCTGGTCTGGGACATGGTAAGTAGTGATAACATGTTTCCGAATTCACCTGTGATATTTGGAAGCCTATTTGTGGGTAAATTACTGACCCTAAAATTTTCAACAGGTCTTGAGCCATTCATAAACACTCTCGGGGAATTCAAAGACGTTCAGTCAGTCTTTAAAATCTACCAAAAGACTACCACCTTACTTGACTCGACGGGCAAAGTGGTCGATCCAGCATTCAAGACAACTGCGCCAGAGTTCATCTCTATGAACGGAGTCCTTCAGAGCGGTGCTATTGCATCAATTAACATGCGCGCTACCCCTGCTTCTGTGGATGAAGCAGGGTTTAGATGGATCATCAGTGGCTCGGAAGGCGAATTGGAATTCACTCTTCCAGCGGGGAGCTACATCCACGGCTACTCCGCCGATTCCAAGGTTTTGCTCAAGAAGTGGAAGGGTGAGACACAGCAAATCCGCTGGGAGCAAGATGAGCCAAGTCACGTCACTAGCGTTTCTGAACATGCTCTCAACACTGCGCGAATTTACGAAGCTTTTGCTGTGGGCGACGTCGATAGTTACGCGTCCATCGAATCAGCGTGTAAGGTTCATCGTTTGATTGAGCAAATCAAGAAGGATGCCATCTGGGCTCCTTGAGCCTTTGAGAACGATTCGAGGACCATCAATTTAGGCGGTTTCAGTTCAGCTTTACATTTGCAAGAAAAATCTGGAGGTAGTTCCTGAAATGGAATTTAGATTAGCTGCCCATGACATTGCTTTATCGTACATCTTATTGGACAATGTCTTGAGCCGGGGTCTGATTTTCTCAGGTAGATCACCTGCTTGTACTTTACGGCCAGGAAACCTTGGTCTAAAGTCCTCTTCCAAGATGATTGTATCATGCGACACATCTCACGATATACTGCGTTCGTTTCTATTGGTAGAAGTAAAACATAAAGTAACACAAAAGTCTTCTGGTGGATACACTCCTTTCTTAAGGTAAGGCCAGCTGCGTAACGACATCCATCGGAACGTTCGGAAAAACACCCGATGCTAAAGAACTTCGGACAATTTACGATGTGGACAAAACGATTCGTTCAAGAACTTTCCCGTACGAGCCATTCCCTTCAGCCAGAACATCGACTTTCTTGGTCCATTTTCTGCCCATTCTTTGATTTGACGGAGCAAGTCAACTCTGGTTTCTGGATGGCATCTCGGATCAAGAGCCCCGCTGAAAGAGTTGAATGTAGAACCTTTTGCATACGTTAGCTTTGTAATGGCTTTTTCGCGCCGTCGGTCACTATCTGATGTCTCGATTGTAGCATTCATCTTCTGAGCTGTAATTTGTATGTCTTTCATGTTTTTTTTTTTCAACTATAAATCTTATTAATAAACGACTTGTATAATATTCACTTCAGACTAACACGAAGAAAGTACATCGCTGATTCTCTTCTCCGCTTCAACCTTATTTGGCGGAATACGAGAGAGGAGATCTTTAGCATAAGCAGCCGCAGCCATAGCAGCATATCCCTGCCATTCTTTGTTGTTGTGAGAGTCAGAATAGTCACAGATACCTCGTATGACTAGGCATGGGAAATGGCTGCTTCCGTCTCAAAACATAGAAAATCCTTCTCTGCAACAAGTCTGTCACGGATCACAGCATCTTTCATCAGCTGGTTCACAGAAGCCACTAAACTGTAGTGGATCGCTAGCTTATAATCTAGTCTAGCTGATGCAATGGCTGATAGAGCAAGTTCCCATCCCCTACAACAAATTTTAAGCACGTGTTTTCCAGTATGAATACTTCGACTGGTATATCACACACTAGAGAATAGCAATCAGGAACCAGGAGGTGTATACCCATCCAGAGGCAAAGCGCAGCGCTTACAGTATTACAATATAGGTAGATCCCGTATATCCCACTCATAAGGATGTTTAAGTTACACTTTACACAGCAGCAACATGCAAACACCTTATTCTTAGCAAATCAGATATCACAAGAAGAATATAAATAACAAGCCCCTACATAACAGACACTCAAGGCAAACGACACTTGGAGCCAAATTCATGTTCAGGGAATATCTGTGCTTACTGGGAACTCCAGATAGAATCATTCGCATATATGAAACAGAGATTTATGGCGCCAAACTCATTTAGTTTGTCAGTTCTGTTCATTTTTTCATAGTGAATCAGTTCAAAATCTCTACATTATATATCATATAGCCTCCCATAAATCTAGCAATCTCAATAGACACGAGACAACCATTAACCCTATAATCAACCTGTCATTACGAGACCGACATCATAAATACGCAGTGTTTGGTCAAAGAATATCAGCAGTTCCTAGCAGCCTTGTACAAAACCCTCAAACAGCAACAAAGCAATGCAAAAAGTAAGAAACTATGCATCTGATTTATAAAGCAAGCTAAAGAAACATACGCAGCTAGCCAAGGTTTAAGAGAAAGTTTTCAGTCAACACTAGCATATCACACGAAAGGGTGTGGATAGTACCTTTCTTACTGTGTATCTACCATCCGATAACAGCTCTTTACAGATTGAAATTCATTATAGAAGTGGTTATAAACCTAGCGAAGGGCGCGCCGGTTTACATCTCATGAGAATTACCTCGCGTGAATGACTTCCTGCTCGCTTCTAGGTTACTAGCGAACAGATGATGGAAATATATCAAGCAGAAGATAAACAGTCTGTGTAATTTCATGATTTAGATTCGCAAGAATCTATCTTTTAAGGCTGAGATTATTGTAGAGGATAATGCACTATAACTAGAGACAAATATACACAATTCAATCAATTACAAGTACTCTAAGCATTTAAGACAACTCAAAGCAACGTAAAAAAATAGGTGTAATAGAAAAAAGGATATTATTTATATATTTCTATCGTTGCTAGCAAACTTATCACTATTCAATTTTATAGCTTAATAATAGAATAAGAGTATTGTAATCAGTTATAATAGAGCTTTTTATCTACATTAGGAAGATATTTCTTTTTATATTGTGACTTACTAGAGCCACCCTAGTTATATATTGGCTTATATAGAGATTTTCTTCCCACAAAGACCCCAAGCAGGAAAGAGTTATTAGAAAAGAAATTCAGACAATCTTTGTAGGCCTTAGCAATCCCCTTCGACAGTATTCGCTAATTTCTGATCCAGCCAGCCCCTAGTATAGCTGCTATTAAAATTAATAAAATATATATCATCTTACAAATTAATTAGAACATTATCTAGTTTAACATCTCCCCAAACAACACTATAGGTATAAAGTCTCTTTATGGAACGAGTAATCTGGTCCAACCATTTCCACCTTATTGACACATACTGGAGGTCTTTTCCTGTGCATAGTAGGATCCTATTATTACACTTTATATATAAAAGAAGAAGGCCAACAATATGACCTAATGAAAGAATCTAGATAATTCCAAGAAGACTGTATATGTTAATAGACTTAGCAAGTAAGGTTAACTGCATTTTCACATATGCTTTAAGCTCTCTGCAGGTACAATCTATATCTCTAGCGCCCACTGATTTCAAGAAAGCAAGCTATTGCCTATTGATGTATACCTTGCACAGGACAGCTGGTAAAGCACCGCTCTCCTTTAAAATTAGGACCTCGACTTTGTCAGGACAATAAATAAGGATTGCAGAATAGTCTACTTGTTCCGACTCCGGAAGGAGAGAACCCTAGTTTATAGTTCCTACGGAAGTATCAATACTAACCTGAAAATTCGTGACGAAACATACAAGGCAGAATCATGCCCTTGGGCTCCGGCTTCTGATAGTGTCTGCACAGACAACACACTTTCCAAGCGAGCCTCCGCTAAACCCAAGACGATGACCTTATCATGGGCCAGTACCTTAGATTTCACATTATATCTATCATGCTCTCCTCAAGATTTGGGTCTAGTAAGTTCTATTTCAAAGGTATGCAGCCATCTTTCCCTTTTTCTCTAGTTAGTCTAAGAGAGAAATATATAGTGGTATATGCCCAAAGATGCCCAATCCAATTCATGCAATCCCACTATCGGCAAATTTAACAAGGATAACGGAGCACTTACGGTGAATAAAATATTAATCAAAAATAACTTCGATAACGACCATATATTCAGAGTTCAGCTAATTTCGCTTTTACTGGAGTGGCTCTATAATAGGAACTCCCAGTCAACATATAGCAGCATAGGAGAACTTGGTTTTATACCAAGCTGGCAGCGTGCTAATGTGACATAGTGCGCTATATTTTTAGCAGTGAGTAACCCTCTGCAGTAGAATACATTTAAAACACTAATCTGCTCAATCTATCATAGGCGATACAGAGACTGGGGGATTCAACTCCCCCCTTAATGCTCAAGACACTTCCCCAAGTAATTTCATCGCCAACAGCGCCACCAAGGTGGGAGGAAGTGACAATCTGAATTTAATGGCTTTACTTGCGTTCATTCGGTAGTGCCAGGTCTCCCCAAGTCTCGGTTGGTCGACAACCAAGTATCTCTCCTATCATGCCTGCTGCCCTCTGTGACCACCTCGCCGAAAAGCCTGGCCTAGTTAGTTAACTACTAGGTACTCATTATCAATCAAGTTTACTGTCCGTACTTATGGAGCACTACTGCTATGACAGACTCAGGTGTAGCCTAGGTTAGGCCTCGGGGTCTTAAGTCCCTGACAGTATTCTACTACAACAAAGGGGGACCTATTTTACATGAAATTACGCTTACGCTTTTGTAATTACAAAACGCCAGCACTAGTTAACTAACTACCATTCAATCTCGGATGGTCTATCTTCTGCCTTGTTGGGTATTTGTATTATCTGACACTAATTGTGCTTCCCGCGACGGGGAGGGGACACATCAAACTGAGCAAGTTCCTTTTCTGTCCAATCCCATAATTCCTTGGCAAGTTCAGGATCTTTCGCATGTCGACTTTCCTTACCGGCTACTCCAACCGGCTCGTAGTATGCCCCAGAAGCAATTTTGTCTGCTGTACATGCCCACAATTGGTTTTTCACCCCTTCCGTAACGCTGACTTCAATAGTAGGCTTCACCACCTTCATCATCGCCCGCATCAAGATGCTATGTTGGACCATAGTATTCGATAGATTTGTGTCAACAATCCCCGGATGGACTGCCACAACCTTGAACTGAGGATACCTCTTTGCCAGTTCGGAAGCGAAGAGGATATTGGCAAGTTTGCTTTGGCCATAGCGGTTGAGAGTCCCCATTTTTTCAGCACTCGACTTAAGAGTATCGAATTGAATACCACCATTCGGGACTACAGTGTGGCCTGCTGAGCTGAGCACAACGATGCGAACATCTGAACCGACGTCCCTTTCTGCGGTTTGAAGTAAAACTGGCAATAGCAGCTTGGTGAGGAGTGCATGGCCGAGATGATTGGTACCGAATTGTATCTCATATCCATCAGCAGTGACACCAGGCGGAAGAGCCATGACACCAGCATTCAACAACAGAATATCAAGACGCGGTGAGTCTTGACAGAAGACAGTGGCTGCATGTTGTAAAGATTTCACGGACCCTAGATCAAGCTCTAGAACTTTGATATTCACACCCGGGACCTGGTTTCTAATATCGGAAGCCGCTTCATTTCCCTTGACTAAGCTTCTCGCAGCAAGCCAAATTTGGGCGGGGTGGTGATTTGCCAGTTCAACGATAGATTGCTTGCCCAGTCCACTATTTCCCCCAGTGACAAGGATGACTTTGCCAGAAAGAGAAGGAATATCAACAGAAGGATCAAACAACACCGACGAGCTTGTGGAAAACAGACCCATCTTTAGGCAAAAGAATTATTTGGAGAAATGGCAGACTTTGAATTGTGAGCTATGGCTCATCAGTTCCTGGGCGAGATGCCCTAGCATTTATTCTCTTATGCGAGGGACCTCATGTTGGACGCACCCACGGTGTGGCTCCACCAAGTCGAACGGTCCCGTGCGTTTCGGAATATTTCGTCCGAAAATTTCGAATACAGTCGCTCCTCAAGAATTGTTGCAGATCCCGATCAATTTTCAAAGGGCCGGTTATGTCATTGGGTATCGATCTTTGGTCCAACCTCGGATATTTGTGGTAAAGATCATGTGACCTTCGAACCGATACTTACCGTCCCTCACCGCCTCAGGAATAACCCTACCTCAGGAATAATTTCAACCGCTTACTATACAGAATATTTTGAAGCTTAACAACACCATATAATAATCAAATACAATAAATTCTTGGAGTAGTACTAAATAAGATATGGAGAATCTAAATAATATAAAATTTAGTCCTAAAAACGCGTAGGGGGCTGTATCACGCGGCCTTATTGATTTATAGTAACCACCACCCTATCATCCTTTGAATTAGCCTGTAGAGGCGTCTTTAGTGGTGCTTGCTTAGAAGCTTGCTTTTTTAAGCTTTTTAAGGCTTTAGGAGTTGATATAACATCTTTTTGAAGCTATAAATCAGCTAATTTAGCTAATTCTTATTTATCCTTAAGCTATTGCTTTTCTATAGTCTCTTACTTACACTATTCATGTTTTTCTTATTGAATTTAAGCTTTTTCAGCCTTTTTACTCTCTTTAGCTTGCTTTATAAGTTATTGTTAAAGCTTTTTATTATCTTTATAAGCTTACTTCTATATAGCTTACTCATTCTTTTAAGAAATAATATCACAAGCTTATTAAACCTTACTAGGGCTTATAAAAAGCGCTCCACCATCCTATTCTGATGATAAACCTAGTAATAAAGACTACTTTTTGCCTTTAGGCTTCTTTACATTTATAAGAGCTCTTTTTAGGCCTTAATTCTTATTTTTAAGCAAGATAAGCTTAGTAGAAAGTTATAACACTGTTTTTCTAAGCAATATAGCTTTTTTATCCTAAATATTATTAATAATAGTTTTAATAACCTTCTCAAGCTGTCTCCAATTATTTTTAGGGATAATTAAAGCTCTAGATTCACTTAAGAATAGCTAGCTAGTGATTTTCTTATTAAATTTTTTGATAATAATATCTAGATTAAAGGGATATAGACTAGTTATTATAAATACTAAATTGATATTCTTACTTATAAAAACCTTATTCTAGCTAGCCCAAAAAAGGCGAAAAAAGTCATGTTTAGTGAGCTAGGTGAAGCCTTAGCTATTATTTATAAAATTATCTAATTGCTTCATATAAGCATTAGAAAGAGGCAAAAAAAAAGTGATATTAAGAGGCTGTAAAGTATATATTATATAAACTAGAAAAATTACTAATAAGATTTAATTTAAATCATAGTATTCAATAAACTTTATTATAATATAAGATCTATGCTTATTAAGGATAAAAAAGTGCTATCTCTGGCTTACTTAAGATTTTATCTTTTTATTAAAAATATCTACTAACTAGTAATATCTAATATTATTATTAGTCTATCTTAACTCTAAGGCTGTAAAAAAGTATCTTTATACTTAGAGATTAAAATCTTAAAGCTAAGAATCTTATATATAGTTTAATTTTACTATATAAATAAGACTAGGTACTAAAGCAGTCCTATTTATATAAATATAACTAATTATTATAATCTATTCTTAATTTTTATCTTAAAGATATTACTTATAGTCTTTTTACTTATATTTATGCTAAGTAAAGATTCTTTTCTATTTTATTATTATTCTAAGTATAAAGCCCTTTTTATTTATATTATAGATTTACTCTAGGCTGAGGTTATATTACTCTATTTTCTAGCTAATAAGTATAAAATATAAAGTATATTTGAGTACTAAATCTATCCTTTTTCTATCTATATTAAGGCCTATTAAAAAGTAAGAAATCACCTTATCTAAATAAGCCTTGAGCTAGTGTATAATCTAGTTTTTACTAGGCTCTTTACTAGATATTTCTCTTACAAAGTTTATTAATATTAAATTTATAAAGGGTAGACCTTGCTTAGTAAGTTAATTTATTTATTTTATAAGCACTTTTAATTATAAGATAGTAAGTATTTATTATATATTATAATACTCTTCTTTTAAGCCTATAATACTATAAAAATATTTATAAAGATCTAATTAGCTAATACTATAAATTCTTATAACTAAATTAATATTAGGCTTTTCTCTAGGATCTACTAAATATAATACTGTAAGTATAAGCTCCATTAAAGCTATATTAGTTGATATATCATGGTTTCAAATATTCGCGATTTTTCGCGTTTTGAACTAAAATTATTCCTGAGATAGGGTTATTCCTGAGGCGGTGAGGGACGGTATCCGTATGAGATATGAGACCTCACTAGATTTCCGCATAACCCAACTTGGGTCAAAGGTGTCGACCTAAAACCCAACCCAGCCTGGGTCTGGGTTGAGCTTCTCTAATCTAGACCTAACCTAGACCTAATACTGGGGCCCTAATAAAATCTATTAAGACCTAATATAATCTAACTTTTGTATAACTTTAATTAGGCCTCGCCATGGCCCGCGGGTCTACCCAAATGGGCCACCCATTACCCATTTCTTGGCGGGTAATGGGTACCGTCCCTCACCGCCTCAGGAATAACCCCATCTCAGGAATAATTTTAGTTCAAAACGCAAAAAATCATAAATATTTAAAACCATAATATATTAACTAATATAGCTTTAATAGAGCTTATGCTTGCAGTATTATATTTAGTAGATCCTAGAGAAAAGCCTAATATTAGTTTAGTTGTAAGAACTTATAGTATTAGCTAATCAGGCTTTTACAAACATTTTTATAGTATTATAGGCTTAAAAGAAGAGTATTATAATATATAATAAATACTTACTACCTCACAATCAAAAGCACTTATAAAATAAATAAATTAATTTACTAAGTGAGGCCTACTTCTTATAAATTTAATATTAGTAAACTTTATAAGAGAAATATCTAATAAAGAGCCTAGTAAAAACTAGACTATATACTGGCTTAAGACTTATTTAAATAAGATAATTTCTTACTTTTTAATAGGCTCTAATATAAATAGAAAAAGGGCAGATTTAGTACTTAAATATGCTTTATATTTTACACTTATTAGCCAGAAAATAGAGTAATATAACCTTAGCCCAGAGTAAATCTATAATATAGATAAGAAGGGCTTTATACTTAGAGTAATAATAAAATAGAAAAGAATTTTTACTTAGTATAAATATAAGTAAGGAGGCTATAAGCAATATTTTTAGAATAAAAATCAAGAATAAATTATAATAATTAGTTATATTTATATAAATAGGACTGCTTTAGCGCCTAGTCTTATTTATATAGTAAAATTAGGCTATATATAAGATTCTTAGCTTTAAGATTTTGATTCCTAAGTATAAAGATACTTTTTTATAGCTTTAGAGTTAGGATAGATTAATAATAATATTAGATATTATTAGTTAGTAGATATTTTTAATAAAGAGATAAAATCTTAAATAAGCTAGGGATAGTGCCTTCTTATTCTTAATAAGTATAGATCTTACATTATAATAAAGTTTATTGAATACTATGATTTAAATTAAATCTTATTAACAATTTTTCTAGCTTATATAATGTATATTTTATAGCCTTTAATGTTACTCTTTTCTCACCTCTTTCTAATACTTATATAAAGTAATTAGATAATTTTATAAATAATAGCCAAAGCTTCACTTAGCTCACTAAATATAACTTTTTTTACCTTTTTTAGGCTAGCTGGAATAAGGTTTTTATAAATAAGAATATTAATTTAGTATTTATAATAATTAGTCTATATCCCTTTAATCTAGATATTATTATTAAAAAATTTAATAAGAAAATTACCAGCTAGCTATTCTCAAGTGAATCTAGAGCTTTAATTATCCCTAAAAATAATTGGAGATGGCTTAAGAAGGTTGTTAAAACTATTATTAATAATGTTTGGGATGAAAAAGCTATATTGCTTAGGCTTCCGCATGACCTAATATAACCCGAACCCAACCCGGACCTAACCCGGCCTAGGTTGGGTTTTGGGTCGAACACTCTGACCCAGCTTTAGGTCTAGGTTATACTTGGGTGACCCAGTCTAGGTCTAGATCTCTAACTTAGGTTATAAATATAATATATATACTAAGGTTCTAAGAATATATAAATTATATATATTTTAGCTATAATATTTAGTATTTCCTTTACAACTAAATCTAGGGATATGAGAAAGATTAAGAAATATAAAAAAGTTAAGAGATAAAGAATAATATATTTCTATATATAATAGAGATCTAACTATTAATCTATTATCCTAGCTTAGTAGTATAAGTAATTACTTTAAAAATTATCTTATTAATTATTTCAATAATTATTTTATTAATTATTTTATTTCTTACCACCTAGTAGTATAAATAATTATTTTAATAATTATCTTATTAAAGATTAATTATTATAAGGCTTGATATTACTATTCTAATACTAGCTAATAATATTTAAATATATTATTATCTTAACTCTTATACTTCTATCCAAAATATCTGATTCTTCTTCGCCCAGGTAGAATCAGGGTTCGGGTTAGGGTTATTTTTTCGCTAACAAATTTAACCCCATCTAGGCCTGGGTAGAATCAGCTCCTACCCCCAATTAGAATCAGCTTTTTTTGATTAATTCGCGTAAAGGTTAGACTGAATATTAATTAGCTATTTATTCATAAATCTCTATAATTTTTATTACTATTTACTTAGTTAATATCTTTTAGCAGGTTATTGATCAGCGAAGAATAAAAGGAAAAAGATGCAGGTTTTATAAAGAATAAAGAAGAATAAAGA
>JAKLNL010000079.1:8634-43799 GCA_022814505.1 Talaromyces liani
CTGGTGTTGGTGTCCGCTCTAGAGACCCCCTATTGTCTGGTATTCGTCTCCGCTCTAGAGACCCCCTATTGTCTGGTGTTGGTGTCCGCTTCAGAGACCCTTTATTGTCTGTTGTTCGTGTCTGCTCTAGAGACCCCCTATTGTCTGGTATTCGTCTCCGCTCTAGAGAGTCTCTATTGTCTGGTGTTGGTGTCCGCTCTAGAGACCCCCTATTGTCTGGTATTCGTCTCCGCTCTAGAGACCCCCTATTGTCTGGTATTCGTCTCCGCTCTAGAGACCCCCTATTGTCTGGTGTTGGTGTCCGCTTCAGAGACCCCCTATTGTCTGGTGTTGGTGTCCGCTCTAGAGACCCCCTATTGTCTGGTATTCGTCTCCGCTCTAGAGACCCTCTATTGTCTGGTGTTGGTGTCTGCTTCAGAGACCCTTTATTGTCTGGTGTTGGTGTCCGCTCTAGAGACCCCCTATTGTCTGGTATTCGTCTCCGCTCTAGAGAGTCTCTATTGTCTGGTGTTCGTGTCTGCTTCAGAGACCCTTTATTGTCTGTTGTTCGTGTCTGCTCTAGAGAACTTTTTTTTGTCGCTCGTTTCTCCTCTAGAGATCCTTTAGTGATGATTGCTTTAGCCTTGCGACCCGCCAACCTCAGTAGGTTTTTAATCCACTTGCAGTGCGCCCTCCCAGTTGTGATTAGAGGGTTTCTATTGTCTGGTGTCCGTGTCTGCTCTAGAGAACTTTTTTTTGTCGCTCGTTTCTCCTCTAGAGATCCTTTAGTGATGACTGCTTTAGCCTTGCGACCCGCCAACCTCAGTAGGTTTTTAATCCACTTGCAGTGCGCCGTCCCAGTTGTGATACAAGGAGATATTTCATATGCACCAACAGGAGCCAGCACATTCAGTCTTGCATTGGGCAGCGTGCGATTTTCTTCTTTCTTGATATGAAGAACAGAGTACGTAGAGGTTATTAGATAAGCTCTTCCGAAAACTTTCAGGATTTCGAGTAACTCTCCAGAGCAAGTTGGCGTCTCATATACACTGTCAAATATATTCGGAAAATGTCGTATTTTGCGGATTATGACGACTGTCCAATGCTCTTCATCCTCCAAGAATACATTCAGAGGAGCTGCGCTTCGAAAATCCTTCCATTCAATAAACTCCGCTACCACTGTAGGTACGAGATGGGTGGGTAAATTCCCTTTGGAGACTAGCTTGGATTGACCGAAGCAGTCCGTTGGGGAAAGAGGATTACTCGTAGCATGCCCGAGCAGGTGCTCAATCTCTTTTCCTGGCAGCGCCGACCTGAGATTGACAAACCGAGTGCCGTCTGTCAATGTTTTGACCATTATGGCAAAGCTCGCACTGCGTTTATCATATGAGAATTAGTTAACACCTCCTGATTTTACAACACTAAATGGAGTTTGCGCAGCAGAGTTCATAACAATATTTTTAGAAAGAAATATGGTCAACACTTGCCAAGTTTATCAGCGCCTAGCAAAGCAAGCGCGATTTTAAACAACAGGCATGTCTCAAATGGTTTTAGCTGCTACATCTACGTCATAAGTTCTAGTAATGATGAAATTATTATCGAATCCACAAAATTAGGCGATACAGGATTGAAAAAACTCATACCCTTATTTCAATCTTCGTCGTATTTCCGTTTGCAGCAACGGCAAATTTCCGGACCGTCGACGAAATAGCTTTTGACCGCTAGGTTACGGTATTCAGGACATAAATATTAGCAAATAACAATCTGCCCTCAATTTAAACTGATCATGACGTTTTCTTCTCAGCTTCGCGCGCCGTTTCCATATTTCCATACAGCTGATGCTTGGCCAAGAGAGCAATGTATGTCAAAATATCGCAATAATGACTGCTTGGAGTAATATTGCTGTAAGCTGAGGACATTCAAGAATATTCATTGTTATATCATTGAGTGTATATTTATTATATTTATCCAGAGACCTTCCAAAAGGATTGGCAGGCATCAATTTTCACCCAACACACCAAACGAATCTCACTGTCGAGGACATACTTATTTTTCCCTACTTTTTCAAAATATCATGAACTCGAAAAATTATTCGGCTCATTTTTACCCTACTATTAGCAAAAATGCTCAAGCCTACCGAGAGAGGGTTTCCAGCAGAACGGGACAACTGCCGGGTTTATCTTACCTTGATGTCTACCTGAATGATCCCTGTTATCTCGAGAGAAAGTTCTTCCCAATCACAGTAGTCGAGTTCGGAAATCAAGAGCCGACAAAAAAAAATTTTTACTGTCTTGAAAAGATGTTACAAATTCTAGACAATGGTGCTAGCCACAAAATCATTATCCTGGAAAATCCCACTCCATCCATGATTGCGGAGCTTGGGGAGAAACTGCATATTGAACCGCAATTTTGGGCCAACTTCCTGATGGGTCCTGGTTGGTTTGGAAGTGGGCGAAGGATTATTGGCGCTGGGAAGCCAGAAATCACCTATTATGATGACAGCATAATGGAACAGCTGTGGACCCTCCCTAGTGACGCTAAATTCCAATCACACAGCTGCTTTCGTTTTGTTGCCCACAGAGAGGTAAATACCACCAGGAGCGGAAATGTCGGTATGCTTCCAACGCGATACCCTATTGTCAACCGCGCTCGGTCTGGACCACCCGTCAACGCAAATTCCGTACACACGCGGGGGAATCTCGGCATTTGGAATAGTTGGGACGCGGCACACATGTCGTGGACTGGTGAGTCAACTATATTGTAGCCTATTTCAAAAAATTAGCGATATTCACCTGACTTTTACGAAGCTGTCGTTGCTATTGAGAATAATGGCAATGGGAACTCGGAAACCCTTCAAGAAAGCCCATATATTTTCAGGGAATGTTCCCTCAAACCGTCATTTGGAGAAAATACCAATATTGAAGACCTATATACCACTGGAAACTGGGAGGGCCGACCTCAACGAGCTATGAGAGGTAACAATTCTCTGAGGCATATCTACAGCCGTCAGCTGATGTCTCATGACACCGACTTTCTCAGGGCTTCACTTAGTGAGCCTAGTTTGCTTTTCACAGATCTTTATCGACTCATTGCCTGTTTTTGGGTGACAGAAATAGAGAGTCAACATTTACACTTATCCTGGATGGAAAGCTACTACCACCAGAAAGTCGCTGAGCGGAAAAGGAAATTTCAACTGTTAGGACCGCTGTTTCCTAATCCTCTTGGCGATCTTCCAGCGAAACTCGAGGTAGACTTACTTGACCTGCACAGGCGAAGAATGGTTGTTGGGCCCTATCGACATCTCATTCACGAGCTTCAGGAACACTGCGCTGCTAAGACGAAAAGAAGAAGGCACTTACCTAAACCTATAAAGGCGAAAATTAAAGACATATTTACGGACCTCTCAGTTGATTTACAGGTACTTGAAGGATCTGTCATTCGTTTAGAGGCGCGGATCATTATGATTGTCGATTTCTTGCATTCGATTGGCGAAGATTTTGAGACGGAAAGGTCAGGTTATCGGAATCAAGCCCTATTTCTTCTATCTATATGGGCATGGCTAATCTCACCGGTTTCACTTCTGACTTCTATATTGGGTCTTGGACAAGATACTAGCAGTAATTCTCAAAAAGTGGGGGATGTAACTGTGTTCTGGAGGGCGCTCGTTCCAGTGCTTGCAGGAGTAGTTCTTGTTATTATTTCACTACTTATTGTTAACGAATTCTTTAACTGCAAGGCACGGAGGACCAATAGCTTAGCTAAGAAGCAGCAGTGAATTCCAGTATTTTAATTATCCTACTACTTTTAACTGCTGAGCTCTTGTTTTTTCTTCTTCCTTTCCTCCTGCTTAGTTTTCTCGTACAGTCTGTGTGTGTGTGTGTGATTCATATCCTGACCCCTTGCCGACGTGATATGCAGGATACCACTATCTAATCCTTATCTATGCCTACGTACAGTAAACCATTACATACAGACGAATTTAAAGCCTCGTCGCGGCCTGTGGTGGCCTAAGTGTCCCCTGTTCTGTCAGCAGCCCCCCGGCGCCCGCCCCTGAAACCTCTGTGATGACTCTGATATGGACAATGACATGATCCCATGTGAATGTCAGATAGAAACCCCGAAAATGCTGGGAGTGCTGAGAGTAGAAAGTTTGCAGTGCTTCGGTTGCTGCTGTAGTCAGGTGATTGCGGCTCGTGTACGTCTGGGCGGCGCCAGTTACTTGAAAGGTGATGGTCTATTATGGAAGCGAATTCGTAGATCTTCAACGATGAGAGTTGGACTGCGCGTCGGAGAAGGCTGACTGCGGCGGTCTGGAGCTGGTGTCTCCGGCGAAAAGGATGAAGCCCCGGGGGATGGAAGGTTCCAGGAAAAACGAACAATGGACTGTTTTCTACGTATTAGGATTTCAAGTGACGTCATGCCATTCTTACAGTAAGATACGATACAGTGAAACTTTTGGAATACCGTTAATCCGGAGCTTTCCCGGATATGGGTTAGGGTGAAACAAAGTTAAAACAATCAATGTGTGTAGAAACGCGCACTGGTTTTGCAAACAAGTGTATCGAAAGGGCAGATGCCTAAGTAATAAACAAGAGAGCCTAGTTTACTGAGACTATGAGCAATAGCATACTCAAGGTTAAACAGTTAATTCAAGACAGTAGAGAAAAACTAAGTACATGATAAATGAACGTCCTTATATCCTCCTCGGGAACATAGAATACATAGAAGTTCTCTGCTGGCTCGATCATAGAGAACATAGAAATTCTCTGATTTCTCTGTTCTCAACATAGCCGTTCCTAACAGTGGCTCTGTTGCCCTAACCCTAAGGGTTACGGATAATCCTTTGTTCCATCTTGCATTAGTTTCCGTGCATGGGTATCCAAATCATTGGTTGTGACGTTCGGGTTTCTCTGACAGCTCGGTGGCGCCCGGGTTGCCGGTCCTGTCGTTCAGCGCTGTACACCCCCGGTCCGTGCTCGGTGACTCTTGCCACGTGGATATCTTTATTGAACCTATGATGGACGCCGCATCACTGGCTGTGAGGTTCTGGCATGGCAGCAACTTCGCGGAAAATTCATGAGATGACCAATCTGTACGTGGTCGGGAACACCCCGTTCGATGTCGGCATGACATCATGACCGACCGGATCTCGGCTGTACGATATTCCCATGGTTGCCCTCGTAATATCATGGTGATGCCCATGGTTACTGTTAAGTTTGAGCTAGCCCGCTCGGATCCGCCACCGGATGGTTTCTCTTGAGATGATGAGTAGACTGTGTTTCCCAATCCATTGCGGCTGGCAAACGTGCTGACATCGACATTAGTGCCTTGATACGAATGGGCGAGATTTTCGGCGCCATTCCGATGGCAGCAATTTAATATTGCTGGGCCCACCTCACCATCGCCGCACGGTCATGATCTACGGTGGTTGTCTCATTTGCTCGAAACAGATCACGCCCAATCACGTCGCTCTCTTGCCAGATCATGATCAGGCGGAAGAACACCGCGAGCGGCCACTTCGATCAGCCTGTTTCAAAATATTGTGAAACCGCCAAAGTGGTGTCCGGAACGCCTGTGAAACACTTATTCTCTCCTCCACCAGGTTGAGATGGCACGGGTCGAGTCTTCCCGCGAATTGCGAAGAAAACACGGAAAAAGATGCACTCCAAGGGCAGTGACGACTCTTAAAGAGTCTCTTCCCCACGGCGATTGGATTTCACCGTAAGGACGCAGCCAGCATACAGGACATACCCGACTCGTCGCAGAGTGATCGTGTCCGATCAACCACCATGGCGAAGCGCCACAACAAAAAGATTAAGGGTGCTCACGCGGCCAAGAATGCGCGCGAAACCAGAGCCCGCAAGAACGCAAACCAGAAACTCACTCGACTCATCGACACGGCGCTTGTCAAACTGGACGAGGCCGGCAAGCTGTACAGTTGTAAGGTATATCTGGTTCTCCAGACGCACAAGGGGCAGTGGACCACCTACCACAATGCTCGGGGACAAGATTGGCCCCCGTCGTATTCTCAAATTGTACGTGTGGTCTCCTTCCGTCCCGGCACACCTGGTGGAGAGCCAACGACTCACATCACGATAGAAATGTTTTCCGGGAGCGCGACGGCTGGGTCCCGAAACCTTCGACGCCGACTCCGAGCAGACTCGACCGTCGCACAACGCGAATTCCCCGCTTGCTATGCCATGGCATGAGGTTCCGACGCTGGACAGCTTGGCCGAACCCAATTGCCATCCACTGCAGACTCCATCACAGATGGTCATGGATGAGGTTTTTCAAGACTCACTGCCAGATTTGCTATCCACTTTTTCGTCCGCATAAGTGCAGGCCACATATCCCCGACAGGACGCGGAGTTAGAACGATGTTGTTGATCTGCAACTCGGTGTCCCTCAATTGCAAAGTGGTGGATTTCTACGTTCCCCATATTGCCCAGATGCATTTTCCAGTCGTTTCCCCAAGACTCAAGAAACTACATGCAATAGATCAGACTATCCGCACGGAGAGTCATGTACGATAAAAGGATAGCATATCCACAACTAGGGTTAGAGTAACAGAAAAAGGAGCCGTGAGCCGTGTCCGATTGAGTATCGAAGGACCCCGGTCTTTCCGCCTGAATATAGTAACTGCGATGACCTCAGTATGTGTTCTTCCATCGAACAGATGCTTCGAATCCTCTTACGGTTAGCTTTGGACAAGCCTTTATATTTAGAACCCGAATCTCTTCTGCGGCGAATAGCCATCTCGGACCATCCGAGATGGATTGGACAGGTGGTGTCATCCAGGCCTGCTCATTACAAAGGACAGTATCCATGCCATCTCCAGGCATAGAATCTAGACAGGTAGATGACCGGGAAGGATGCCCTCAGAAGACCATTGGTCTATATTAATTGGTTCACCACGGCCGGAAAATAACTCCGTAGAATTGCATAGGGTGGCGCCAATCCGGGGAAAGTGGGTCCGATACCGGCTAGGCTGCCGATCCGTGCAGCAACATGAGCTTATTTTCACATCACGATCCCCGACAGGGTTTCACTATGCCGAATTGTGGTACGGGATGTGTCGGGGAAAAAGAAAAGCCGAATTCAAAAATTACGAAGTGAATTGATTTTCCACATGGTAGTAGATTGCCAGGCGCAGAGAATGTTGGGGTGAATAATTTGGGGAAAAAGTCTTTTCGCGGTGCTGTTTCAGATCTGTAAACATCTGTTACAAGGGGGTAGTCTCCTAGCGAGTCGGATAAATCATTTATGAGTAAAAATATTTCGAGGTGAAGATTTTGCGTTGTCAAAAGATTTACGAATAAATGATATTAGTCGTGAAATGCATATGGAATGGGGAAAAATGATTTACGAGCACCGTAAAAGATGTGCCATGAAAATTTTATGCTGTTAAAAATTTTACGAAGAAATGATTTAACCTGTTACCTGTGAGTTGCTTATGGAAAGGGATAAAATGGTTGTTGAATATAGAATATCTCGGTGGCTGTGTTGTTCCGATAAGGAAGTGGGTCTGCAATATGGTGTATATAATCAGTCCATCAGCCCCTCAATATCAGTAGAGACAATTACTACACTCAACTTTAACAATGGTTTACAAGTAAAAAGATTTGCCAGGAAATTAATTTACACGCACAGTAAAACATGAACCACACGCTACGGTCGCACATGTACCGTAAATTATGGGATACATATGACAAAAGATTATTCATAGAGATATAAAACATCGACTAATGATGCTATGAGCTGGCCTCGTAAGACGTACCCGGGTGGCCCCCTCACGATGGCGGGTCCTACACTCCCATCCCAGCCAACTCAGAGATGAAGCTATTCCCAGATTCTAAGCCATCCGCATATGAAACCATCCAGGCCCGGGTTGCCCTGCTTTACCGCGCCTAGCTGGGACCATACGACGCCCATCTATCCGGAGTCATATGACACGCGGGATATCCCGGAGGGAAGCCCACCAGAAGCCCCGGTTCTCCTCTTCCTTATAAAATTGCATGCACGGCAAATATTTGTTGTTTCCGTTCTCTTTCTTTCGTCATGTGATATTTTCGATTCGGATCTGCCCTTACACCAAGCACTAGGCGGGACCAGCCCGCAACCGATGACGTGGCAATTTTCATGATGCAGGAGGGTCGAATGGAAACAAGTCACTGAAGGCGGTTCAATTTCGCTCCGGAAAAGAGAAAAAGAACCCCCGTTCGCCGGTCATAAGCACACCCCAACTCCCTTGTCACATCATGGACTAGAACATTGTTCGGCGTTGCTGCATCGATGGGGAGTCGATCTCTCTTCTTCGAGCCGCTGCCTTTTCTCATTTGGTGAAGCATGCCACTGTACAGCAGAACGAGCAGGGCGGAGATCCCGGCAAAGGTTCCCGTCACCACGGCGGTGATGATGGCTGTGACGGACCACGTCCCGTGGCGGGCCGTGTAGATATTGATCAATGTGTTGGCGAAACCCGTGGTAGCGTTGACCAGGGTGGGCCTGTGGGATCAGCGGAGCTGGACTGCGACACCACGCACCCGAGTACTCACAAGAAGATCTGTCGCGTGATCCAGACGTAGTTGTGTTGCCATCGGTACCAGAGCCACCCAGCCCCGGTGGCACCCACCGCGCAGGAAATCCCCGCTAGCCCCAGCAACGGGGCGTTTTGAACGCCGCGGTAGATGGCATGGCCCACTGCATTCTCCGCTGCTACGGCCTGGAGCATCGAGGAGTCCCGTAAGGAGGTAAACGTTCCCGGAAAAACAAGATAACCGGCGAGCAGCAGCCACGAAAACGCCTGCGCAAGAGCGTTGTCGACGAACGGAGCCGTTTCTGTCTCGAGAACCATCCGCTCATAGCGGCGCCGTGGGGAACGGTTGGGACTTCGGACCGCAGAAGCTTTCCCACTCTCCATCTGGCGGACGACCGAAACATGAGACCTCTCTAAGCAGCCTTGCACGTTCCGCTAGCATCAAACGGGGCTCTCAGCCGGAAGATCGATCAGCGTACCCGAGGTTCAAGTATATACTGCCACAAAAACATACCCCCGCCGTCACGATGCAGTTGATACCTGGCGGGTATCCGGACAATGTCTAGCAACCTGGTAATCCGTCGTTGGAAATTATCACGCATCCGAGTGCCATCGCAAGATACAGATACGTTGACCTTTACAGGAGGTTTCCCATAATCCACAGGGCAACTACTTCACCGAAACAAGTATACGACATTCACCACAGAGTAGTAATCCTTGGACAGAAGCACCTCCATATTTAATAGAATTGTACAGACAGATTTCGAAACCTCGTTCACTTTTTCCTCTGTCCCTCCTCTTTTTTGCGCCCCGCTTTACGCGGTATATTTGGAGCTGGCTCCACAATAGTTAGACATCGTGTTAATCTTTCAAGGCAATACAGACAGATAAATGAACGACCAATGATAAGAACTACATAACACATAGAGCGTGATATTTGTATAGTCCTAGTAAAATACCATACCAAACTAGTCACCCTCGGAATAGTTTAGGTGCCAGGCCTGGTTGGGGGCCAAAGTAAAGAGAGAGAGTAAGAAAAAAAAATGGAAGGAGGTTTAGAATCTGTCTGTACTATCCCGGGTAGCGAGTGCTATATGAGCAGTCCAATACAGGGTCCATCTCCAGCTTTATCATCTTACGGTCAAGCATCTAGGCTTCGGGATCTTCCAATTCTTTAACTCGAGCTTGTAATGTGTCAACGCGGGCCCCCAACTCGGATATCATTTGCATGAGTGTCTGTACTCGACCGGGAGCTGCTAACCGCCGGGTGTTGAATTCCAAATCCGAGACACGGACTGACATATTGTATTTCCAGATCGCCGCGGATCTTGCTTCAGTCTCGAGCTGATGGATGATGTATTGCTTGTCGTACGCCATGCAGAGCGTATTGTCCCTATAGCAGTTGGTGCAGGCCAGCGCGAGGCTGCCGCCGATATCACACTGGATAGAAACACTCTATCAGCCGCTGATTGAAGCGCATCAAGATGGATGTGACGTACCCAACGGCCCCGAAGCACGCATGGCCCGCAAGAGCTAGCCTGGACGATGAACCTGACAAACCGATCCAGGCTGGAGCGCCATTGGGACCAGGTTTTTTCAGAGACGAACAGGGCGTACTGAATCCTTTTCAAGAATCCGATCTCCATGGAATGGATATCCTCAGGCGCAATCCCTATCACCTGCGCCCAGGCTTTATTGGGATAGTGGATATCATCAATCACTGGACCGTTCACGTCAGCGCTGGCCAGCCTGTTCAGAGTTACCTTCATAGCCTTACCTTTACTTCCCACCATCAATGCAAGTGCAATCAGATGGAATTCGGTCGCGATCTTTCGATCTAGAGGTGTGTTCGACTTCTTCAAACGATATATCAATAACAATGCGAAGGCGATCACGTTGTCGCTGATGTGGAAGGTCGCTAGGACCACGCTAACCTGCTGTTGGAAGTCGGGCGTAGGGAATGACTTCGGGGCGAGTACTGATTCCTGCGGAATGGAACACTCGATTGCAGCCAGTTTTGACAACGTTTCATGGCACAAGAAACATGTAATCTGAACAATCAACCGGATGAGCCTGTAGTTCTTCCCCCTTCTAACAACATACCTGGGTGGCAAATCTGATTCGAACGGGATTTTCCATGATTTTATATTGTGCAGTGGAAGGACAGTCTCGAAGGCGAAAGGTAGAGAATTCCTTCAATTGGTCTCGGTCAACATGCCTCAATGTGCCTGGACGGGACGTACTGTGCTTAGATGTCCTTTCCCGGATCCCCACCGTCTACTTCTATTTGTAGCGCCAAACCCTCAGGAGCCTCACCGCGGAGGAATGCAAGGCAAGGTTGACAGTCTCGGCGCACTGCCCAGCGTAGCTCGAATCCGCCCATCTTCTCGTAGAAAGTCTGCCTGGCCTATGAGGAGGTTGGATCACGGAATTAGTTCGTCTACTGGCCGGCATCACCGTAGAATTGGGCCTACACAGAAAGCGAATCCTTCCCGAGTAACACAAGACATCTACTAAGTACGTGAAAGTATATATACTGTAGATGGTTGTTACGTTCACTGACATTCCGACCATGGCCAACCTTGTAGACGTTTTTCGACGCCAATGCCCACAATCAACCCAATCTGGTTCCAACTCACAAACGATCATGATCGAGTCTACTTCCATAGCTACCGGCGTCTGGCCGAGCTTCTCCACCAAGACCGGTTCCCTCGCACCACAGTACACCCGAGTTTGACCTGTTTCTTGGGTCGCCACCGCAAAGACTGCGCATTAGAGCGGATCTTCCTCGGCGAACAGAGTCCATCAACGGGTGCGTGGAATTTGCAGGTCGATCCACGCACTGCGTCCGCCTCAAACCCTTGTTTGGTCGTAGACGGTGACCCGCTTCTGCGTCTTGCTGACGCAGACCAGGAGATCACCAAGGGGAATGATGGTGCTACATCACGACCCGTCGAGTGGGCCACTGCTCGTACGCCGCACCTGCTGGATGCTGTCCTCGCCCGTCTTCTCTTCCCTTTCTGCGACTTGATATGTCTCTTCGTGGACGACCTTGGTGGGGATGCCGGTGTCTGCACCCTGCTCCAGTCGTGGACCGCGTTCGGATGTACTGCGACCACCACGCGCCACCGTCCTCGGCTCCTGCTTATTTCAGAGTCAGACGAAGCCACCATCTCCCATCCCAAGAATGATCCGGATGCAGGGAACGCGGGCTTCTTCTCATCCGTCGCATATCTGCATCTTCCAGTGCGATCGGAACCGATCGATGAGGATGCATATCAACCACTGTCGAGCGCGATCGCGGAAGAGCTGGAGCAGTCGCAATTGACCCGCCAGCAGACACGCTCATGCCTCTCGGGCTCACACCTGAACGCGCTGTACGAAAACGCGGTGCAACATGTGTGCACAACGGCCGAGGAGCCCTTCAATATCATTCGCGCTTGTCGCCAGCATCGCCCCATACCCACGAGCCTGACCGATCATTTCCGGGTGTTTTTATCACTGTCGCCACCGATGCCGAGGCTCATTGCCTTGTCGGTCATCGCATCCAGCATCTTGATGGACGCATATCGGGAGGAGATGCACGGTAAGTCACGGATCTCCGATGCCCAATCCAAGAATCCGGCATGGCAACGTCTCACATCCGGAGTAGATTTTCATCCCAGTGACATGTTCGATGCTCTATACCGGTCTCATTGTGAGAGAGCACTGTCATGCAGCGAGGACCCGTCCCTGGTGCGGGAAGAGTGCGAGTATATCAAGCTACGCCTGTGCGCACTGCACGAAGAAAAGATCCAACACCAGCAATCTGCGTCGCAGATCCATCGTCACACCCTCGACCAACATCGATCGCGGTGGAGAACAGTCCATTCGCACTCCATCTGTCTCGCGTGCCTGGTGCGCCGACCCCAACATGTCCTCGTGTGTCGCCATTCGATCTGTGATTCTTGTGCGGGCATGTGGGGAACTCGTCTCCGCGGCTGGGAATACGGTTATTTGCTGAAGTCCTGTCCGTTATGTCGGCAATCCATGGAAGTACGGGTGCGGTTATTGCCCCCAACGGCGGCGGTCCGCGCGGTGGCCATTGACGGAGGTGGGGTGCGGGGGGTGATTCCCCTGCGGAAAACGTGTGAGATGCAGAGTACTCTGGGCCCGGATTGCCCATTGCGAGACTGCGTGGATGTGTCCTTTGGGACCAGTTCGGGTAGGTACGCTGCCCACCAGGATGTGAGCGCTGCACTGATGATTGGTGACCAATGCTAGGGGGTCTCATCAATTTCGATATGTTCCTGCTGGGAAAACCGCCTCCCGAGTCGCTTCCGACTTTCTGCCGCCTGATGTCCAGTTTTTTCGGAACCGGGGAGAACGTGAAGAAACCACGAAGACAGCATCATGGGATGCGCATGACCAGACGGGATCGAGTTCGCTTCCTGTTTCGCAGCAGTCTGCCAACGTTGGGCCGGCGATTTCTGTGGTATCGGGCAGATCAGGAGACCAACACTCGCCCGGTGCGGAACGGTCGTCGCTGGTATTGGAGCATCAACCGCGTGTGGTCTTTGGTACGTGCCCTACCCTTCCGTCGGATCGGACATTTGCTGCGATATTGCTTCACAGATAGCCAGTACGATGGCCGTGCGTTGCAGGCACTGTATCGCCGGCACTACGGGGATCGCCGCATGTTCGACATGCGGACGTCGTGGTCCGGCATCAAGGTGGCCGTGATCGCCATGGCGGAATTGCCAGTGCTCCTGACAAACTATCACGTTCATCGTCCGAGGCCCCTCAATGGCGGTAGGCTTACAGAAGCATCGACGTGTCTCGCAGACGGTGCTGACCCGACATGTAGGATACATCCCAGTCCTGAGATCTACCCCCGACCAAGGACTTCGAATCTGGCAATGGTGAGTATCCCCATAGGGGATTTTGGGCGTGGGATAGTCTAACTCTCAAGCAGCGCATGTGCCACGTCCGCTGTCCCTACGTAAGTCGTATCAACGCCTTCCACGTCAACGGTACTGAGTACGAACAGCCTCCTCCCTCCGATCTTTCTACCGGGCCTCGGTGAGTGCTGGGACGGTGCGTTGTCCCATAACAACCCATCCGCGGTCTGTCGTCAGGAGATTGAGTGTCTCTGGCCGTGGGAGCCACCGCTGGGTGTGCTTCTATCCTTTGGAACCGGATATTGCCACAACGCTGTCCGGCCGTGTGTCACTCCATCCCGGCCTCGGCCCCGATTCCGAATCTTTCGACGGTCCTTGGTACAACTGTTCAGAACTCTGATGATGTCTATGGATGGAGAGGCATCTTGGACGCTGTTTTTTCGGCACGCCGACGACGGTCTCCGATCTCGACTACAACGACTCAACACGATCCTTTCAGGGCCAGAGCCAGCCATCGATGCAGTTGACAGTATGCCATCCATGAGCGAGATGGTCTGGGAACAAGGCCTCGGCCCCGGGGGCTTCAGAGCATTGTGCTTACTTCTCGCTGCCAGTCTCTTTTTCACGGTGGAAAAACTGACCCGTCGGGGAACCGGTGGATACTTTTGCCTGGGCACCATTCGCTGTCGACTTCCCGGAATGCAGTTTTTGTCGACCATGAAGCACCTGGGGTGGACGTTGTGCGGTTTTTTTCGTGACGGGCATTTGATGGAAGGCGATCCGAGCGACCCAGTCTGTCCGCAGTGTGGTCGTTTGGTGGTGCCGGTGCGGTTCTCAGTGCCGGATCTTCAACACATGGTCGTCCTTTCCGTGGAGCTCCACGCCCGACAACTCTTTCCCATCGGAGGGTTCCCACATCCACTTGACTGGTTTTTACAACGGCAGGGGATTCAGGCGGTGTTTGGAGGTTGCGATGAGAGTGTGAATAGGCAGGTCTGTCCTCAATGCCAAGACCGGATTGAATCAATCCCTTGTACGCCAGACGCGTAGATGCGCAAAGTCCACGGCGGACGGAGACCCTCCATGGAAACCAGCCAAACCTGCCGATTGAGACTTCACATTCCGGTTGCCTCCAGATTCGTTCTATCCTACCACGTCACTTCATGTCGCTGAAAATCGTTACGATATAGTACATATGGCAACGCTTGTTCCTATCATTTCCTTCTATGAACTGGTATCTGCAATAGTGTCTGAAGTAGTATCCGAGCCTATGGAAATAAAATATGATTTCTTAACGAGGCTGTGTGCTGTTGATCACTGTAGCTCATTCCATGTCGAGGCGTTCGTGGCTCCATCCTCATCCCCGTTGAAAATCGGCTCATACAGAGGTCGAGGCTGTGTTCCTTGTGAGACTGGCCGGTAGGCCTTCCACTGGCCCCGGATGACCCGGGTGTCCAATGTTCCTTGAAACTTTCCGTCTCCCAACGTGACCATGGCTTCAATCCAATCCATTGTGTTCTGATAGCAGCGATCCCGTTTCGCCTTTGAAAGGTCGCAGCTGATCCATATCGTCTGCACCGAAATCCTCTTTGGGATGGTTTCGATCATGCACCGTTGTGATTCTAGAAGGAAATGCGGAAAATGTACGTGGTGGTCAAACCCATCACAGTCGTATATCAGAATGTGCTGTCCGTGCCCGGACGGATCTTCAATCACGGCAATGCCCCAAGCGTGCCACATGTCTCTCATGGGGTCCGTGATGGTGTTGAAAACTGCCAGTCTCACGTTCTTCGGCTCACCCCTCCTTTTGCTCCAGAACACACTCACCACATCGCGGTCCATTGCGTCAATATAGATGCGCCGAAAATGCGCCTTCTCTTTCTGATTGACATAGCTAATCACCCGCGGGTGTATGTATATCGAACTCTGTACGCTCTGTACCCGGGCGATCTGCCGAGCCAGGTGCCAATTGGCCTCGCTGGCCAACGATTGCACGTGTAAGGGAGGGAGAACGGACAGCGGTGTCATGGACATTGCACTGGAGTAGAGGTGAACGGAATCAGAGCATCCAGAAGTAGACGCACTGTACGATTTCCCGATTCCAGTCCTTTGACTTCGAGCTGCTCTGGAGATAGCCGATATGGTCGGGAAACGATTTATAAAAGGACTCCCGGTATTCGTACAATGCTCAAAGCTACGACTGAATCGACGAAAATGTGCGGAATCCCCACTATCCAGAGCGACTTGATTGCCGTCAACTTCACTAGTTTTCACGGCATTGAATCAGGAAAATCGATTACGAAGACAGTTTTTGCCTTGTGCTTACAGATAACTAGTACCTAATCGATGGATGGTGTTTTAAGGTGCACAAGGAGAAGTCCAACACCAAACTGTTTAAAACGTGCTCTGTACAGTATCATCTACGATAATGTCCGTATTTTATTTCAATGGAACGGTGTCTATAGAGTTACAGGAGGTTAGATAATCGAGATCCGCTCACAGCCCTTCTTGGACGTCAAACTACGCTCGCCGTCAGAGTTCGCCAAGAAAATTGGATAACCCTCAAAATTGAAAATCCCCCGACGATGGAGCATTGCTCGCAACTATGCGAAACGGAGGCGGGCAGAGACGTGCGCATTGAAAAGCTGCGCGATCTACTGGGAACGACCGCCAACTGTCAGAGTCAATAAGCGAGGGGTCTGAGAAGCAATGACGCCCGATTGATCCGCTCCCAACGGGCCAACATCATCGTATGGAAAGGCATACCCCTTTCCATCGAGCTCGAGCTCATGGACAAAGTGACTGTAGAAGTTGTTGGGACTGGCGGTATAATAGAAGGATGGGTCCAAATTCGGCTGCAGATCTCCGCCGGCCAAGAGGAGCGTGGCTCTTTGGAAGGCAGCGCAGAGTCGGGGCACGACCGCCACGTGAACATCATTATCCGTGGCGTCGATCGCGAACGGCCCACTATCGCAGGTAAAGATATCGGCTGCAGCTGGTTTGCGGAAACCACGATTGTCCCCACTGCAACGCAGCGTGTCGCCATGGACGATGCACGTGATATTGCTGGCCAGTGTTTGCGGATTCACAGTCAAGAACCGCTGGTTGTACGTCGACCACACCTCGTCAACGTAAGCCGAATAATAATCGTGGAAAGCGGATGGGTTCCGACGGATCTGTGAACTCGGCGACAAAACCCGACGTATGCGGCCATCCGAGTCCGTCACACAGAGCTGGTCCCATGGGTAACCACTACTCCGAGCCTGTCGTTGAAGTCTGTCGCAGAGGTCTGCCATCGCGGTCGCTGGAAAGCCGGAGACTTCTTGAATCCTTCCATCCTGTGACTCCAACGATATGCCCAACGCGAGTCCCACAAAATCGACATAGCTAAGATTCACAAACAAACCGGCTTCCTTGGTATAGCTCAGCTCGGCAAATCCCCAGTCGACCGCGTGGTTCGGATCGGTTGCATTCGTCACGGAGGGCTCAACCAGAACGGCCTCACCATTGTTGTTCAGTACCACATAAAACGCCAATGTGTCGCTAGAACACCATATGCGGCCGGACGTGAACTCGCTCGGGATGGTGATCGTAGTCCTTGCTCCCCCGGCCGCAAGGGGAATCGCAATCGACGCCAATTCATCAAGCGGGACAGAAGGGATCGTCTCAACGTGCGGATAATACCAGGTATGGTCGGATTGTAGCAAGACTATCTGGTGATCCCGACTCTGGGCGGTCACGTAGGCGTACGTAGGCGTGTTGCCCGGTAGATTGTTTACCACTGATACCGAGAGCTGGGCCGCGGCAACGGTGACCAAAAAACACACTGTGAGACACTGTGGGACACGCATGATGTTGTCGAAAGCCTGCCTTGAGCGCACGGAGACTTCTCTTACAATAAGAGTAGAGACATGTGGTTGATATGTAGTGTGGAACCACGACGTGCACAACGGCCACACCTAAAGACAGCGCACACGAACCAGACGTGAACGGGTCTCTTGGGCAGAAGAAGCGGACCATCCCTCGAAACTATGGGACCCGTCCTAAAGAACAAACTCGACATGAACCCTGTGGAGCACCATGTCAAGCTTTGCCTGATATACTTTCCGTCTTGTAATAAGTCATCTGCTCAGGAAGTGCGATATGCTGTAACCTCGACGCTTCTCAGGCACTGTGCTGTCCCACAGGAAAACAGTTCACAGTCGTCTTCGGTCATCGAGATTGAGCGCCTAGGTGAAGTGTAACGGCAGCCGTTCTTTCGTCGAGGCTCCTTCAGCAAGCGTAGAGCCAATTGGATGTAGTGTATCTTGATCATCTGTTACAGAATCCACCGTCTCAACCCAGCTTTCGAGGATTTTAGGCCATGGGGATATTGTCAGGATAGGTGAAAACGTGAGCAGTACCTGGTTGGCCACTTCTCAAAAGGTGACCTAATCCTACCCGTAACATGGGAAAATCGGAAACCGGATATTCTACCATGGTGGTTTCGGCGGATACGGTGGGCACTGTAAGAACAGACAGATCCGAAACCTTCACTTTTTTCTCTCTCTCTTCGTTTTGGGCCCCACTTTCCGGGTATAATTTGGAGCTAGCTCTAGAATAGTTAGTCTTTGTATTAATCTTTGAAGACAATACATATATAAGATTAAGAACCAATAATAAGAATTGACTAACAGAAAGTCTTGTACAGCCCTAATTAAATACCTTACGGGACTAGCCATCTGTGGAATAGTTTAGACTCCAGCCCCGGCTGTGGGGCAAAGTAAAGAGAGAAAGCAAGAAAAAAGTGAAGGTGGTTTCGAATCTGTCTGTACTATGTACTCTTTCTCTTTACTTTGCCCCACAGCCAGGTCCGGTACCTAAACTATTCCGAAAGCGACTAGTTTTGTAAGATATTTTTACTAGGGCTATAAATATTCGCGCTATATCTGTTACATAGTTTCTTATCATTGGCTCTTAATTTACCTGTCTCTGTACAGTGTTGTCTTGCAGATTAACACGATGTCTAACCATTGTGGAGCTAGCTCCAAAATATACCCTGGAAAGTGGGGTCCATAAAAGAAGAGACAGAAAAAAAGTGAAGGTTTCGAGTCTGTCGGTATGCTCTTTAAGAACTTTACTTTTCTCTAATCATGTTGATTTTGAATAGGTAAGAATCTATAGCAGCTGAAAGGCCTCCTGGTCAAGAAGAAATCATAAGTCGTCATAGTTTCGAAATGGAAAACGGACAGGTCAACGCTGTTTCAGATTTGCGGAGGCATGGCGGAGGTCAAATGCCGCGCCGCACTTCGCACCTGGACTGTAGGCACGTAGGCCATTACAGACCGTGACGAAGATCCCGGTTTGTCGGTAGCTAACCCACCACTATCACAAGGTGAACAGAGGTACAGCCGGCACACCCTATCGGTGAGGGGAGGACATACATACATATATATATATATATATATACACACACGCACTCCGTCGTAACCACGACCGAGTCTATGCAATCTCGGTTGGTACAGTACAAGTCGCTATGAACAGCAGTTCTGTTCCCTACGCGGCTTGGTGGGGGGTCGCACATTCGACAGAAAGGAGTGTTTGCTCCCTCTTTGGTTGTTCACGCGCATTTCGGGTCGCATTTTGGGTCGTATTTCTTGATTCAGATCCACGGCAGGAGGGAGTATCCGCCATGTAGGTAGCATCCTGCTAAGAACCTTGAAGGAGCTTTAGTTTATGGACCAGACAGACTGACAATGGACCAGCTGTGGTCGAAACAAGCGTCCCATCACCGAAACGATGCGTTCTAGCTGTCAAAATAAGAGCGTTCCGGCTCCGAAATAGAATGCATCTCCGCTTGCCGATCCCAATGGAGGTCTACCGATCCCACGGATACGGTCTCACTCCAGCTCTTCCCCGTACTGGATGTGGGGTGTGTGTGCGGCTCCGCGGGACGGTGTAGCGTGGCGCCACTGTTCGGCCACTGTTCAAGATGGAGGGTGGTCTGGAGGCGTTTGTCGTGCCAGGCGCGGAAGAGGCGCCCCACCGATAAGATGCTACAGATCATCACCGACACACTGGCCTCAACCGACGACCAGAACAGTAGCGAGGAGAGCTCCGGGTTATGTGGGTGCACGTTGGTAATGACGATGCGGACGATCGCCGCAGCAATGGTCAGTCCCGCCAGCAGGAACACGATGGCTACCCGCACAATTTCTGCCCGGGACAAGGATCGACGGATAGCGGGGAGCAGGCTGCAGGGGATGGCAAGGACTACGAAAACAGTCAGCAGCGAGAGCTTGGGGGTAGCGGTTCCGATCGTACTGCACAAGTCGGTGACCATGTCCATCACCGCACTGAACCACAGCCCGATCAGGGTGCGTTGGCTGCTCAGCGGCGTGTTGCACTCTTCTGAACTCGGAGTCAATTCGGCGTCTCGGCCATGAGCCTTTTCACCATGCTACGAGGGGACGTACCAGCCGTATAGGAGAACGACGGACAGGCAAGCGGCAGTGGAATCAAGCACGCGGCATAGGCCAACGCGGTGAAGATGATCACCGCGGTGAACAGGTGGCGTTGCCAACCGAGCGACGACCTCGCGCAGCCAATGATGGGCCAGTACAGCATCAGAAAGCTGGCTTTTACGCACCACAGCCCGGTCCAGAAGATGACGTTCTCCGCGAACTGAAACCGATAGAATCGAGTGATCACCTCGGCGAGGTGTGCGGGCGGTGCGGCTTGACCGGACCGGACCTGCATCATCGCGTAGGTTGGCGGCGCCATGACGGTGACCAGCACGGCGTGGGCGAACAGAAAGCAGAGGGCTAGTAGATGCAAGGCCTCGGGTAGCTGGGGCGGCCGAGAAAGCGTGCCATGCAGGACACATTGGATGGTGCACAATATGGATGCGGCGCCGAATCCCAGCCAGGTGAACGCCTGCCTCGGTCAGCATCCGGTGAAGTCTAATTACGATTGGTAGTCCGGAGTCAACACATACCAGCAACACCGTTTCTGAGACGATCGATGGAGGCGCCGTAAAAGGAATGGTGCCCGACGACGGGTTGGTGTAGTTGGCCGCCATCTGGTATTTATCCAAGACAGGGGGTACGTTGGATGACTTGACTGTTGCGATATTGCTGTAGGGGATTTTCAGCTTACTGGCAGTCTATTATCAGGGCGACTGCGACTGGTGGTCTGTCCGTTCAGATATATATGTACATGTATGCGGCTTTGTATACCGTTTTTTGCCACCATACTCAGTCCATGGCTACAAGTTCTCGATTTGACCGGCGAGATTCCACCTTATGCATTGTAGCAATTCTCCGTATGTTTACTGTTGTTTGGATTCCAGCATTGGGGATTTCCAAAAGTTCCATCAATTGACCTGCGTAATCAACACAATACTTGGCCTGAGAAGTGTATCGGTCCAGAACATTCAGACCGCCATGGGACGAACAATCGTGAATGCCACCAGATCAATTATTTATTCCGAGTATTATCCCGATTAGGAGTAATATCAGACTGCATTGGCGATGGGGGATCCCATAGGACAACCGCGGGTCATTATGTCAGTGTTGCCACGTACTCAGAATTGCAAAATCATCCCCGTTGGCATCCTACGCAGTCCATGATTTTCGCGCCATCTTTTCCTTCCGTCAGTCGAAATAGGAAAGGGGGGTGAGTGAAATGCCGAGTTTCTCCGCTGTTGCAATTGAAGATATCCACACTCCGGGACGTCAAACATGGGGTAGCGTAGCGCGACAAAAAGATTTGTCTAGATTCTTCTTCATCGCCGAAAACAGCATCCACGCTATCGCCAAGACGGAAAGAGCACGTACGCCAAACTTAAATTTGGGATCTTCCTGGTTTCCCGATATAGTCAGTGCCCTGTTCCAGAAATGTGGATTGATTACTCGTCTATGACCCATAGTCTACCGAGAGGTGGACATGCTATAGTTAGATCCTTGACAGGGCGGTATAGAGTATATACTCGCGTAACTAAGCCTCTCTAGGGGCTGACATCATCAATCTATGGCAAGCACTAAGCGATCCACTATGCTCGGATGTTTCTCTGTCGGGCATCGAAATGTCCAAAGTTAATCCGTCGTAAAACAGCCCGTAATCGAGCGTTGACATCATGTACCGGGGCGCCCTGATGATAGTCACTATGCTCGGTAGCTGATCCGAATTGAATAACTTAGATACTATTCCCGCACCAAATCCGTCTTTGATCCAGCTGACATGTAAGGACGTCGTGTCTAACCAACTTTATCGCGGACTTTAGTGGGGGAAGACATAAGCCTGTCCGATTACACTGAGATGATCCCCCGATAAGAGGTGACCGTCAGCCGCGTAGAAATAGGCGTACCGTTCAACTCCAGGATGATGATCCAGCCACGGCATCACCGTCTGAAGAAACTGGACTTGTTCATCGACGGTTCCCTCGTGCTGAAATTCCGTGATCCACACACTCTGGATGCCATTTTGTTGAGCGAGATGTATGGCAGCTGTGACAAAGTTGAAGAAGTCGGCGGGATCGGCCGAAGAATAGTAATGAATAGCCAGGGCGTTTGCCTTACATCGGCCGCCGCAGGCGTGGAACCACGTCGACAGCCAGTCCAGGCCCACCAAGTCCCCAACACCATTCGTGACCGCAGGCGTCACCAGCGTGGCTTGGCCGGCGTAGGGAGTCAGGTAAGTTTGATAGTCGATCGCGGCTTCTCGGGGATCCATATCCGCTTGAGCCTGATTATCCGGCTCGTTGAAACCCAGCAAGCAGCGGCTCCCGGACGAAAGCGCGCTGAAGACGGCAGAATGCCACTGCGCATACATTTTGGGTCCCCAAAGCATGGGACAGTACTCCACTCCTGGGGGCAACTCTCCGTTGGCATTGAGGTTCCAGTTGTAGGCCCACGAGGCATCTGCAACGTAACCGACCAGCGACGCATCGTTGTATGCTGCACCACGTTTACAAGATTCCGCATTGGGCACCCTGGAAACCGCCTCATGCTTCGGCCCGGCAGAGCGGGATGCGGCAACTTTCATCAATAGAGCGACACCAATTGTCCGTAGCACAAGCATGTTGGTAAAGTAGACGCTAGGAACCGGACGAGTATGGCCGATAACGACGGGCGGTTATGAGAATGCGGAAGGGACGAGATGGGGCACTCGACCATCGACGAGGACTTGCGATCATAGCTACAATCCGACAAGCGGGGTGTTAGCTGCGTTCTTATAGAAGCTTCCACCACCCTCTCATGCGCAGTCCACCGTGTTTATGATCGACCGCACCTCTGTGTGTTCTTGCAGTGGCCTAGTTTTTGACACGGATGATACCTATCCCAGAAATCGCATCCTTTGCAGCCGGCGGGTTCCATCGGACTTTATTGTGCATAGAATCGAGAAGATTCGGTCCAATGAAATGCGTTATACCTCGATTCTATCACCGGTAATAGACCCACACGAGGTAGTACGGTTCAATACATTGTCCCATTTTATATCAAGGAGCAAGTTGCGCCGAAGTCACGTCCAAGTTCCCCAACATGCGCGCTCCGTTAAACGAGATTCCATTATAATGATGGCGAGTTTCTCACAGAGGGCCCTATCGGGGCCAAAAACCATAAACTTATCGTGGTTGGTCGCGACCTCGATCATGGAGTGCTACCAAACCAGCGATGCCAGACTTACGGCTAGTGATTCATTTGGCATATTTACCAATACACTTGCGGCGTATTATGGAATTGCTCGCGTCGCCCTGGATCGTATCCGGTTCGATGAAATTGCGCCTGATGCGCGGACGGTGGATCCCGACGCGGTCACCCGCTTACTGCTGAAGTTCACGGATGGCAGATGCGATCGCCTAGCTCCTGACCATTACATGTCCGCTACGGTGTCCGGAGAAGTGCTGACCCGAGCACTGGACCGTGGCAACCTCACTCGCACCTCATTGCAGTCGCCAGAGCCGAGTTTTTTGCCCCTCGTAGGTGAAGAGCATGTCATGGGCATTCGTGGGATTCATCGGCATAAAGCAGCCCAGCAGTATTTTTCGGACGACCAATGGTGGGTCGTCAGACTGTATGATGAGCGAGGTGAGTTTGGTTCTTCCCCCAGAAAACACATCCTCCCGGCCGTCAGGACTTACAAACCCGGGACCAGTACTGTCGGACACGGCCCGGAGAAGTATGGCGTGGTCCAGTGTCATGGCTGCTCCGAGATCATCTGGAGAGGCGTACCGTCAAATCCGCCTGGCGCACCACCGCCAGGATCGGGATTGGAAGATGGAGTGGGAAAATGCGGTCCAGCCAGCCTATCTCCAGAGCGACATGAGCCGTCTTCAGACCGGACCGGAACATCAACCTCTTCGCGACGCTCTGGATCAGCTTCTTTGTTTCCCTGGTCTGTGGATGGATTTGCACATGCCGTCGTTTCGCGGCCTCGGCGCATTGTGTTGCATGGAGGTGAGCTCTCAGTTTTCCAAACCGTCCACCGTTGCTTAGCAGGCTTTAGGCGTTGGTCTCGTATCTGCACGTGGTGAGGGTCCGTTTGTCACATATCCTGTATGGCCTGAATCCGCACCATCTGGACGTCGGCACAATCCGATTTCTCCAAGGGCGATGTCCCGCTTTATCGGACCGGGACCGGAGAGACATGGAAACATATATGACGCAGAAGCGGATTTTCCCCAATGTCGTTGATGGTGAGGAGCGAGAATGCCTGAAACAACGTCTACTGGCTCAACGTACAATCATTCTGTCCCTCGCAAGCTGGAAGGATGCGATCACCCACTACCTCAGACCGGGGGCATCGATCTTGAAACCATTATTCAACCTGTCTTTTCACAAGCGCCGTGCACGGTCCGAGAGAGTGCGGCCGTCCATACAGCGCGAGGCTCGCGCATCCTTCCGGCCGGGAAGAATTCCTGCCATGCGGTCTTCTTCCGGCAGCGTGCACGAGAACTTTTGGGACGCGTATCGCCGATTGTGGGTGGCCGCGACGGATCATCTACTCGACATGGAGCGGCAGGAGCCTCTGGGTGCGACTCTGGACCTTCAAGACATGGCTCAGATCGCGTACGCTTTGGGTTTCTCATCAGACACCATTCGCCGGTATGTATGTGAAGCCGGGTTTGCCCCTGTTGGCACGGGATCCGGGAGCATCCCGTCAGGGAGACCGCCGTCGTCTCGTTTGAATCACATTCCATCTTCCTCAATTCCTCGCCATCTCCGCAATCTGCGGGCCAGTCGAGACCACCTAACGTTTGACGAGGTCTATTTGCAGAGTGCCGCCGCGAAGACGGAGGAAACATTGGCGGAATTTGAGATCTTTCGAGACGCATTTCGCTCCTTTTTTCCGGATCTTCCCCCAGCGAAAAGTCCTTCAGAAGGGCACAGTGAATCGAAATCACAATCCGCACCGTTCGAGCCAACCGGTTTGGATATCAGTGCATTTATTGAAGAGCTCAATAATCATACCCTGGAGGACAACTTTCCCGCGTCAGGGGAGGTATATCATTTATCACGGCCGGCTTCTTGGAGCACAGACTCGGGTTCTCTCTATAGTAGAGCCACCAGCGGAGAACCCCGGTCATTGACACAACCGCCGGACTCTCAATTCTCCGCCGGCCAGAGGCACAACCAATTTCTGTTGCCCACAGCCCAAAGAGCCTCTTGTACTTGGCCAAACCCGGATCATGGCCTCCTTGCCGTGGAATGCACACAGGCGCCCCCCGTGGTTCAAAGGGCTATGTATCGTGCCCATGGGGTGTGGATCTATCATGACACATCCCCGCCGATGCTTTACGAATTACCTCCACCCCGCGCACAACGAATTTTCATCCACACCATCGTACGACGGGAGCCGGATCATTGGTATGCAATCCTGGATGCGAATGGCGCGTTTGAAAGAATCCCAAGCGGCCGTGCCATCGAGCTTCTCGGAGTCAAGTTGATAATATACGGTCAATCTCGGAGGGTGGATCCATCCCCGAATGTTCATGAGGTCCTAGACATTGCTCCGAGACAGGTTCCGTCGCCGGCTAGATTCCCGGCAAGTCCCAAAGCGACCAAATATCCGTGGAACTGGATTTAAGTGGGATGCATTCTAATTTGATATATTGATGCCGAATTGATAAGTAGATGGTAAATGTAGTGTACGTTGGTGGTGCAAATTATTGTGTACTCATCTGACAGTATGGCTGTATGTATGAAAGTGACAGTCGGGATTTTGTGTTCTGTGGTGTTTGGTCGCGATCAAAATCTAAAACAAAGTCCGAATGACTCGCTTAGCTCCACAGCAATGGCTGCCGTAAGTGGCATAATCAACTTGACAATCACATCAACATGACTCTGCACGATAGAGCGGATCCGAGAAACGCTAGTGTATATAGCTACGAACCATGCCGTAAATGGAATCGACATATGAAGAGCGTTGCTGCTATACATCCGGGGTGGCAGAGTTAAGAGCTTCCCCCGCTTTCTCTATAACCGTATGCAGAATGGTGATCTGCAATCAATGTTATCGCTTACCTACATGGGATTCTAGCATGCTATTTCAGTCCCGACGTGGGATGAGACGCATGACTCATGGCGTGACAGCAATCACAGCATCGACAAAGCCCGCTCCAGTACATAAGTGACTTGTTCAAATTTTAACATATCGCTGTGGACTAAAATTTCTACGGTTGTCGTCCTAAAGGTCGGTAGTGAGAAGCTCCCGCCACTGTAATCCGCATTCCCGAACCTCTTATATTGAGGTGCGGTAAAATCAGAATCAATTTTCCACTTAACATCTCGAATACGCCCTGAGACTTCGGAGACCATTCACCGCTTTCAGAGGCTGAAAGCCTCACCAAGCTTGAGAGATTAGAGAAGCCAGAGAGTTTCTCGGAGGATTACGATGGCTTCTGAAAGTCTCACCAGGCTTGAGAGGTTCAAAGCACTTCTTAAGAGAAAACCCAAAAAGTCTTCTCGGAGGATTCTGGTGGCTTCCAAAAACCTCACCAAGCTTGAGAAATCCGAGGAGCCTCAAGAGAGAGAGCCCAAAGAGTCTTCCCGGAGGAATACGGTGACTCTAGGGGGATTGAGGGAGGTACACGAAGCGCTGCTTAATGGAAACCGTAAGTTCAATCTTTCTTTACAGGGAAATAAGTATTTGATTGAACCCGAGCGCAGTGGCCATGAGACTGCCTGTCGATATGGAAAGTCAGAACCTGCGACATAATGCCCTTCTCCATGTTGGGGCTGACCGGACCTGCGACTTTCTAATCCGGAATCCCGTGTATGCCGAATGGTGCGGAAACTCTTCCAATAAAGACTGGAGTGCCCGACAATTATCACTCCTAGGCAATCCATGCTGTGGCAAATCAGTTGCTACGGCATTCATAGTGGACACTTTGGGCAAATAGAAGGAGGAAACACTTTCATGCTGTTTCTACTGCCATGATACGGCTAAAGACTATTATAGTGTCGTCTTTGGTCTAGTCTATTCACTCGTCGAACGGGATCCTCGAAATCTAAAAAGGTTATTGTATGACATGCAGACCCTTCTGAACCTAGTCAAGGTTCCTGTGTTCATCACAGTTGATGGACTAGACTTATGTGGCAGCACTGATCAAACTCACGTTTTGCGACTTTTCAAGAAACTGTTGGAAGTGAATCAGAAACTCCACATTATGTTTTCTTCCCTTCGTGATCCAAAGCTCTTGCGACAACTGCAAGGGACAGCTAGTCTTCAATTCTCGTCCAACTATCAGAGAGATTATCTTATCGTCAAAAAAAATGGTCGACATGACGCTGCCTTATCTAACAGGGGACGTTCGGGATTTCTTATACCGTCATTATCCAGTCTGACGCGTGGAAACACGATCTGGGCCCATGAGGTAGTGAGGCTTATTAAAAAAAGACGCATCGCCGACTTGGATCAGATAACCGTTTTCTTGGAGGAAAAGCCGTTACCTCCTGCAATCGCACAACTTCACTCCCGATTGATATCGCGCTGCACCTCGGATGATCCTGAAAATCTAGAGCTTACTTATGACGCTTTGAAAATTCTTAGCTCTAAGCAAGCCTCTCAAGACATAAATAGCCTCTCCACAATGGTTATGGGTGTTGGACAAGAAGATCCCGGACGACTGGTGTGTCTCATCTATCCCTTTATCACGGTGACCGAGTCTAAGGCCGCGGATACATGTCACGTACAATTGACGCACGAGTCTTACCAGCGGCCGAGCTGGCCATAGGCTGGAGAGCCATAAAGATCCTGGGTCTAAATGGTGAGTCGTTCTACCTGATTATGGTTGGAGGCCATAAAATTTAGATCGACCTATCGAGCTAATGCGAAGGCCCGTGCAAAAAGAACCATGATTGGTCAGGATAATGGAATCTCCCAGCTTTTTTTTGTGGGGGAAGTGGTTTCCTCATACATTTGTGGGAGTCCTCATCGCCCCGGATATAAATGCGTTCAACACTAGCAGTATCGATCCGGGTAATATGCCTCACTGGGAATGCTCCGAAGCTTTGCTTTGGGCGTGTCACAACGCTCGCATGGGAGCTTTCATATCTTTGTTATATGAGTTTCTGTGTTTACGGATCACTTTATGACTTTTTGTGGAATCTTCTAGAACCAGTTTATTGTTTACCTGTATTATGAAATGAAAGCTGTAATGATATGTACCGTCTGCGTGACTTCTGGGTAGACACCATTACTGGATTAAATCATACAGGGGCAACGAGTGTGTCTCCGATCCCGCCTATAGGTAGTGCGGAATAATGTTGATTCGATTGTCAAGCAGATTATGCAACTTACTGTACTAGTCCTGAAACCATCCAGGGTGCATTCTCTTCCATTGCGATCTACAGCCCCAGGATGACGAGTGGGACGATATAGAAAAGTACGTGAAGTCCCAGTGAACTAGAAATGAACATTCCAAAGATAGGCGATGATGACGAGAGAGAGTATAGCATCCTTACCTTAGGCAAAGCCGTACGGAACTTGTGCAACTTGAGAGGCTCACACAGACGGCCAGTTGGCCAACGGGTTTGTTTCTACGTCGGGAATGCTTGTACAGTTCATTGTACTCGATCGCTGCGCCGGAATCCTAAAGCGTCAGCAGGAAACCGGAGGGAGTGATCCGGGCCGTATAAAACGTGAACCTCACGCAACTTGAGATTGGCCGTTGCGCTACAAGATCGGTACATTCACACATGGGCGAAGCGGTCGTTCAAGAATAGGCATCCGTCCCGCGACACAGTGAGTTCTCTGTGGTGCTGGGCGTGAGATGTAGTGTCTCCTTATTCTATAAATTCCGGTCTGATCCTCCCTTGTCACTCACCTCGTGTTGGAGAACATCTAATCTTTGAACAGATCATCAAACTCAATTTTCTGTACAACTGTAAATTAATACAATCTTCACAATTCGCGGCATCGAACGCGGTGGAAGGAAAACAAGAGATACAGTATGGGGCCAAAGAAAAGCATGTCTCCTCGTCCGAAAGAGGAGCAGTGGCAGCTACGAAAGCTTGATCATGCAAAAGCCACGAAACATAGTCCAGTTCCGGATAACATGGCAACCGGTAGACACCCTTCTCACGTGATCGATGGCCAACGGCGTATCGCGAAGGTGTACATGTACTAACTGGTGACAGATGACCCATTCCGTTCCCAGTATACAGAGATACCACTCCACGAAACGATCTTCTATCTTCCACTGCTTCTGGCGACAGTGTTGGTTGGCGGACTTGCTGCTACCCTGTCTTTCTCTTCTGGGATTCATATTATTACCTACAGCCTATTGGGGGAGGTGGTCTCTCATCTGTTGTATGCAGGTTCGATGTTGTCCGTTGTCACGTTTTCCATCATCGCTGCCTGTTCCTACACCATGCAACTTGGGGTTCGGGATTCGCAACACTATCTACCCATCATCTGGTTGCCTGTGGCTGCTCTGATGGGGACCACTATCACCGTGGTTCTCGCTGCCCAGCTGTGGTACATCAACCACCATTCTCATCCAGGGACTGCATCGGTTACGATGGCATTAACATTTCTTGTCATTGCGCTCATTCCGATCTTTATGGAAATGGACAGACCCGACCTACAACAGACGGTTCCGGAGAAGCAATCGAAGAAGGGCAGCCAGGCTGATAATGGCCGCGTCTAAGGTCAACGGCGATGCATCTCCTGTAACAGACCTTATCCGGGCTCACTACTGTTACAGATTGAAACTCTCTGTCACGATTTCTGTTGAAAGCCGGCCTTTTGTGGAGGAATTGATATTAGATGAGTTCGAATATGCATTTTGCGCTTTGTTGTATGTACTGGTATTGAATATTGACATCCAAGTGATGACGTACGTACACTATTCCATTGCTAGAGCACGCACAACTTATCACGCTGGGTTCAGTGTAAATATTGTAACGGAATGGAAGCTTTCGCCCCGAAATTCTGTCAATTTCCTCTATTAGGCAAGTGGACAAAGAGCGATATACCGGTCTCAACGCCCCCAAGGCAACGACAGCCCCAGGGAAGGATGGAACTATAACCCGTGTCCGGCCACACGCATCATGGCTGGTGTTTCATGTACTGCCGAAATTTTTCCGCAAATAGAACGGCATCTCGAGTCTACTATAATAGACCGAAGACACAAGTCATGACTTTTCTGGGCGAACTATAAAACGTACTCATTCCTTCACGCCCACAACAAGTTTGCGTTATGATGCTCACCTTGTTACAGTACCGTATGCGATAATGACGAATATGCGGGTTGTCGACCGTGACGCGGCTTCAGGGCTGTTGCGTGCTCCCCTGAATCCTTTTGTGCATAGTACAGAGGAACATCACGCATGGGGTTCTGACCGCATTCTGGCTTTCAGAAAGCCTTTTGCTCGAGGTAGCAAGCCAGGTGTCACGAACTCCATGTTATCCAGAGCATCACGTCAATGGTTGGACACGCATGACGTTCGAGTGAAGTCGTTGTCTACGCATGCTAATCATGCGGACCGGACACCATTCATTTCATTCACAATCTCCGATACGGCCGTTCAAGAGCTCGCAGACCGTAGAAACGGAAACATGGAAACCCGGACAGTTACCTCTATCAACCCAACGATCGAATAGCCGGAAGGCTCCCCATTCTTGATATGACGGCTGAAATGGAACATCACGACGTACCAGACCTATACGGGAAATCTCGTTCTTACTATAAAGACCAGTATCTATATTTATGGGAGGTTACGGACGATGAGATCATTGGGCGCTGGGAATGGGAACGTCTCGCGACGGCCGACCGGTGGTACGAGCGCACCGTTCTACCGGCATTTAGAGAACTTAAAGAAAGGACCTCCGATACTGTACTTCTTCCGATAGAGGAACATTGAACATGTCCAGCGTCTTGAATGAACTTCCTGGTAAGGTTCCCTATAACCGTAGAAAGGTATAACTAACCACAAAACAGAAACCGACGTCGCCGACGACGGGTTCTCATCCCTTGAAAGCAGATCAAGTGGTGATCTGGATGACTCTATTCAGGATTAAACCAACACGAGTGACACCGATGACGATGCTAGAGAACATGCATAAGGTTCCGGAATTGGCCATAACGTGCGGTTCAGGAATTGTGCCATATTACTGTACAATACCCATCGACTTCACAAGATAGCGAAGTGATTAGGCTTGGCTGGTTTCTGGAAAATGACGATAACACATGTATATCGAGACGGCTTTGCCACGGTTTGGTGGGTGCTAACTTCCATCCGTCTCCCGACATATGAAGCACGACTCCTGCCATACTTCAGATCCTATAGACAAGATAGGGTACTACAATATAACGAATTTCAATGCAGTACAAGGGCTAGAGCTCTTCTGCGCCTTAAGCGTTCTGTGAGCATCGTCTGCAATTCCCCAAGTACCATTTCTTCCGTCAGCAGGGGAGCTCCGCCATCAGAAGCCTCGAGAGCCCTTGCAGATAAAACCTTTGCCAGAGTTTCGATGTCCCGTGCATTGATCCGTTCGCGCATCTTAGACAGATGATCAAAATCCTCCGATAATCTGAGCACAAAATCAGGACTGGGGCATTCAAAAATCTCCAATTTGGACTCCGTCCAATATTTGTCCTTGGAAAGTAGCTGGTGTAGCAATGTAATACACGCGGTCGGTGCGAGGGATACGAGTTGGATAGACTCCGGGAAATCCCCAGTGGAACCGATGTTGGTTGACACCACCAACGCACCGCGCTGCTGAACGGCTGCTGCCGTAGAGGTATCTAGTCGACCACCGACATTACCCATGCCTCGCTGTACGGCTAGGAACGCCACGAGGAAGGAGATCGCGGGGCCTCTCATGGAAATCCGGTCCTGGGATAGTCGTGGTGCTTCGAGTAGGAATATCGTCACACTCGGGACGGACCATAACAGAGGTGTGGAATTTACTACTGTATATGTCCGTGGAGAGGGCAGCTGTCATGCACGCAAGCGTGACGGAATAGGCTTTTTTCCGCACTTTCCCAACATTGCCTTGATGAAAGTGACGGGTATTTATGCTGCCAGGCGTACACTGTATCACCACATAAGAACGGAACGCCCTCTCTTTTCGACGTACCTTGGTTCCTGATGAAGTATTTTGCGCGTGCTTTGTATGGAATCACCGTTTAGTGGACAACAATTTCTCCTGGCTGGATCGGGGTCGACGTGGGGAGCATACCCGGGCTCCCAATCTTTGCGTACTTTCCTATTCTAGCGGAAATTCCATCACGTCCTTTTATTCCGGAAGCCCATGTGTCTATTGGAACACAGTCCATGCCTATGCGAAGAAATTGGGGGATCTATCAGAGGTAGGCCAATGTCCGAGTCGTGCGTCGCGGTATGGGCTTTGGGGGTGTTTCTCATCAACCAGTACGTTCCGGGTCATGAATGAGGCATTATTTTGACGCCAAGCGTGGGTTTTTGCTTCTGTTCACAAATTTTCTTGTTCATGACACCGTAATGTACTATACAAGTTATTGCTCTGATCTCCTGCCAAGTTCGGGACACGACAAGGTGGACCATGATTTCAGCAGCCACCGTGATACAGTATTAATGCACTGATGCTAATATCACATGTATGTAGACAACCAAAGCTTAATTCGGAAGCCCGGCCTATTCATCGTCTTCACCTTGTACCCTATGGTAAAGCTATGTTTTATGTCTTGCTGCCAAATTGTATTTTTTATCCAAGTCGCCTTGCAAAGAGTAAATCTTGGTAATGTAACATAGGACTTACAGATAGGATTATCCGCCAGAGTTTCAACGATCGGATACTGTATGAATATATTTGTAGAAATTGAGCAAGTCGTGAGTCTAAATAACAACTGAATCTCCGTTTACATGTATTCTGATTTGCAGTTCCTCTGTTGTTAGACCCGCATCTCGGAAATGGCACCTGGCGCGGTGCTCTGCGCACCAACGGGTATCAAAACACTATTCCAGGAATCGATCACGGCGTTAGTTAGGGTCTTCTTCATAGACCTGCCAATCTCGCCTGGCGAAAGCCTTGAGCTCGGCAAAAAATTCTTCGGTTAGGTTAGATCCGGTGAGTATGGAGGCAAAGACACAAGTTTAACCCTTGCTCTCGAGCATACCTCTGCTATCCGATCCGAGTGATGAAAGAATGCGTCCACATTAATAACCGATTCCCGCTCCGGCCAATTCTCACAGTATTTAATAATCCCCTCAGTAAAATCCTGAAACACACAGCAACCTCGTACACCTTCCCCTGATTCCACACGACAACGGCCAGTTCTCAGGAGCGTCCGTGCTCTCCAGATTTCAACTCCGCTCACTCCCTCATGTCATATAAACTACAAACAATGAACGACGCAGATGTCAGGAAATGAATGACACCGCTACAGTATTATCCACATCAAAAGAACAATCGAAAATGGCAATGCGGTTCTCATCACTAGTAGCTGCGATTGCAGCCTGTGGTAGTTTGGTTTGTGCTTTCTTAGTAATCCTACTCCCTCGATCCCAGACTGCTGGGATTGTAACCCTCAAGGTATTGCCAAGATATATGTTCCTTCAACGATTCTTCATTTTCGCATCCGGAAGCTAAACGATGAAACTAGATTGATCTTGCTCATCTCGAGTCGTTGGGCCGAATACATGGACAAACATCCGAATCTTGGATTCGGGATTTTGGTCTGTCGCCCGGCGCGGTACACACAGTAGCGGCCGCAGCCACTTCAGTCGTGCGAGACAGAGCTACTGGTTTGGCTTCTGAAGCGCATAGCGGAATAGGTGTTGCCACGGCCGCTGCAACCGCTACCCCGGACAGTATTCTGGGGGGCGTGGACCCTGATACAATGCCGCAAAAGGTGTCTATTGGAAGCTATCAATGGTGCATTGGATATCAGCATCGCTCTGAATGCCATCGGCCACCAGTACAACTATCGGATATATTGTCCCCTCCCCTGTCGACCTTCTTTCACGACCACCGGGATGAGCTTCAACATCTGTTAAATTTGCTGGGAAAAAGCATCGAAGGGACCGTCCGATATCCACTTATTGTCGCTACCGCCTTGGTTCTGACGACAATCACTTACTGGCTCTGGCTTCAAATCAGCGCACGGGAGATACCCAAACATTTCCACATTACTTTTCTTACATCCCTGAGTCTTGGCTGTCTTGCATGCGGGGTGGTGCCCACTACGTCCATCTTCGTTTTCCAAAGTCGGCTTCACAACGCGATCAACAAAGACTTTCCTCCATTCTCAGTGGAAGATGGAGTTGATGGTCCGCTGAGTCTAGGATTTCTGAGTTGGGTGATATTAATGGTGGTATCTATTTTCGCAAGTCATCCTTTGAAAGCCAAAGGGTAGGCAAACAACAGTACACTGTTGTGCAGCCTAGTATTAGGGCTGAAAAGAGATGCAAGGTCAGGGTCGTCTCTAGCACCGAATGTGAGGGTCAGGATATGTAGAATGCGTGGTTTCTTTAAGGGCTGTGGTTGTAGTGACAAAGTCATGCAGGAAATAACTTCAAATTAATCAATTCACTAGCTCAATACTTTTCTCGAAGGCCAGGGTACTACGTAAATAAATTCAGAATAGAAATAACTGGGGAATCAAATATTCAAAAATATTCAAACGTTACGTAAGTAACCACGGTAGTATGCACGAAACCAAACACGGGTGAGTGATTTATCAATGGAAATTCAGGAAAGCCCTCTATGGGGGTGAAGCATTTGGAAAATAAACCATTTCAGTATGCATCAACCACCTACTGAATATCAACTGGGCCAGAAATACGTCTATTTTACAACGCGCTTTCGAGTTCCCAGTCCGTGTGTCTCAGTCTTCCTTTGTCACGACAGGTGTCATTCACCGGCATCTGCTCGACATGACACAGTGGACTGTCAATGGTGTGTGTCCTATATGGTCATGCGGGGGGCTGAAATGAGCAACGGATGATTGACATACAGTTGACATGCATATGTATCCCAAGGCGGTGATGCCTCGCCAACAGATTGATGCGTCTGGTGGCATGTGTCAGAGAATGTCAGTTAGTCCACAGGAAAATTGTGGGCTGTACAATGGTAAAGGCCGCGGTTTAAAAGGGGGCCACGAACGGCTCACACATTGAAATCCGACAACGTAGCGGCAGACTGCATACATACGTTGTGCAATCTCATGAACACGACGGATGGAACACACCGCGAACATGGATCCCACGGACTTGCCTCCTACCACTGGTGACGAACCGGACTTTTGTATCCCATCGGATCTCCTTTGGCGGCAGGATCCCTCCCGAGCCGTCGTCACCTGG
>JAKLNL010000007.1:600000-950543 GCA_022814505.1 Talaromyces liani
TGATTCTAATATCATCTTAGAGAGACAAAGCTTACCGGCTGTCTCGGTAATGGGACTCATACCATCGTTGATCGCATGGAGGTAAAGGGGCGCACCTGACTACTGGCTTTTGGTCGATACGAGCAACTGACTTTTTATAGCCTTGGGCTATGCTAGATGATACATGAGTAAACGATCAATCATCAAGAAAGCTGTCAATGAAATCAATCTGTTGACCTAGGATAAGTGGAGAGTAATCTTGGGCTAACCATTAAAATAAAAAGAGGAGACTTAATACAAATTCTGAAAATGAATAAACCACAAAAATATACAGACAAATCAAGAAACACTCAAAGAATATAGAGACAAGTAACTCCTCCTTGATTCGTCCTTTTCTCTATTCATTCCCATTTTCTCCAGATCCGGATAGATTGATATCAGCGCTTTGCTAAAAGGAAGAGGTTAGAATACACTCCATCATCGTACATGAAACTTTTCTATCAAAAGTTCAGATTAAGCCTTCTGCTCAAGGACACGAGTGATAAGACCGGTGGCGACGGTACGACCACCCTCACGGATGTTGAATCGCTGACCGGATTCGGCGGCAACGGGACGGTGTGTCTTCAAGATCATCTCAACGTTGTCACCGGGCATGACCTGCTTGGACTGGTCGTCACCGGGGAAGCTGAGAGTAGCAGCCTCATCTATAACACATTAGTTAATTAATTTTACGTACATTGACGGAAGACCTACCGGCAGTACGGATGAAAGCCTGGGGACGGTAGTTGGCGCCGAATCCAGTACGACGACCACCTTCAGCCTCGGTCAAGACATACATGGAGACCAAGAAGTTGTCGTGAGCCTTGGTGGTTCCAGGAGCAGCGATAACCATACCACGACGGATATCCTCACGCTTGATACCACGGAGAAGGAGACCAGAGTTGTCACCAGCACGGGACTCGTCGCAAGACTTCTTGAAGGTCTCGATATCGGTGACCTTGGTCTTGATAGGGTTCTTCTGGTATCCAATAATCTCAACCTCGGAATCCTTGCGCAAAACACCACGCTCAACACGACCAGACGCGACAGTACCACGACCGGAGATGGAGAAGACTTCCTCAACGGACATCAAGAAAGGCTTGTCGAGGTCACGCTGGGGGGTGGGGATCCAGGTGTCAACGGCGTTCATGAGTTCGTCAATCTTTTGTTCACCAATCTCGGGCCTGCGACCTTCCAAAGCGCAAAGAGCGGAACCGAAGATGATGGGAGTCTCTTCACCCTCGAAACCGTAGGTGGTCAAAAGTTCACGCATTTCCAATTCGACAAGTTCCAACATCTCGGGGTCCTCGACGGCATCGACCTTGTTGACGAAGACGACGATCTTCTGGACACCGACTTGACGGGCGAGGAGCAAATGCTCACGGGTTTGAGGCCTATTCTTGTCAGCAAGTGTCTATAATTACCAGGCTGTGAATATGTACATTTGACCATCAGAAGCAGCGACGACGACAACAGCACCGTCCATGTTGGCGGCACCAGTAATCATGTTCTTAATGTAATCGGCGTGACCGGGACAGTCGACGTGGGCATAGTGGCGGCTATCGGTCGAGTACTCGATATGAGCGGTGGAAATGGTGATACCACGCTTTCGCTCTTCGGGAGCTTTATCAATGGCACCGTATTCGAGGAAGTTGGCAAGGCCTTTTTCAGCCTGGCGTTTGGTGATGGCGGCAGTCAACGTAGTCTAGATAGGGTTAACGTGATGTAAAAAAATGATGTCGAGATGCGCACCTTTCCGTGATCGACGTGACCGATGGTGCCTGCGAGAATCAGCGTCAACTGCTCGAACTGAATATCGAGTTAATAGTTGTTACATACCAACGTTAACGTGAGGCTTGGTTCGCTCAAAAGCAGTCGCAAAAGAACGAGCTGCGTATCGCTCGTTGGAGAGGACGTGGTGCACTGGGTTGGCAGCGCGAGGACGCAACAAGGAGGACCTGCTGCTCCTCAAGAGGAGGTTGACTGATCTGGTGATACCGGCCATTGTGTATTCCTCTATACGTCGCAATCAATCAATGAATGGAATGAACAAAGAAAGGAAGAAAACAAGACAAGAGAGAAAGAAGGATGGAATGAGGGAAATGTTTACAGCTTGACCTGTTCAACTTCTCAGGTTAAGCCGAGCCTCCGCCCAAAATTTTTAGGGAGGCTTAGTCAGCGGTACGGACCAATGGGAACGTGGTATTTGCGGGCATCAGTCGATGGACTGATAGATAGTTATGGTAGAACTAAGTGATGATTTTACTAAAGACTTTTATAATGGGTATATACAGTAATTAATATACAATGCAATAGTACAGGAAACCATTGAAGGGCTATGTTTAATTCTTCTTCTCCACGGTGATGGTTAATGTCTTACCAACCTCCCCATCCATGGGCTTGGTCTGATGAGCATTCGCCTCCTCAATGGCAGCTCTGAGAGTGTCCATCAATTGCTTGATTTCATCCGCCGTGGCCATACGCTTGTTTCTTTTTCTTGTCAAGATGATTTCCACCGTCCGGCCCTTGTCAACAAACGCAGACAGCTTCTTCAACCGATGAGAAAGATCATGCGGATCAATAGACCAATTCAACTCAATCTGTTTTATCGATGTTTTTGCCAGGTGTTTGGCCATCCGCACGGCCCTCTCCTTTGCTCGTTCTTCCTCTCGAAAATCATATAATGTCATGATTCTGCATACTGGCACGCGAGCAGAATCTCCAGGATCTAGTTGGACCAGGACTTGGTCATTGCGTCGCATCGTGAGGAGAATATTTGATTTCCGTGTTGGTGATTCGAGTTGTCCATCTTGGTCCACAAGTTGAATGATATCGGCCTCAATTTCGTCGTTGATCGGTCGAGAATAGCGTTGCGGTTTGACGAATCGGTTCGTCTCGGTGGTGGCACCAGCTGGTCGGTAGACCGTGCGGGTTTGGCCTATAGCTATAGACTGTATTGGCAATGGTGTCTGAAATCGTCGGCTATGTGTAGCTGCGTAGCGTGATGCGGCGAAAGCCTGTCGAAGGAGGAGCGATGTCGAAGCCATGCTCCGCAGGGAAGCCATGGCTACTGCATGTAAGACAGTCGTCTTGTCGGAAGACGACCGATGAGAAGTAACTGAACAAAGGTAATCTGTTGAACGAGTGTAAACAAGAGAACGCTTATTGTGTTTATGTTATACACACTGTTTCGTGAAGCTTGAGCTGCAACCGGAACCAGCCAGTTGGAGAGACAGGTGGAGTGCCTTAGGACTCAGGCCAGACCCGCAACGCCACCTTAGCCTTAGCCTGGCCTCCTTGATCCTTCCCACTTATCGCTCCTCCTATCCCAGACTAACAACTAACAAGCAAGGAACCGCCCCTTTTGTCTTGCGAAATTATCTGAAATTTTCGCTCGACTACACCAATTCCATCCAAGTCCGACTTGGATGCCACTCGTTTAGTTCAGTCATCCATGTTATCGTCCTAAAGTTCTACACGGGGTTCGTCGCTTTGTCCATTGTGGAAGCAGGCGCCCTCACCTGGGTATCTGCTCGCATGTCCACTAGTATCGACAATCAACAAAACCATCAGTCTTCGGTCTTTTCGTCGCACTCTCGGAAACGATCGTCTCCTGTTTCGGCGCCACCGACCGGTGATTCCTTTACCACGGCGTCGCCAATGCATTCAGAGAAATCCATCATGACGCAAAGGTCACGACTCGTCAAGGCCGGCTTGATCATCGCTGGAGCGTTTTTGTTTCTGTTGTATTTGGTTCCTTCGAGGCAATCCGTTTCTAATGTATCAGGTAAGACTATTTCCCGAGGAATGAGTTGGCCTGCTACTAATAAGACTAGGCGTCTCCGACACTACAGATGCTGCCACGACGAAATGCACCAAGCCACACGATCCCTCTAAGCCGTTACGGCAATACGTTTTGATGATTGATGCAGGAAGTACCGGCTCTCGTATTCACGTTTATCGCTTCAATAACTGCGGACCGACACCGGAACTCGAGAACGAAGTCTTCGAAATGACCCCGAAGAAAGAAGGTGGATCCGGTCTCAGTTCATACAACGAAGACGCCGAGGGTGCCGCAAAAAGTCTCGATGTGCTCATGGACGTCGCCATGAGAAGTGTCCCTGATGAGTATAAGCCATGCACACCGGTTTCCGTGAAAGCCACTGCAGGTTTGCGTTTGCTTGGAGAAGACCTGAGCAAAAACATTCTGCAGGCAGTGAGACATCGTTTGGAGACCGTCTACCCATTCCCTGTCGTCTCGGATGAAAAGGGGGGTATTCAAATCTTGGACGGAAGTGACGAGGGTGTTTATGCTTGGATCACCACCAACTATCTTCTCGGTAGGATCGGCGGCCCTGACGAAACACCAACCGCTGCTGTTTTCGATCTCGGCGGAGCCTCGACACAGATTGTCTTCCAGCCGACCTTTGACAGCCCGTCTGGTGGTATGCCCGAGAAGCTTGCACCAGGCGATCACAAGTATGAACTGCAATTCGGTGGACGAGAATTCGACCTTTATCAGCACTCTCATCTTGGATACGGTCTTATGGAAGCTCGTTCTGCGATACACAAGTCCATCATTGAAGCTAAATTGGCAGCCAGCCCGACTGATTTGTCCTGGTTGAATCGACCAATTCCTAACCCCTGTATCGGTCCCGGCATGCAGCGACAGGTCAATCTTACCTTCCCAGAAGGCCATGCTCTAGCACCCAACGTTTCGGTTACAATGACCGGACCTAAGGAATTGTCTGCACCCGCTCAATGCCGTGGTATTACTGAAAAGATCTTGCACAAGGAAGCTGATTGTGAACTGGCCCCTTGTTCATTCAACGGCGTTCATCAGCCTTCACTCGAAAAGACTTTTGCCAAGGAAGATGTCTACATCTTTTCCTACTTCTACGACAGGACCAAGCCACTCGGAATGCCAGACTCTTTTACACTTCATGAGCTACAACGTTTGACCGAGATAGTCTGCGGGGGAAAGGACAACTGGGGCATCTTCGAAGGCATCGAAGGAGCATTGGAGGAACTTGAAGGCCGTCCAGAGTCTTGTCTGGATCTCAACTTTATGCTCGGTCTTCTTCACACTGGATACGAGATGCCTCTTTCTCGCGAGGTGAAGATTGCCAAGAAGATTAAGAATAACGAACTCGGCTGGTGCTTGGGTGCAAGGTTTGTTCCCGCCCTCTTACCTTCAATTGAAATTGTTATACTAATATATTCTTCCAGCTTGCCGCTATTGAGCCGAGAATCAGGCTGGACCTGCCGCATCAAAGAAGTATCATAAAGAACCAGCACTCTGGACCTTGCGCGATCACGATGCCATGACATTATATATTCTTCGAGATGGGTTTGTACAGGCATTGTAGTATAATCATTCTTCTATATTTCTGCATGTAAGCATGTAGTTTTTGTATCGATTTTATATTCGTTGGAAAAGGTTATAGACTTTTGTTCTGTTGTTGAATTACGGATATTGAGAGGTATGGTGGTAGGATCTGAATGGATATGTATAAGTATTTGAGTCAAAGCTTGACTGTGAAAGGTAGCCAAAGCTTGAAACATTAATATTATCAGGGTGACTATTTACATCAAATCTATACCCTCATATAGAGCGACCCTGTAGTTGATAGATTGAGGGATTGCAATCACCCATCATCGACCTCCTGAATACCAGGTTTTGTCTTCGGTTTGTGTCCAGATCGACTCTTCAATCCCATGAGTTGGTTCAAAACTTGTCCTTCGCCATCCTCTTCTGCGCCGTCTTTCAGAGATACTTCATCTTCATTTTCCTCGTCGCTATCACTGTCCGATGAACTCTCATCTCCCAGGCTGATATCACCCGGCTGTCTCTTCTTCTTCTTTTCCTTGAGTACACCTAATCCCAAATTCTGCCCCAAAAATCGTCATTAACACATCAAGCCGGTTTATAAAGTCAGAAAAAAGAAAGAAAATACTTACCATTTCGATATATTCCTTTCCTCCCTCTCCTTCCCCATCTTCTATTTCTGTGTCTTTGACATCATCAAGAATCAAGTCCTCCAGACTCTCACCCTTGGCAAGCCTCTGCTCAATATCCGCATTCGCGGCTTGAAGTTGCGGTAGGAATGATGATATCCTTGACAAAAGGTCGGAGGAGTTTGGGGGAAGAGAGATTTGAGGTTTGGGCCGGCCGGGTATGTAGGGTATTGTTTCCGGGTTTTCATCTTCATCTTCATCGTCATCGTCATCATCTTTGTCTTCATCCTCGGATGAGGTGGAGGAAGAGGAGGATGAGCCCGAGGACGATGTATAGTCATCATCTTCTTCCTCTTCCTCTTCGTCATGACCATTATCGTTTTCATTTTCAATAACATGATTCCCTCCCTCAGACAAAGAGTGTAACGCAGTTTTCCCCTCTAGTTCCCCCAAAGACACTGATGTCGGCGACATTGAAGCTCTAGACCGTTTCGACGACGAAACTTTATCGTCGTCATCGTCCTCTGCATGGCCTCGTTTTAGGATCATTTTTTATAAATTTTTGGAGCGTTGGTCTCAAGACTGTGTCATCATTGCTCCACTGAAGTATCGTCCAAGTTGTTTATATTAAGGTATGCTGGTTGTTCAAATGATTTAGATGGAGTAGAATTAGACTTAATCATAATTTGGATCCATTGCAGAGCATGTTAAAAAATCGTCGCGCTTCTGGCCAATTAGAAATGCATATTTCACTTAATTTTGTGATTGGAAAATAAATTTTGAGCTGCAGGCTTTCAGTGGCTTATTTAAATAAATATTTCCATTTTCGGGACTAGCTTCCGCTTTTATTTTAGCCAATCAAGTTAGTGGATTTGGATGCTTTTTGATGAGCAACTTTACATGTCGATGGATATTTTCTTGGGGGTTTGGCTTTATACATCTCAATTGGTTTACTTTTCGACAATAAAACTTTAGGAAATATGTTTGCAGGTTGGGTATACTCTGACTATTCTCGCATGTCGAGGGCATAGTCACCTCAGAATATATACTCGAGCACACTCGGTTGGTACTTAAACAACGAACCTTGTAATACAGGGGCAGAAAGATACTGAAAGTGACAATTGGTATGTATTCAAAATATCGATTAATACCACCACGAAATACAAGGCAAATGGTCGGAGGGAACACTTTCTCATCATCCTCGGCACAGATCAGAGAAACTGGACAAAAAATTCACTGAATCAAGAACGACATCTGGAGGCCCCGCCAGATAGCACTGAGGGGTTTTTTGTATGGTTGATATAAGCATCTTGGTCAAAATCCCTTCTCTTAGGCTCCTGTCGATATAGAAAGACAATGATGGGAAACATGTTGTACTAGGAAATATATAATGTCAATAAGAAGTGGTAACTCTGAGAGCGTCGCTGAGCTCGTTGAGCTTGAGATTCATTTTCCAGTACATGCAAACACACAAATTGAGACAAACAACTCCCGACTCATATCTCGCAATGACTGGACAATGGCCGTACGTTGTGAAATCTTAACAACAACATTTCTGGCTCTAGATGCTGAAAGACTCAGCTCAATTCTTTCAACTCCAATTGACGTAGTGAACGTATGAGTTGCTGCTCAATGGCAGGTGGATTTGTGACAGTAATGGACCATCTCGGAGCAATATTGAGTTTCGAATCACGTCCGGATATGCCTGGCATGCTGAAGATGCCTGGACAAGCTTTTCTGCATTTTCCCAGACAGAGGTCACGCCAAATTCCGCCGGTTATGTGTGCCGGCACAGAAGATGCTGGGATGAGCCCGCCTTGGGATCCATGGAGCGTATCGACCCAGCCATTGACATTGTAGAGCCCTTTGCCAGGGCTTCACTTCCTTTTTTGTCACTCACAATCGCGGTGATATAGAAGAGAATACATACTATCTAGTCTCTCGTCGGTTCTCCTAGGAACAGAGTGTGGGTGGATGCTTTCAAGTGTTCCTCTCGCTCAGAAACTGGAATCCTTTTTTTTGAAACACCGCAGACACCGAAAATAATGCTTTTTGCATTCCTGTCCGTGTTGCTTATATATTTCCCGGAGTATATGCTCGCCGCAACACCCGCAAGATTGTATCATCTTGGGGCGGGTGTGACGTATATGCTTTCTCTAATCGAAATTTGAGCCAAATTTGAGCCAAATCTGAGCCAGCACAGTTCGTTCCAGCATGCTTCATGCTGACTAGACTATTCCAGGCGATCTAGTCATTCTCGCTGACATCTGGTACATTTATCTTCACGAAACAATAGTGTCCTTGTCCTGGCCTGCGTGAGCCGCCCAATGTGCTTGGATAATTCAAGTTTAGATACATGAAGTCTCTTTTGCAGTTCGGCTCGAGACAAGGGATCGGCCCTCTTTATAGTGTATCTCCTTTATACGACCATCCACGATCAGCTTATCTCCTTCCCGCAATCGGGGCATGGGAAGGGATTTTTCTTCTTCTTGTGCATGCTTTTGATATGCTGATATCGGAAACGTGGAAGGAATTTCTGCCCGTAAATACCGCAAGAAACTTGGCGATCCTCGAGGTATTCGTGTTTTAGAATGTGTTGAATCAATTGATCTCAGTTGGTCAACTTTGGTTCTTGAGGCCTTATTGAGTCTGTACTGTGCGAATGAATCGGGGATGCCTAGGAACCCCTGTGGAAGATCCTGGATTGACATTACCGATACCATTTTCCTTTTTCATCATTATGGTTCGTGGTTGGACTAGCGCGTTCATCTTCTGGATGTCCCGTGGGATTAAAAAATTAGGGACGTCGGTCATCGTGGCAGGAAAAATCTTTCTCTTCTGGTTGGACAGTTTGGAGTGAAAGAATCAGGGGGACCGTTCAAAGTCCTCTTTTGTCCACGATGCTCTCGATATCGAAGGAAGGGGCCAGGAATAAAAAGCCGGGGTCATTCTGATATAGCCTGTTAGTACTTTCCTGGTTATACCTAGATTTGATCTTACTTACTGGCTAGCATGAAGAGATCCTGCAGCGAGCGAAAACAGCGACTCGGGGTGAAATTCTGACGATCCTCGAGGGGGACGTCGCCAGTCAGCAAGATTGCATCCAGGACGATGCTCGACAACCCCTTTTTCATTTCCGGATATGCTTCTTGACCTCATAATGGTCAAAATATCCTGGTGAGATTTCGCTCACAATGCACCATCAGGCTTCGGGTTGAATGGGCCCTTGTCAAATAAAGACGCAGAGTGGATGCGATCAAATGTCCATTCGAGACCAGCCATTCACCGGCGCCCAGATTCCCTGCAACAGAAATATTAGGGCAATATTGGGAGTTGAGTCATCTGTGGCCTCGAACACCCCTCTATATTGTTCTGATAGGACCTGAATCTTGATTCATTCATTTGCTCGATACTAGGCTCATATCTCAACGCGTGAGTGTAAACTTCGCAAAGTAATGCACACTATGCTTCGGCGATGCATGCGGTTGAATGAGTTCTAACTTCCGGTGGAGGTAATCAATGGCGAGATTTCGCAATGGTTCAATGAGGCATTGCGTTACAAATGAGTAAATGTGCACATGAATGCTGTCGACATTGCCCGTAATGTGGTGGTGCAATCCGTGGTTTGCAAATCGCAAAATCGCCTGTTGAGAAAGACCCGGTAACGATGAAATCTCATGCATTTTTGACAATTTCTTCATAGACCATTTTTTGCGAGTCTCTTCATCTCGTTGGGCACCGAGAAGTCCGGATGGAGGAGCATCGGGGAGTCTGACCGTGCCACAAGATTTGTGATCCGTGGGAAAATGACCCAATAAATGCCTTATCCATACCTCTACCTATAACCCTCTAACGCGACCCTGTTTTTGGTGCAACAGTCTTTCTTCTGGTTCTCAGATTGTAGCATGTCCTCAAACTTGGTCGAGGTCAAATTCTGCTAATCTGTTCGAAATATCGTTCGACTTCCGTATGTTTTGGGTAGGCAATTCTCAGCGACAGAAGCTGGGACTGCATAATTCTGTTTACTGACCCGAGGAATTCCTGCAGCAGTCGAAGTTTCGATTTAATCAAGTACTCGGTCCTAAGGGAGCTGGTTTGTCGGGAGACAAGACTGGCTAGCCACATGAACTCGAGCAAGGATCGCCTCATCTCAGGTGGTGAAGGTTGTAAAAATTGGACGCATGGGAATTTGGAGAAAGAAGAAAACCGAATGGTGGGGTCGTTCTGAATTGCCACGTTAGTACTGCCCCTGTTATGTAAGATATTGATTTACTTACTGGCCAGAATGAAGAGCCTACAGCGAGCGAATTCGTTCCAGCATGCTGGGAAAGCCTCCTCGATTGAGATGCCAATCAAAAAATTAGTCCTCTCAGGAAGTCACAATAGTCCAGAAGAAAAGGGATAAACTGGAGATATATCTTCTGCCATTTTGTTGTTTGTTTTTGATCGAAATGTCTGTTTTTCTCGTTGGATTCGTGGCTTGGTGGACTGCAGGAGGCTAAGATGTTTCCCATTTCTTCCAAGCTGTCGTCAACGGCTATTCCCCCAAGTCTGTAATATTTGTATGCCGCCGTGAAGTCATCTTTTGGATCGTTTTGTGCGTAGGACACATCATAGGCCAGTGTATCTATATGATGGCCAGCTGACAGGATTAGCGAAGTATTAGCAACAAAGCATCAAGCATACATTTTCGAAGGACTGACCATGTGTTTGATGGTCAAATAGCTAAAAGTTATAATAATGCAAGCTTAAGACTAGGGGCCAGGTTACCACAAAGAATGAAACCTCTCTCAGACGTGGAATCAGGTCAGAATTCCCGTGGTGAAGGCTCCCGTGGGGAGACTCTTGATAACAAGAGCTGGATGGGCACAAATACATTTGCAAACGAGAAAGCAGGGATGAGGAGGACAGTATTTATGATTCAAAAACTTCACACGAAAAAACAGTCAAAAATGTAAGTACAAGGCATAGACAAAGAGGCTCGGGCACAAAGCCCGAATACAGAGAACTGAACAATGGCGATACTCAGTGTAATCAAGTCATTTCGGATAAGACTTCCAAAAACAAAGACCGCTGGGCGCATCGAGGTCAGATCGGAGACTAATATGAACGTTTTCTGTTATTCACTCGAGTGCCATGCCAGCCTGTAGCCTGTCAGACCAACCATAATGCACTAGGCAACTTTGGGTAGCGCAAAGGTATTGGTAAAGGTATTATCATGATAAAATGTCTCCGATTTTGGGTGCATCGTCAAGATAGACGATCGAGTTAGTGATTTGATTATTGAATAATCGTATGCAGTTGGCGCTGGCATCGTGCTATGAGGAATCTAGCCCTAACTAGCCCTAGCCCTAAGCGCTATCCGGACTCGGAACATGATTCGACAGGCATACTCCTATAGTATAAAATGAAGACATCCACTCCAAGAGCTTCTGATTGAGAAGCCTGGTCAAATACTTGAAGCTGTTATGACAAATGTAAACCAGTGGATATCCAGTCTGTTTGAGTTGACACTTTTTGGAAAGGCCTGCTCGAATGATCAATCCAAACAGCACAAGCATGCAGCAACGGACGCAGATTTACATTTGTGAGACTTCTATGATTGCAAAATTGAATACTATCTAGTCTCTCGTCGCCCCAGTCTATTCAATGCTTGCCCTCCTTGCTCGAATAATTCGAAAGGAGCGGCCCCCGCAATACAAAACGTAGAAAATATGACAGAAAATATGACACAAAATGTAGAAGAGACGATGAACGATACAAGCAGTTGAAACGCCGAAAAGACACGATAATCAAGCTTTGTAGATCCCCCGTAGCGAATGCCTGCCCTCTTCGTGGAACAATTTGCAAGCAGTGGCCTCCACAACACAAGATGTAGAAAAGATAACAAGACGCAGGAAACAACAATATAAAAAACATAATAAACAGCACAGACACACGCCGGAAAGACAATCGAAGATCGAGTTTCGAGAAGACCCCCTGTAACGAAAGCTTGTCTTCAATCTGTAAGAGGGGCCCCCCACAACTGTAGATAACGATTGAGATGTCAAAAACACTAAAGTAACATAACATAATCAAGCTCGGAGGGTGATAGAAATAATGAGAGTCGCCAAAAGTCGCATATGTTAAGCTGTGTTGACATTAAAAGGGCCTACCGTTTTCATGATCAAATGGGAATTTGGAGTAAGACGGCCCTTCTTTAGGTATTCAGTTATATACTCCTTATGACATATCGCGAATGTCACCCATATCTCGTCATTGTCCTGAGATACAATGACGCGACGATTCATTCAGTTAGCACTGAGATTCCTCGCAATCTCAAAATTGGAGATTCACTCACTGTCCGTTCAAATTCGGTAACCGGTTGTTGTCACGATCGTGGTCACTCAACAACCAGCCCACCATCTCAGCGCCTTCCTGCATGAGGATTGAGTCGCCTTTGGTGTGTCTAGATCTCTTCTTTGCTTCAACGATAGCACATATGCTATTGCGTGTAACAGGTCGGAGTGCGCCGTCGGTCCAAGTATTGAAATTGCCTTTCTTGAATTCGGCATTGAAATGGACATGGTCGAAAGTCCATTCCATTCCGGAGTCCTCCACGAGGTCAGACAGTTCTTGAAGAAAGATTATCAATGCTGCGTTTGGCGTGGCTTCATCCGGGGACTCCGGATAATCAAGTGTCTCGTCGAAATCCAAATTTTCAAGCCTCGCTTCTTCCTCCTGAGCATGGCTCTTTTCAATTCCTTCAGAATTCGCTATTCTTGGGAGCCTTGGGAGCCGAATTTTCATTTTGCCAACCCTGAATCGGGGCTTTGGGACTTCTATCAACGATTCAATTAGCGGGGACTGCGGTTGAGATGGCTGAGTCGGTTGTGTTGTCGTGATCATCTCCTGGAAACGTTTGGTGGGCTTGAAAGGACGGGGATGCGATAAATTACCAACACGGATATTCGTGACGGTTGTTGAATTGCGGACTAGCGTAAGGTAGGCTTGGACTCTTCGGATCGATTGACAAGCTGAACGGCGGTATCCCAAACCGTTTGAAGGCCGAAGTCCAATAGAAAATTTGCAAGACGCGTGGGTTCTATTGTCTGGTCGAATATGACTCTTAGACACAGAAATTGCGTCTGGGTCACTCTGGACCCGGAAGCCATGAACCCCTGGGGGAGCTCCTGAATCAGAAATGGCTGTTGAAAGGAGTTGTTTTGTTCATCAATAATAGTCCGTGGGGTTGAAGTAAATTTGTTCAGCGGTTCAAGGTTCCGAGGAATCTTGAAATCCGGAACATTGGTCATCGACGCAGGAAAAAGCTTCTTTTGGGTGGGCATTTTAATGGATAGAAAGAATTGCAAGGACTCTTGGAAACGTGAAAAGAGCTCGAGGGAAACAGACACACAGACAGAGACACAGAGATGGGGACAGGACAGGGAAACAGACAGAGACACAGAAACAGAGAAGGAGAAGCCGAGATAGAGAAGCCAAGATAGAGAGCAGAGAAGAGAGGCAGAGGGATTAAGTTAATGTATAAGCCAGGAATCATCGATATGGAATGTTTGGATGATTTACTCAAAGAGTCATGGCCACCTAGGTATCAGGTATCAATGAAGAGTCCAAGCTCATGTGAATTGGGTGGGTTTCTCAAGCTCATATCTTTGTTGTATGTTTGTTACAATGGATGGATTGAACAACAAAAATATGGGCTTGAGGAACACACCCAATTCATATGAGCTTGGGGCATCTGCTAGTTGTGTGTCTAGCCAAATGATTTGGGTGGGCTTCTCAAGCTCATATCTTTGTTGTATGTCTGTCATAATAGATCCATTCATACAGTGTTTGCTAGTAGATCTAAGCAACTGAATTGAACATGCTTCTCAAAGAATAATTCATGCATGATACAATGCAAACAGCCTGTAAACAATATCATCCATATTTCATAAGGGGTCCATGCATGTGATCTAAATGGGCTTCTCAATCAGGGGTTTAGACAGAATGGGCGTCAATGGATTATCAGAGTAGGTAGAGAGCCTTGGCAAGTATTTGACCAGGCTTCTCAATCAGAAGTTCATGTGGAGTGGATGTCTTCATTTTATACTATAGGAGTATGCCTGTCGAATCATGTTCCGAATCCGGATAGCGCTTAGGGCTAGGGCTAGGGCTAGCTTCCCCATGACGCGATGCTAGCACCGACACACAGATAGAAAGTCGTACGATTAATTCATGAGACAAATCACTGACTCAGCGATCTATCTTAAAAAGGAGGGGACAGTTTACCTTGATAATACTTTTGCCAATGCATATGTGCGCTAGATGGGCTCCTCAATCAGTGGCTTAGACAGAATGGATAGCGTCAATGGGTTATTAGAATACCTGATAGTAGAGTTGAATAGGCTTCTCAATCAGAAATTCATGTGGAGTGCATGTCTTCATTTTGTATGCCTGTCATGATATTACAATAAAATATCTGCAAGAATCCACCCAGTCTCTTTTAGAATCTGAATGTTTCAGGCAAATGCTTGTACTATTTCATAGCATATCCGACCTCGGGAGGTAATTCTGAATAACTGATTTGTATGCATGCTTGAGGTTATCATATTATCGCCAAAGTAGAGGTCCTTCGATGCTTTCATATCATGATATAGAAATGGAGCGTCTACACATCTCAGTTGGACGGATCGCGTAGAATCATCGGAATCGAAATAGTGAAGTAGAGAGGGAGATAATAATATACTGGGTATAACTTACAGAGAACTGTGCACAGTTCTTTACTATACACCTCATACGTAGTGAGTATTCGGGTAAAGTGAGCTAGGAGATGGAGATGAAAGTTAAGATTATCGTACTTGTTTAAAACTTCATTAAAAAATTCTAGCTAACCCAAAATAATACCTTGACTGTGTTGCAGTCGGATGCGAAGCCATAGCTTCATTCACAGTCAAGATTCGACTTGAATTGCGGAACTTCCAGAACTTGGGTTGTTCCTTGCAAATCACCGATCATGTACGCAAGGAAATCTTCCAGATAAGCTTCCTGCTGTACTGAAGTCATAGAACTTGCTGGATCGAATGACAAGAGAATCGCCCTCCATATGAGCTTGTAGGATTCGGCCATGTTTATCAGCTGTGAAGGAGAATACCATCACAGGAACGATATTGTGTTCTGGAAAAGTGCCGTTGCAGAGTCGAGCAATCATGAGTGAAATGATGATTTGGATCTCGCCTAGGAAAAGACAGCTGTCATCGTGTGCGTAGTCATGATCGATAGTAACCATAACATGTGGATGACTTTCCGCAACCCAAATAGCCTGGGGTTTCGAATTTTGTGAATGACACCAGAAGTCGGACGTAACCCAGGAATCATGATCAAATGCTTCAGTGTAATCACTGCTGATAGACATGAACTGATTAGCATTCAAAACATAGCAAGAAAAAAAGTGAATTGGAACGGGGTAGATTGCTTGATACATACACAGCTCTCCAGCCTGTCCTGTCTCGGAAGGTTTACGGTTTTTCGGTGTCTACTTTCTTCCGTTACAGGCCACCGAATGCGACATCGAATGTTCCACACAAGCAGTCGGCGTTGTCCCTATCGACTTCATCTTCGGAATCAGAGTGGAAAGGTTCAGGCGGCCAGTCACCGAAGTAATTTTTTCAAGAGACCAGCAGTTTCTGGTTGCTGAGGATCAGGTCGGTATGCCTCGATTTCATTCTTTTCTTGCGGTATGAAGAAGGTTGCCTAAATCGCTCGAGGATTGACTGACTTGTCGTTTAGGATAACTTCCTGAAGGTTTATACCGAGGTCCGCGAGATCCTTCGAGTTGAATTTGTGATCGGGTTGAGTCTGAAGACGATGCCAGAGTGCAAAGAGCCAGTCCAAGTATGCGTAAGTAACTTTTACAATTGAAGCAGCTCTCTTTTTCAGCTCAGCTAGAGATTTCTAATCTCCGACTTTGCTGCCTCTACGCGTACTTCCTTTGCCTCTCAGAGTCCATGCGCGCAACATTGTGGTAGAACTCAGGTAGAAAAAAGAAAACTGTATGTATGTAGAGTAATGGAGAAAGAGAGTGAGGTGATGAGAAGATGAGGGAAGACGGAAGAGGGAAGAGAGATGATGACGGTAAAGTATCGAAGGCACACAATGGAAGCTGATCACATGATTCTCGTGTCAGGCAGCTACCAGGCACTAGGTAGGCTACTTTAGGCAGTCGGCAGAATCTTCTTTGACTGGGCTCATCAAACACATTTCATGACTTGGTCGAAATCAGAATCTCAAAGAAAGTAGACGGAGTACTCCGTCTTTTTTGTGAGATGTACTATAGTAGTAAGTATATGCCCAGAAGATCCCCGCTATCTACGCAGCTGCACTGGTATCGGGCTATTATTTCCGGGTTCCACTGTCGGTACCTTAGCCCTAAGTCCTCCAGGAAAAAGAAAGCTTGGAACATTCCGATTTTGTGTTTTTACAAGAAGATTCTAGCCTTTTCCTCCCGCTGGAACCTGGTCTCAAAAGCAGTGGGTATGTGACGTATCTTTTTCAATATGACCTGTTTGAGCGGGCCCAATCAGACGTTGCGAAACCAACTAGGCTGACATCCAAAGCATACCGTTAGAATCGATGGTATACAAAATCTGATTTGCATCAGGATAGAGAGGTGATTGAGGTGTATTCCTAATGCAGCAAGGACTCGTTTTTCTTTTCTGCGGACGTCTTTCTACCGGCTTTGAAACTTACATGGCCTGCGTGTCTACAAAACTAGAAGGAGTAAGGCGAAGAAGAGCAAGTGTTCTGATCACTGGATCCCAGTCATGTCTATCAAACCTTCTGGTCTTTGCTCTTCTGTCCCAAGTGTTTGTTCTGCAGCTATCAATTCTTCGCCCAACTTTCTGGTGGTCGTATTGATGCTTTTCATTACGATGCGAGACTAAATGCTACCTTCGAATCATACACGATGGACTCAATTTCATATATAAACAAAGAACCAGAATAAAATGCCATTCATCCATTCAAACCCTAGGCTATTACTCCTCTTCAGAACTCCTCGCTCTTTCAACCGCCTCCTGAAACCCTTCGTGATCCGCATGCCTCTTATAAAAATAGGAAGACGAGGCAAAACTCTTATTATCAGCAGGTCTCAACTCTGGTGACAGTCGATTAATAATAGTTTGTTCAAGTATTTTGACTGAGCGTTCATTGGAGCCAAGCCTGTTCCAGACAGATATCAAATCTGTATTGAATCGTATCGAGATGCTGACTCCGATGATATGGTCATGTTCTATAATTGCTCGGATATCAGTTTCTATCAGAGGCCCGAAAAGTGAGAAAATGGGGTTAGGACATACCACTCTCAACAGCAGCCTGCAACTCATTCCCCATCGACAAGATAGCAACCTCATGGAAAAAGTCCTGCCCCTTCGCCTTCGGTACACGAAACGTCCAACATCCACCATTCATATTCTCGGGATCTTCCCATACCGGTTTCACACCTTTACGGAATATGTGTACTGTATCGCGCAGCCGGATCTTGTCCCAAGGATAGTTGTTGTATACCCGATAGAAAGTGGCGATGTCGGAGATGTCTTCGTATAGGACGGTGAAGCGGGAGGTATATTGTTCGTGTTTTTGGGTGTTGCTGCTGCTGTGGCTACTGTCGCTGTTTGGACTGGAAGTGTTGCTGGCTGGACTGCTGTGTTTGTCGAACCAGACTGTCCAGTGGTATTGTAATGGAACAGGGCGAAGTTTGTTGAATATGTTTTGATGGAGTGTTTTGCGGGTATTTGTTGTTGATTTCTCCGGGGTTGGCTCATCGTTAATTTGTATTCTTGGTCCAGGCATGATGGCAATTAAGCAAAACTTAAATATCGTTCTTGAAAAGAGTTTATATCCACAGTGGACTGCGACGAAGAAGATCAGATATTGATCTCGACACCAAACCTAAACTCGGCTGGGTATGTAAATTCGTTGTAGATGTCTGCTTGTATATCAGTAACAAGATCGCGTAGAGAAAAGAGACCAGAAAATTAGATTCCACAAACAACTTATTTATCATGATGAATGGCAACCCCGAAACCAAGATTGACTCGTTTAAGAAATAGCCATGAACACACGGCTGGATTGAGAAAACAACGCCATTCAACACAAGAAGCAACAAAGAACAAAGCAGTCTACACAATTAATATGTAGTCATACCTTTGACAATAACCGCCCAACATTCAACATTCGTCGGATCTGCACATGCGCATAAAGCTCCTTTGTCTCACTATGTAACCGTTAGGGTTAATTGACCCGGGACTGGATACCAACAAAACAGTGCCGATTTCGACGTCAAGACGGTTTCAACACTCCGGAGACTCTGAGAACAAAAGAAATCTTGAAGAATTTGTCAATCAATGAATGAAGCAAAATACAAAGATTGTGGCACCCTCAGATCTATGTAAATGGACACCCAAGACTTGAAACAGCCAGTGCTCATTTTAGCCGCTGACTTGTACCCAATAGGGGGTCTTCCCCGCGCATTCTTCACAAATGCATGGCGCCTTGAGTAGTGCTGGTGCTTTGTAATTACAAACATTGTAATTTCATGTAAAATAGGGCCCCCTCCGTGTAATAGATTTTGGCATTCTATAATTTCAAATCCCCACTATTTTAGTATAGCGCGAAAAAATTTCCCTATGTACTAATTAGGAAAGTAAAGAGGCCCCTATATATATAAAAAGTAACGCAGATTTGATAGGAATATGAAGCTATTTCCACTAAAAATTTATAGGCCCTATGCCAGCGCTCTAGTCATAGCGGTGTAGAGCTAGCTAGCGCGCTTCCTCACCTACCCCCTAAAGCCACTTGAGCGTATACTTAAGTGGATTTTCTAGTGTAGAGCTTCCCCTAGTAGTCTTAAATTCTTACTAGATAGGTGCCAGTGAATATAAATTAAGGCTATTTAAATATTTTAAAAGTTATTAATCTAGCTCTTTTCATTATTAAAGCTCTGCCTCCTTTATTGCTAATAATTCTTTATTATTAACTTCTATAGGTATAAAATTGTGTATCTGTTTCTTATTAATCTATATAAAAAGAAGCCTTTCAACCTACTTAATAGGAAGAGTATTTCTTTGCTTTATATGTACTAAATTTATAGCTAAAAAAGCATACTCAGCAGCAGCTAAGTTGGTAATAATATTTATATAGCATTTTATAAAGGAAGCTAGTATAGGGGCGATTTGCACCTAATATAAATAAAAAGTTAGAATCTAAATAAATTAAGGTTATTTCTACTTACTGCTTTAGCTTAGAAATTATATATATCCTTCTTTTGCTAATATTTAGTATTATAAAAGATGTCATCATGCTATTGAAAAGCTAAGAATTCTCTCTAAATGCTGGTGCTTTCATCTGCTGATTTTTGAGCCTCTAAAATCGTATGAATACTCTGTATAAAGTGTAGATCAATAGTTTTATGAGATCTCTTTGGATTGAGATAGTAAGCAACTTAGTGGATTAGTAAAAGCTGCTTCTTTTAATGATTCTTAAAGCTATTCCTACTAAAGTAATCTTTTATCTCAGAAAATAGCTGTGAGCTAACTGCTTTTATAAACATCATTTATTAAAGCTTTATTTAATGCTTAGTAATATCTATAATATTCATATTTACTGCTTCTAAGGCTTTTTATATAATATAAAGAGGCTTGAATATATTATATAAATCTTTAAGAAGCTCTTAAAATTCTTTCTATAGGATTATGCCAATAATCTCAATAAGCAATGCTATATTCTATTCTTAGATTGATCTTATCTATTTAATAAGCGCCTTCTTCAACTAGAAAATAGATTTTATAAGATTATATTAAGTCCCCTAACGCATTAAAACTAAAGTAATAAGCGCTATTCTTTTCTTATAATGCTTTTCTTGTAGCATTTACAACTTGGTATATTAGTATAAACTATAATAAAAAAATAAGCAGATTTGAAGCATAGATTTAAATATTAATTTAATTATAAGCTACTATGATTTTAGACCTAATAAATCTCTAAAGATTAATTGTAAGCTATGAGAATCATATAGAATAATAAAAATATATTAAAGCTTAGATTTTTCTTGTAAATATTACTATACTATTCTTATTATACTGCATATATCTATAGAGACTAAGTTAATATTTTCCTATATAGCTTTATTATATTAAATTATTTTTTAAAGCTCTTGAAGTTAGTGATAAACCTTATCTATAATTGTAATTATATCTAGCTGTTAATTCTTTATATTATAAAGTGAATAAAACTATGACTTAGTAGGCGTGGTAATTGTGATAATAAAGGTGTGTTTATTATTAATATTTGTCAATTTATCAAATGTAATATTAAGATATTATAAGTGGTGTAGCTCTTTAATAATTTAGCTCCATAAGCGCTTATAATAATAAGGTATAATTTATTTGCTAATTGTATGTCAATCTAGAGGTTTATATAGAGGATTTATATTATTAAGATAGTTATATATGTTAGATTGCTCAAATAGTGAGAAAGGCTAATTATTTATAATAATAATATTAATTATAGCCTTGTCTATGACTTCTTAATGTGAAGGTAAATGCTCAAGTTAAAACTTTTGTTAACAGCCTTTTAAGGCTCTTTTTAGAATATTAAGAGCTTAATTGTATTTTTTAATATGTTAATTTTGGTATATAGTATTTATAGTCTATATTTTTCTATACCTAAGGTATATGGCCTTACTAGACTATTAAAAATCAGTATATAATATAGAGAAGAGAATTTATATATAAATTTATAGCTTTTTTACTCTTAAGAGTTTAAAAAACTTTTGCTATCTTATACCTTCTCTTCTTATCTATTTTTCTTAAATAATAGCTTATTTTTAGTTATTATATAGTTAATATTAGCTTATTAGTACTAAAATATATATTTAGATATATATATTTGTAGTGCTTAATATATTTATTTTCTTAGAGATATACTAGTTACTAAAGAAATCAGTAAAATAAGGGAATCAGGTGCTCTTATTGGCTAGATTAAGCTGACTACTGGCTGCTGACTAACTCTTAGCATCCACGCTAAAATCTCTTACATGTAATTTGAAAAGTTGAAAAACCACTGTAATTACAATTTCATGTAAAGTGGGCTAAATTTCGTAATTACACCAGCACTAGCCTTGAGGCTTGAGGGATCCATTTAGATCGAACAGGGATGGCATTGGACACGCATTATGCTGACGCTTAGTGGTCCTTATCATTAGTGTTGTATGTTTCATGTCTTGGTGTAGTGGGTTCGAGGATGCTTTTCTTGGAAATTTTGGAAATATGTACAGTAGATGGACTAAATTCAAGGATGAACATGAATGTTGTCACCGAAACCGATAGAGTCAGCGTTCAGCGATCAATTCCTTGAATGAGCGAATATGTTACAGTTGGGAGCTATACAAACTCATAAGAGTGTCTCATAGGAATACCTAGGTAGAGAGAGGGATGGTTTATTTTGAACAACTAAATGTACTTATTCTATTAGAAATAATCTATCTAAAGCGCTATTTATATTAATAAGTTTTGACTAAAGCATTTCGCGAACCCATGAAATATAATGTGCTCAACGTTCCCATGCCATACAATGCCATTCAACAATGTGCAGTGAATGTAACTACCGAGACAGACTGCGAAATCGAGCTCTCCATGTATCGTACACAATTTGGCCTAGTAGGTCGACGAAGAGCTTAGACATGGGCTTGTCCATTCTCGTGTTTCCCCTTCTTCTTCTCTTCTTCCTCCAGTCGATTTTGCTCCATGGTATCGAGTCCCGTCTTGTGAAGCTTGTGCTCTTTGGAGAGCACCTGCTTACTGATCAACAAGCTCAAAAGCAGGGCTACACCAGCAAGTGCGGTGTAGAATATCCATTCAATGCGTATGCTCGAAGTATACACCTCATCGATAATGCGTCTCTGGTCATCGGGCAATGTTGGAATCAGGGTCAGCGCACTCGATGCCCCCCCACCGATTATCTGTGCGGCTATTTCGGGTGGGACGACGGCAGTAATCTTGCCAGACTGCTGTGACATGCGGTTTTGAAAGATAACGCCTCCAAAGACGATCGACATGGCAGTTGCAATGTCACGGATGAAGAGGAGTGTCGTGGTTGCGGCCGCGACATCTGCTGGTTTTGTGAGAGTGAATATGGCCACTATGGGAGCCTGGAAAACAGGCCCCAGTCCAAGCCCAGATACGATTTGGTAGAGAATGATTCGTGGCCAGGATGGAGAAGGCTTGAGGTCAATGTAGAGACCAGTTCCCAAAAGCATTACCGTCAAGCCAATGTAGATAGGTGGTCTGTATCGGCCCGACTGGCTAATGTAGTATCCGCTCAAGCTTGACAAAACGCACAAGGTGATTGCTACTGGAAGTAGATAGACGCCGGAGAGGATGGGAGTGGCGCCGAGAACGCTCTGGAAGTACAGAGGGAGATAGTAAAGGTTGGCGATAAATATGGCTCCGTGTAGGTATGCGATCCCGAAAACGCTGACGTTGGAGATGGACTGGAAAAGTCTCATTGGAACGATGGGGTATTTGGCCACCTTCCATTCGACCACAACAAATATGCCGAGCGTCACCACCCCAAAGACTATAAGACAGATAACGATGGCCGAATCCCAAGGGTATGCACTACCACCATAACCCAGTCCTAGTAAGAACATCACGGTTGCGCAGACCAGCAAGAGCGTGCCGAGCCAATCCATTGCGAGCAACCCCTGGATGATGGGTGTTCTAGGCGTGTGAACCTTAAGGAAGAAGAAGACGGATATAGCGGCAATACCAGCAATGGGGACTGTGAAGAGGTGAGTTAAAGTGGTTTCGAAAGGTTCTGAAAGGTACGACATACGATTAATCCAGAAACACCATCTCCAACTGACGAACTGGGAGAAGGCTCCACCAATTATGGGACCAAGCCCGCAAGCCAAACCCCAGGTGACACCAAGTATGCCGTAATACTTGCTTCGTTCACTGTTTTAATGTTAGGCGGAGTACCTGTGATGATGCGCATTTGATGGCTTACCGGGGACTGAATGCATCGCCAACGACTGTCGCTGACAAGCCCAATATTCCACCACCACCTGTACCCTGAATCACTCGTCCGGCAAGGACGGCATGTATGTTAGGGGAAACTGCGCCGATGAGGGAACCGATGAAGAAGATGAAGATGGATCCGAGCAGTGCTGGCTTCCGGCCGAAGATGTCACTAAGCGCACCCCAGGGGGGAGCCGAAGCTAGTGTCTGAGTTAGCGCAGGTTGTAGGAAGGGTGGAATGAGGTTTTACCAGCAGCGGGAAGCAAGTAGGCTGTTCCGATCCAGGCATATTCGACTGGAGTAGCATCAAAGGATTTGGCGATGGTTGGGACTGCGGTAGATACGATGGTCTGCAGGAGATATTAGCACTGGAAGTGTGTGTTCGCACCTTGCAATTTGCAGACGTACCTGTTCAAGGGCCGCAATGAATGTTGAAATCTGTCATAGAAAAAGGTTAGCTTTTCACTGTTCCTTACAGAAGCGTGTCCACTCACGCATATGGACACGACAAGCAAGAAGGCTTCAGCCCGAGTCAAGCTCTCGGGTTCCTCATTGTCTTTTGGCGACTCTCCTGTGCTGCTTGGCTTCTTAACCACCTCGCCCTCTTCCCCTTTGGGTATTGGGTTAACGTTAGATGGCGCCTCGTTGTTATTGTTGCTGCTCATGGTGGATTTGATGCGAGTTTGATGGAGCACTACCAGGTAGGAAGTGTGCATTAAATAGTTCCCCGACGAGCGAGAAGATCCTCATGTTGAGGACAAAGCCTCGTCTTTGGGGACTCATGTTGAAACCTATAAATGTATGGCATCTATAAATGTTGTAACTGCTAAAAGAACGTAACCACCGAAAGTGTCAACTACTTCCGAATAGTTTCGGAAGTGACAAATCATCAGCCCCGCTTACTGCCGAACGAGGTATACTCACTACACTGCCGATTCAGTACTCCCAACATCCATGCACAGCGCATATACTCATCGCGAACTGATCAAACTCGCTCCCGCATTTTCACATTCTTTGCCGGCGTCACTATGCCCAATCCCGTCCAACGGTCCGCCTGTGACAGGTGCCACGGCCAGAAGCTGCGCTGCTCAAGGTCCGGACATGGAGGCCCTTGCATTCGTTGTACAAAAGTACAAGCTGTCTGTACCTGGACCCCGTCAGCACGACGCCAGAGAGACCAGATGAGTTCGAAACCGCCAAGCATTCAAGAATCTTCTATCGCAACTCGGGGGAGCAGCCCCACGTACGATGGTGGTAATGGGATCGAGACCATGACGCCGTTGAACACTGATCAGACTGAGTTCGATTTCAGCGCGCTCGGTACATATCCACTGCCAGACAATCCAACGACAGCCACCTGGTCAAACCCGACTTTCGTCGACCTTGTCTCTGGATTCTCGTCAACAGGCACCCTGTCTAATGCTTCTCCTACAGCCGATCCCTACCTGCAATCGGGGGACGCCACGAGCACTTGGCAGCATCGATTCAACCAGGAGTGGGCTATGTTGTCTGCTGAACAACAATCGCCTCCAGACGATGCAATTGTGCAAACTTGCCCCGGTACTCCTAAGGCCAAGTCTCAAGAAACACAGAATTTGCGACTCTCTATCATTCGTGGGCTGTCGGATCTTAACGTTGAAATGTTTACACTTTCTTCCACGATACCCAAGCCTCCGACTTCTATATCACAACCTCTTAGCTGGAAAAACAAAGACTTCGCGATTGACAAGACTCTCCAGCTATCACAGCGTTTGATAGAAGTCCTTGACAAGCTGTACCCGCGCAATTCAGAGTCCAATACTTCCATCATGACACCTCCGCAGGAAGATGCATCACCAGTGTTGTCTCCGAATAACTCCCCACTATTCGATCAGTCCTCTTTCTTACTCGTACTTTCATGCTACCAGCGTCTCATTGAAACTTACCATGATATCTTCGGGAACATGCAAGCGTGCTTGGACCGCTCCATGGTAACGGCGCGCGAAGATTACGTCCAGATGCCTGACATGAAAGTTGGGTCCTTCTCTGTACCTGATTCATCTGCACTCCAGATCACGATGGTCTTACAGCTGTCTAGGCACCTGTTACGTCGGATGGGCACCATTATCAGGTCCCTTAAAACTAATTACAATGGTAGTGGAGCGAATGATCTGATGTCTCTTACATTTGACGCAGTGAATACCAGAGAGGAGGAGTTGATTCAGACGATTAAGAAACTCCGAAATAGCCTTATTTCATTGGACATACTATAGTGTTGCCTATCATTCGACTTTAACGCTTCAATGCATCGTCATTGCCTCCCCTCATCAAATTAACCCCAAAGACCTGTGTCCTAACCTTGGACGTTGGGGACTGTTGGGAGGATTTACAGGCGGATTAGAATATTTAACTTCATGCCTAGCAAGAACAAGTAGTGTTGTACTGCTAGAAACAATACAGTGTCAAAAACAAACAGTAGCAGATCTTATCCTGATCTGCTGATGGCAAAACGGACGACTAGAAGCAAGTGTCTAGAAAGTCTTGCAACATAGACTCACGTCAGTGAACCCTGACTGCCAAATGTTCTCTAAAATCTCCTGTGCTTGATGGATTTCTTTCTGTGCGTCTGAGAGATAGCTATCTCTCAGACCCTGGTTTTCACCCTTGACAAGTTCCGGTCGAATCTCACGGATCTTCTTGCGTAAATCATCCCAAGTTAAATGCTGAGAGTTGGCAAATATGCGTTCATTCGAGAGCGAAGATTTGGCAGTCGCCGCAACAAGAAGGCGGGACATATCCTACACATCGATCAGAAAGCCTTGGGGAAAAAAAAGATGTCAGGTTAGCGTTTATAGCGTTGATATTGTCACCAGACTATAGGGACAGAGCTCTATTCGCAAGCCAAAGCGACTTTGAGCATCATGTTCGTAGGAGTAGCGCCATTAAGCCCACGACCAAAGTTGCGATCTGGGACCACGCAATTGGCGATGAAGGGAGGGTTGTTTTCTTAAATCCAAGACTAGAAGCTCAGCTCTGCAAGGCTTCTGCCAGCGCTGTAGATGTTTAATAACCACTCAAATGTATCATCTCTTGGTCCGCAGGAGGTTTCAGGAGAGAATCCCAGTTATACTTTTAACCCCAGTTATACATTCCAGCCGTGAGACGACGAGGTTTATTGTCGTATCCAGTGGTCTCAACGGCTTTGGAACTAGAGCTCAGAACATAGCGTTGGACTCCTGCTTTGGCTGCAGCTTCTAGAGTATTGATCGTAGATTTGAGGGTTGTAGTAATAACTCTTGCCGGGTCAGAGTCGAAGATAATTGGCGTTGAGACAGAGATAACACCCGCAGCTCCTATGCCAGCATTCAGTTCCCACGCCCTGCCCGACAAGCCTAATTAGGGGCAAAGGCCCACCTTTGAAGGCTTCATCGAAAGCAACATTCTCCTCAAAGTCGAGCACAGTGACCAACTCAAATTTTCCAGGCCACTTCTCATCAAAAAGATTATGCATCCAGGCAGAATGCCGGTCTACATCTCTGACGGTACCTCTGACCTTGTACCCAGCTTGTAACAGCTTCTCACATGTCTCGAGGCCGATGAATCCATTTGTTCCAATGACGACAACGATGGAGTCGACTCGAATTGCTCGGTCTTTGATCTCCATTTTAGGTACCTGGGTAATATTCTGATGATATGAGAATGGAATCCGTAGCCGTGGAAGAAACTTGAGTCCCTGATGTTCCTGGAATCAGCGGTTTTATATTTGAATATTGCTGTGCCTTTCTCGGACTTCTACTATACGAAATCATGAATACGACCTTAAGGTCATCAATGAAGTTCATCATCTAACTATAGCTATTTCTAATCAACTTTGAATACTCTGAATAAGCAGTCGTCTTTCCAAGCAGCTTCACCTGTCCGATACTGATCATATCAGGCTGTAGAGGCCCGGAACCCCGAGTATCGCAGCCTCAATGTCATACCATCTATCCGAGGATTTCGATATCTAATCAGTCATTCTTATTGATAGCGGCGATTTCATCACCCTTCTGAGATTCCCATATATAGCTGCTCTCACTTCGCTGTCAGGACCCGGGGTTCCGGGCATGTCAATTGCCTCAAGATAACAGTTGATCAGCAGTCTGAAAAAAAGAAACAACAATTCGACAGTGAAATCTCGATGTGATTCGTCAGCATTGATTATGAATTACGTATGTAGTAGATTTAGATGACAAATACCTAGGTAGAATCTTTGGCGATATCTGACGTTGCGTGGTATAAAGGCCCTAATCGTGGCAGCATAACATACTACCAAAAAAGTACCTCAGCAACACCCAAAGAAGCTTGATCACTCAATGTATACAGCGCAATCTTCCAGATGCCTGTTTATCTAGTCGCCGGCGTGGGACGAGATCTCGGTGTAAGTCCCACGCTCCACAGACCAGTTGACATCTATACTGTACGTATATTAAAATTGTCATCAAGTAGATATTGACGAAAAAACGCTGGCCAGAAACAAAGCCGTAGCTGAGAATTGCATGAGGTCTGATGGATTCAATGGATTCAATGCTCCCATTCTTGAAGCAGATATAACCGATATGTGACCTGGCTGCGATTGAGCGGTCATCGCATGCTCAGGGGGTAATACTGGTTCGTTCCTGAGCCACAATCCATTAGGGCCAAGAGATGGATGTAAACTGAGAACTACCTAAATCCTCTCGAGAGTTATGTAACTACTAGGTCGGTTATTGGGCGTGTCTACACAATGATCGCGTAGACCATGGCTCCTCCATGAGTATCTAGTTTGCCTGTGTACATTGGTCAAATTTATCAACAATAACTCGTGTGGTGTTAAGTCAAGTCAAGCCAGCAAGCGACGATTTGTATAAGTAGTCTAGAATACCTGTACGCCTTGAAAAGTATGGATAAAATGTGTATGTCTAGCTAGGTAGATCATTTGGCTCGATTGAATATTGTTGTACAAACGCTATGCTTCCAGGCACGGGAGCAACTACATATGTGTTGATCGCAAGGTAGAGACTTTGTTTCCGGGACTTCATAGAGCAAAGCCATGACTATCGGCTGTGACTTCTTCGATAGCTGGTACGTCTGTCGTCTCGATCTCTTCGGTCACGGTCTCTTCTGTCGCGACTTCGATCTCGGTCTCGATCACGGTCTCGTTCCCTGTCTCTCTCTCTTTCTCTGTCCCTGTCCCTATCTCTATCTCTGTTCCTATCGTGATCTCGATCCCGGTCGCGGTCTCTGTCTCTGTCGCGTTCACGGTCTCGTTCACGATCTCTATCTCCGTCTCTTAACCGTTCCCTCTCCCTCTCCCTATCTCTGTCCCTATCCCGTTCACGATCTCTAGTTCGATCAGGGTCCCTATTATCGACATCACGGGCTCGAGCTCGGTCGCGCTCTCTATCTCCATCCCTTGCCCGATCCTTGTCAGTATCTCTTATCCGGTCACGGTCGTGATCACGGGCTTTATCATGGTCTCTAGCACTATCTTTATCATGGATCTTATCGCTGTCGTTGTTTCGGTCACGATCCCGATTGCCTGGTTTATCCGCTTCTGACTCTCGGTCTCCCGTAGTAAGCCCAGGGATGTATCGGTCACCACGAGGCTCTCTGTTCCAGTCTTGCTCACGCGGGCGGTCCCTTTCCCTGTCCCTCTCTCGTTCAGGAGAGCGCGCTCGGCGACGAGGAGATCGACTGCGATTGCTGGTAACTGGGACATATCGATCAATGTCCATTGATTGGTCTGGAGTGCGTGATCTTCGTCGTGACTGAGATCTTCGGCGAGTAGAAGTGCGAGAACCTGATCGATCCCGACGATGTCGTGTGCGAGAACGATCTGCGCCTACACGAGATGGGGAGCGCCGGCGGCGGGATCTTGACCTTGGACGATCACCTCTGTCTCGTGGTCTGTCGCGATCTTTGTCTTTATCCCTGCTACGATCTCGGTCCCGTTCTACAGACCGCTTTCGTGCTTGCTCTCTTTCGCGACTGCGATCCATATCACGACCAGTGTAGCGATCATACCCGCGGTCCAGGAAGCTGTCACGATCTCTGTCTCTGTCTCTATCTCGGTCGCGGTCCCTTTCACGATCCCGATCAACTCTATCACGGTCACGATCTCTGTCACGATCCCGATCCCGGTCTCTTTCTCTGTCGCGGTCTCTTTCTCGCTCCCTATCACGTTCCCGATCACGTTCCCGATCTCGGTCACGGTCACGGTCTCGTTCGCGTCTATCGCGGCTATCAACCCTGTCACGCTCTCTATCGCGAGTCCTGGACCTGGTGCGGCTGCGTCTGCTCGCTTTATGACTCCGGTCATCCCTGTCACGTTCCCGGTCATTGCGAGCCTTTGAACGACTGCGGCTCTGCCTTGTAGTTCGGTCCCTCCGCTCGTCTCTGTGACTACGAACAGAATGCCTATCGTCTTCGCGATCCCGAAGTCTGATAGACCCCTCTCTTGACTTGTTCCTGCCTTCAGTTTCGTATCGAGAAGATCGTCTTGTGCGCGAACGGGTGCGACTTCTTCGTCTTTTGTCACGAGACGAATCCCTAGTTCCTGCAGCTGAAAAGCGGGACTCTGTAATAGACTTTGGACGCGCAGTAAGCTTGCGACCGCTTTCGATAGCTTCGGCCTCTTCAAAATCAAACTCTGGCTTCTGCTTTGCCTTTGCTGCTAGCTCTTCGCCTTCTTTTAGAAGTAGTTGTAAAGCCGCTTCCTCCAAGGTCTTATCATCAACTGGAGGCGGCGGCGGCGGAGGAGTAGCAGCCTTGGGCGTTCCCGTTCGAGATCTAGTTCGCCGATCATGATCTCTATATCGCGATGCTGACATGCTTGAACCTTCGTAACGGTCATAGCCTCGAGGAAGATTATAGCTTCGATACCTCTCGCGGGAATCCTCTCGTCTCCTACGTTCATATCGCTCTTGTCTTTCCTTCTCTCGTTGCTCATCAAGAGCGCGTTGTTCAGCGCGTCTCTTTTCGTCCCGCTCTCTCTGCTCTTCTTCCCGCTTTCGTTCAATTTCTCGTCGTTTCCGGGCATCTTCTTGCCTAATTTTCTCCTTCTCTGCATCGATACGAGCTTGTTCCGCGAGTTCAGCCTGATGGATCTTTTCGCGTGCCGCTCTTCTCTCATTGCGCCAGCGATCGTAATCCTCTTCTGTCCTGTTGCCTGCAATCTCCTCTTTAAGCGCAATCTCCTCACCGACTTCTTTTCGTCTGATTTCTCGGATGGATGCCAACATGGTCTCGAGATGCTGAGTCATGAACCTTTCCAGGTCATGTTCGGTGTTCTTGTATATATCACTACGGTCGACAGCACCCTCAATCAGCGTCGCTGCTTTACCTCTGTCGCGCGACAAATGGGCGGGCTCTCGTTCGATTTCTTTCTCGGCAAGCTCTTGTAAAGCATTTGTGAATTTGGCCTTGAATTCCTGTACATATAAATCGTCGTTAGATATGAAAACGACGTTGCGTGCGAAAAATGATTGACGCGCTTTTTGTCACACAACATACCGAATTATCAAAATCTGCCCAAATCTTCTTCCGATAATTATCGAAACCTCCTTTCTTCTTGAATGCGACAAGCAGGCTCTGGATCGCGGTTTGTTGATCTTGCGTTAGAGGTAAGTCTGAAGTCTTGTACTTTTTGGGCCGAAGTAAGTCGGCTTTTGCCGGTACTTCTGCTGGTACTTCTGCTCTCTCTTCCGGCTGTTGTTTATCGTTTGAAGGAGTTGTTTCTCCATTCATCATCTCCGTGTCTGCCATATTGCAAGAATCGTGGCCAGCACGAGACTTACTGGCAATACCTAAACAAATGAGAGGATGTCTTTGTCAAGAAAAAAGGTCGTGCATCGTCAAATCTTGGGATGTAAAATGAAAAGTAGTAGATGATCATCAGGAATAAAGAAGAAAGAAGTGAAGCTCCTCTTCTCCATCAAGAATAAATCCGGCAGAAAACGTGCCGAAGGCGGAACAACAAATAGCGCGCGTCTGATTGGCCAATGCCCCCAAACCACCAACAACGGGGCCGATTCGATGACTCCGGATCAACCTGCTCAAGAACTTCAACTCATGACTCCTGACAATTTCAACCACTCAAACAACGCCACCGATTCCGCGAAAACACCGAGTAGACAGTCACAGTAACGATTGAACATCGGGAGCTTCGAATACAATTGTCCGGTCTTACATCCTATTCACGCTTATCCGACAGTCAGAAAACGATCCTTCCATAGACCCGGGTTTCCGGTCGTTTTATCGCGCATCCGTCGCCCACATACATCTTCATATTTAACACAATGGTTCACAAAGTCCTCTTCTGGAGCGGCTTCGGTACGTACCCCATTCGTTTTGCAAAGATTGTATGAGAATGCTTAACGACTAATACGACCCGTCCCCGCAGGCATCGCCGTCCGCCTCTGGCAACTCGGAATCGAAATGCGTCCTCTCCTGGGCAAGGAATCCCTCTGGGTCTACCCTCTCTTCGCCGGTGTCGGTGGAAGCTTCGGTTATTGGTTGCAAGGTGTTGAGAACAGACAGACAAAGATTCTCGCGCAACGACGAGAGGCTATTCTCGAGAAGCGTCGACGACGGGATGAGCGGGAAGGTCTGATTTCGCGGGCGGAGGAGGCTGGTGTTTTGGCTGCTACTTCTTAAAAGTTTTCTTTACCGCACAGCCCTGTGAAAGAACAGTTTCAGGAAATTCGAAAATAAGGTCTGGGATGGTGATATATCCTTGTCCTGACTTGTACCACGAGTCCGCTGCAAAGCGTTGTTCCAGATAAGCGGGTTCATAGATCCATGTATTTCATATTAGCACACAATTCCATTTGTTGAAGTGTACATGCTACTTTGCCTTGCTTCGGAATCTTCTATATTGAAGTCACGTCATTCGTCTTTTGTATAACGACCTCGGGACGATAAAGACAACAAGGAGAAAAGTGATATATGTACAAATATAAACAATTAATATTACAATCTCTCCGCAGCAAACTGCAGAGTTACCTCCCATTTCTGACCACCGGATCCATATCCTCCACCTAAACGATTTCTGATCAGGCTTGTAATCTTTTCACGAAGCTTGACCAATGTTTCCTCGGTGCCTGTAACCCTCAGTTTCAAATTTGCCATACATAGTCCGTAATGGACTTGCCAAAACCTGGCATCGTCAATTGCTGTGACGGCAGGATCAGCCTGGATATCTCGCATCACGTCACTGACACCATTGCCAGAGAAGGACATGAGCAATATGGATCCCAAGGCCTTCACAATGCGTGAGCCGAGGACGCACATGGAAATAGCCATAGACAAAGATAATAGCTTGTCTAACCAATTGTACAGTGAAACGGAAAGTAGAGGCAATATCAGAAGCAACGTAGAGCAGGACAGTGTTAGAAAGTGCGATGGGTTGCTTAGAACAGACGGAAGGGATTCGATATATGCGAATCGCATTGATTTTCCAATACGCGCATGATTCTTCAGTCCAATAGCAGAGACTAGAGTCGAGCCGATTGCGAGGACCGCTGTAAGATCGACTGAACCAGCTGACACCCGGTCATGTTCATGTGAATGGTGTGGTTGATGGCCCGGAGAAGCTTCCAGCCAATGTTGCAGATTATGAGAAATCAAATCCATGCCCATGAATACAAGCAAAACAGATGCGGCGAACCCGGCCAATACTTCTGCTCGCTCCAGTCCGAAAGGATGACGAACGCTGGACCGCTTCCACACTTCAAAGTTTCCTAGGACATCTACTATAACGCAAAGCAGCGCACCGAGAGAATCGAATAATATAAGATGCGAAAGTGCCGTCATGGCAAGGGATCCATGTGCCGACCATAGGGTATATCCAGCAATCAACATATGACACACGCTCCACCAAAATCTCGTCTTCTGATCTTTGGACATGCTGCTTCGACATTCTTTAAGCGTGGGTATCGGTAAAGAGGCTGGAAGTGCTAGCGGAGCTCGAGGTGGTGGTTCCAGGAAGATTTGATGCGAAATACTACTATGTTTGTATTTGTGACCACGTCGTTGACCAATATTCTACCAGCATATCAGTTAGTCTCCATGATTCCATTATGCGCTTTTCGCAAACCGTACCGATTTCATTACTGGCGATTTTGCCAGTGCCATAGGCTGAAAATTGAACGGATTGGGATCCGACCCAGCATTCGTATTCGATGCATGATTTGAGAATGAGCCGAAAGACGGGCTTGTCGGGCTCGTAGGTCCCATATTGGCCATATCTTCTTTCAATCGTTCGTTTTGCATGATTCCACGCATGGGCGAGAGCGCGTTTGGATCGTACTGTGGCTCTGGAGCCAAACTGCGCTGGTCTGGACTGTCTGGTGGAGGTGAGGGGGTTTGGGGAGGTAGAGGGATCGGGAGAGATGAACTAGACGCCATGGCCTCGAGGTCAGGACCTTCTGCGGTAACAATTTAGTAGCTGCCAAAAAGACTAGCCTTGCGATTGACACTTACTCTCTGGGCGTTCACTCCATTGGCCGAGGGATGAGAGGGAGTGGGAATTTGGATGGATGGAGAAGAAGAAGCGGAGCTCGGCAACCCCAAATGATAAGAAGGAAGGACCCCTAAGGCCTGCAGCGGCGCTACTCCGCCTCACCACCGCATTTCTTAGAGTGTGTGGCCTCCGCATCCGTCATCCTTCAACAACCATCAACGCTGGATTGGAATCGCCATGTTCATACTGTCGACTTGTACTTATTAATCTAGGAGAATCTCATCGGCGACCTGGTGAGATGATACCTTCAGCTGGCCTGAATGGATAACCGCGGGGGCTTCTTCTTTTTCGTTGTTGCGGTCTACATCCTGCTCAGCTCATCGTCCCGCGCTCCGTTGATCGATCAGACCGGCGAACGTGAAAGACGGCTTGTCCACGAGGAGAATGCGATCAAATTACTGAATGACTCTGTATACGGCGATTTTAGTCCTCCGTCGAATAAATGGCTTCCGATACCAGGATTAAGGCAGAATGATAGCTATTCTTGGGACCTGTTGCCGCAAGCACAGGAACGAGCGAGACGGAATATACGCCTTGCTCTAGAGAATGGAGGATTTCATAGTCCACCGGAGTTGGATTCGCCAAACCAAGCACCGTCCGTTAATTTGTCGTCATTATCGCTGCCAGTGTATCAAAACATTACGGGGAAGCTTCGGGGAGACTGGACTCGACATACGTTGCCTCATGCGCCACATATAAATACGACTGCGTTGATGCTAGAAAACGATTTCATTACTCAGGAATTCGGACTCAATATTACAGGGGATACTGGACGCATATATGTTGATTTTGTAAGTAGCGATGAACAAAAGATCGAGCAGCCCGGAACGCCAGTGCGGCAAATCCGAGCAGATCTGGCAATCGAGACAGATGATTCTTGGGGCAGCACCTGGTATATGCCGACGTATGGATTGCACTTCCCCGACCAAGGCGCGATTATCTTGACAACCACGAGCGAGAAATACGACGGACTTTTGTCCTTGCCTCACTTGGCCCTTTCGCAAGACACTTTCAATATCTCGCACGATGCAATGGTGCAAGTACTTTCGGACAACATTGCTAGGAAACGGAGATATGAAACGACTTTCTTTCCATGGGCCTCGCTACCCAGAGGAGCCCATCCCATGGCATTCGCGACCCCGAAATGCGAGTACATAATGTACATACAACAACGTCCGGTCAACATTGGCGGAAGCGCCCCGGACCGGACATTATTAGATCAAATTGAGCAGGAGCTCAGGTTCCCACTGGGAATACCGATCCCTCCTCCGCCAATGATTGAAATGTCCTTTGTCGTGTTTTCTCCGGACTGTGGAATACTGATGGAGTCAAAAGGCGCGCCTGATTTTCCTCCTTCTGAAGGTCTCTACGTTGTCGGGCCAAAACAGGAAGAATACCGGAAATTTGCATCGCGAACAATATACTCGCTAGGTGCAATCGTGACAGGACAATTATACTTGTTAATGCGACAGATAAAAGAAGCCTGTACACCGTCCACAAGAAGCCGTATCAGCTTCTATTCCATTGCGCTGATGGCAATGGGCGATGCGATGGTCATGACGATGACATTATTATCATTGTTTGCGGATACATCTTTTATTGAGATAGCAGCGACTGGTTTCCTCGTATTCCTCTCAGTCTCTTACATAGGCATGAGATTTATGATGGAAGTGTGGGCAGTACAGGTACCGGAGCGACGAAATCAAGATCGCCAAACCGATACAACTACTAACCAGGACACTCTACCTCCGCCTGTTACTGCAGCTGCAGCTGTCAGTTCTGGCGCGACTCCCGTTGTCTTGCCTCCGGATCGAACGGGGCCTGCGACGACCACACCTACTCCCACAACTACTACGACTACACCTGGACCTACACAAACCGGAAATACAATGCCTTCGCAATCGGAAATAGGAGCAGACGTTGGAACCATGTACGCGCGGTTCTATTTTGTCCTAGGTTGTTTGAGTATTCTCACGCTTTGGTCTTTTCTATTTCCGGTCAAAGTAGGGGCGATATACGCCAAAATCCTGAGCTTCATCTATCTGTCGTTCTGGATACCACAAATCTACCGCAACATCATGCGCAACTGCCGCAAAGCATTGACATGGGAGTTTGTCGTTGGAGAGAGCATCCTCCGTTTGTTCCCGTTTGTCTACTTTCTCACTGCAGAAGGTAACGTCCTATTCATCCGTACCGACACGACAACAGCATTAGCGATGATCGGCTGGGTTTGGATACAAGCCTGGATCCTTGCCAGTCAAGATATTCTGGGTCCTAGATTCTTTGTCCCCAATGGCTGGGCTCCTCCAGCTTATGATTATCACCCAGTCATACATGACACTTCTGGATCTGGAACTGGCGACGACCTAGAGTCTGGTACTACACTACCCATCGGCTACCTGCGCGCCGAAGAAAGAGATACCACCATCTCAAGCAGCGCAGCAGGAAGTAGTCGTGCCCAGCTCGATAGAGGACCGCGACCAAAGGATAAAAAGAAGAAAATCTTTGACTGCGCTATATGCATGCAAGATATTGAGGTTCCTATCATCGTCTCTCCCCAAGGTATTGGAGCATCGAGTATGGCGGATGGCGCAAGTAGTATATTGGGTCGAAGAGCATATATGGTTACGCCGTGTCGACATATTTTCCACAGCACGTGTTTGGAGAGTTGGATGAGGTTGAGATTGCAGTGTCCCATTTGTCGTGAATCGATTCCGCCTGTCTAGATAGATGGCCATGGATGTATAGATCTTGTCGATTATAGATAGCTGTGTATGTGAATACTATTCCACCTGTACTTGGCTCGCCATATGATGTCAATATATCAATTGAGTATAAATAACCGTCTACAAAGCCAAAAATGAACTCAACCTCCAGATTCTCATATCATAGCTAGCACATACACACATGAAACGAAATCTAATGATCCTCAACACTCTCCAAATACGCCTTCTCATCCATCAACGTCTCCAATTCACTGGGATCATTAACCTCAATCTTCGCAATCCACCCATCACTCTCGGGACTCTCGTTAATGGTCTTGGGCTTATCACCTAACACCGCATTACCATCAATCACTTTCCCGGAGACGGGAGACAGCACATCGGAAGCAGATTTGACGGATTCGACGGCGCCGACGGGCTCGCCGGCTGCGATTTCGAGGTCGGCGGTGGGGAGTTCGACGTAGACGACGTCACCGAGGGATTTGGCGGCGTATTCGGTTATGCCGATTGTTGCTGGAAGTTTGAGTATTAGATTCCGAGGAAAACGATATATTGCATCAAGACAGAAAGGGGAATTGAGGGTATTGTGCAATGCGATTCGCATGTTGTATGACTGGGTGAGTGGTAGCGGACTTACCGACGTTGCCATCGAGCTCAACCCACTCGTGAGATTCGGTGTATTTCTTCACCTCGACTATTTCCAACCCAACAATTAGCATCATAACCCGTAATCCAATTCATGTTCGAGTAGCAATTGAACGCACACTGCGAACTCCTCGAAAAGTTCCTCATGGCTGTTCCCCGCGGGAAAGCGGGAATGGTCCGGCGAGCAGCAGCGGACGCTGGGAGACGCTGGCAGAGCATGCGAGATGCCAATGGGCGGGTGACGGCGGCGAGAGACATGGCGAATGTGTCAATTGATTGATCAGAGGAAGAAAAGAGTAGAGATTTAAGCGAGGGAGGGGAGTTGCGGAAAGAAAATAAAAAGGATGGATAATGAAGATATAGTTCCGGAGAGAGAGAGAGCTATGAGCCTATGACAGCTTTACCGTCTAATCTTATCAGCAGATAAGGTCTTGGCGCGACTTCGGTCTCCGCAAACGTTGCCGGAAAATTTGGAGGACACTCCATCTACATGCTGTATTGCATTGCGCGCTTGACGTCTCATTAATTAATCACGATGTTATACGAATTAATTGCAATTGTATGTCCTTTGATACCACTATTTAATTGCATTCCTTGTCATCATTCGGCACGCTGACTATTCACAGGTCCGACCGGGCAGTCTCAAGGAGGTCAAGGAGTACGTCAACCATCACCAATTCATCTGCGCAACCATTCCAACTCAGTCCACCATTATCTATCTACCTATTGAGACTAATCTCGCTGTTTGTCTATAGAATCGCCAAAAATGCCGGCGTCCAAGTCCTCCGCTCTGGCGGCGTAGTCCGCGGCTACACAAACTGGGGTACCTTCACCCTCCCCAAACCCACCACAAAACATCAAGCACGATACTCCGAAGGCTACCACTTCATCATGCGCTTCGATGCCTCCGGGCCCGTCCAATCCGCCGTTCGCCGCACCTTGTCTCTTGATCCGCGAATGATTCGATTTTCGGTTATCAAGATCGGCGACAAGCTTGAAGAAATCAATGATGTGCCTGGTCGTGTCGATTGGAATGGGACGAAGACGCTTATTACGGATTCGATTGTTAGTAGAGCGCTTCCTCGGTCGGGTTCGAATGATGCGGCCGTTCGATCGTCACCTTATACTTCTTGAGTCGTGGGTGTAGTCTGAGTGGTTGGATGAACGAGGAGGGAAGATCTTGATTGCGATGATATCAAATCAAAGAAGCAGCATAATCAAGAGTGATAAGCTGAGAGGCTATGTTTTCCGGGGATGGTCTACAAAATCAGCTTGTTCATGCGTCGCCGAGAGATCTTGGAGATTTCGGGTCTCTGTACACAATGTATTTTTATTTTTGGTAGCATTTATGGCGCATACCCATGGGGAAAATCGATTTTACTGCACTACACAACACCTAACAACTTGGCTGTTCTCTTGGTAATATATCTAAAGCAAGCGCCACAGTCACTTCTACGGGAGTAGGGTTATTCAAATCCTCAGATCGAGGCATGAGAAGACGGGGGTCTTAATATACTTGTCAGCCGCGGTTATCAGCATGAGGCTGATACAAACCCATATCTTGTATACATGATGGCTGACAGCTGAGGCTCTCTGAAGACTAAATCCGGGCAACGTAATAGGCTTTCAGTACGTATCTCCTATTCCGGAATCGTATATTAAATATTAATCAGAGTACGAGAAAGATAACTTCTTAACATATAATAGAGTGGACGATCAGATAACAATCACATATAATACAATTGATGTATGGGAAGGCATGGTGAGACTATTGGCAGCGCCGCCTTGGGTTTCACATTTCTAACCCTAACCTGGAACCCTCTACTTGGGACCGGCATTGTCTCATCAGGTTATTCCTCCTACAATATGCCTTCATTTACGACTTAACAATACTTTCTATGCCCCATCTCACGGCTTTTGTAGTGCTTCCCAAGGTTAATGACGTTCTTGATTAGGGTCTTAGGTTCTGAAGCCCTGAGAGTGATACTCGTAGACCAAGGAGCATGAATTGTCCTTCATTTCTACGCCTGGGTAGCATTGCTACCTAGGTAAAATTTTGGATTGCTATTTGACATGAGACAATGGCATACTATCTATACTCCACTGTTATTCTTCCTTCCTCTACCGTCATATCTGCTTCCAATGCCGCAGGAGACACCAGAGTCACAACTTCATATTACAACTCATCTTCACTGACATACATAGTTCATGATGAGAAAGATTCGAAGGCCGAATGTGCGCATAATCGATTTGCCGAGTGAATGGTTTGCTCGCTCTGAAGATGTGCTGGACACGTCAATTTCGGGCTCTTATGTATATGTCGAAGATCGCAGCAACGATAGCGCTGGCTACAAGGCAGGTCTGATTGTTGGTGTGGTTGGTAGGTCAAATTCCACTGACTCTTTGAAAAATTGGATTATTGCCATTCTAATATTATTCTCGCACTTGTCCATCAGTTGGCTCATTCCTCTGCGCATTCGTACTCGCATTACTCTACATACGAAGACGACCGAATTCCCAAGTACGGTATTGGCGCTTCCCGAAATTCAACATAAACACACGATTCAAATTAGAAAAACTTCGAAGAAGAAGATCACATGGAATAAAAGAGATGATAAGCATTACTGCACCAACTGAGTTCTCTGCATTACAACAAGAACAGCAACAATTATCACCTGTTCATGCATATCGTCCAAACACCAAGTCTACCCGGTCATCTATAATCAGTGATATCGATACCGTTCCTGAACTAAAGCTTCGGCCTGCATTACCACAGAAAGATGAGACAAAATTACCGGAGTCGTCTTGGTTGTCACTCACCCCGGACAATTTGGATGAGCAGATTGATGTCGAGACAGCCGTTAGACCCAGCACCGCAAGAACATCAAGAGTCACAATTCCGTCTTACTACTACCATTATTACCGCAAATACTTTGATCGAGACAACTATCGCGTGCCGTCGCAGTATTACCCCGAGTCACGATTATCGAGTGACTTTATCAGCTCCCGAGATCGTTCTTCAAGGACATCCATTTATACGAAAAGGGGCACCAGCACCCGCCACAAGAGAATATCAACACTCAGCAAACCTCTCGTACCTGACAAAAATTTGACCGGCAACGAAAAAGTCTCATCCGACGCACCAACAGACCAAGATTCGAATCTAGCATACTTCGAATTCGATATTCATCCCCCCAACAAACCGAAACAAGCCATGGTCCCTCCTCCTCCTGCTGCTCGAAGAAATAGACGGAGCATGGATACGTATAGATCATCGCAGCAGCAGTATTATTATCAAAGCAGGAAGAAGAGGAATAGGCAGACGGTATCGTCGATTGCGACTGTTTCTACGGCGCCGATATTTCGACAACATCCCGGGGAGGAAGTAGATTTGGAATCTATGGGGAGGGTAGGACGAGTACGAAGTTCGCTTTTAAGTGGGTTGATTGTGCGTTGATATTGATATTTATATACGCGATTGATCCAGGTGTTAGTAGTACCGTTTCTAGCAGAAGACGTAGGGATTTGATACCAGTTGACCCAGTTATGATAATCTAGAATCGAGATCTGAGAGTGTGTTTAGGTACGTGTGCTCAATTGATAAGGAAGAGCAGCTTGAACACCCTCACGTAAAGCTTCAACGCGCATCTTTCTCAAAAGGACAAAAGTCTGATGTTGATATCGGGCCGGTCTGTCAGCAATATGTGTATCCTGTACGGATGATTGGTCCACATCACAGCTACCAACAGCGTATAGTCTAGTTCAAGCGAAATGCATCAATAAACTATACCATTGTTGCGCGCCGAATTCCGATTCCAATTGTTCACAAACCTGCATACATGACTCGTGGTCAGTTAGCCAGCTTACTTGAAAAAGGGATGCCTATTTCACGCACTGCTCTATGGTTTCGTAGAGGCATGACTCGCTCGCGAGGAAACATTGGTATGCCTGTCGTTCGTTCGATGGGTGATAAGATGCCATAGTTATGGAAACCAGGTACACACCGGGTTAGCTCTAAAATTCTTGTAGGCATGTTTGTTGCCGTGCACTGATGAAACATCGTCAAAACTCAGCTCGACGATATTGAATTAAAGTCTTACTTAGGACCTCGAGAAACATCCTAAAGCTTATTTCGTTGCAGACATTGCGGTCAGACTGTCAGGCTAGAAGGATCATGAGAAAGTGCAAGTTCGGGTTGATAGTAACATGAAAGAAAGTTGTTGAGTCAAGCCACCACTTAGCGTGTTATAATATATAGTGGTTAAGGAAAGAGAGAAAACAAAAGTTTGTGTTTAACCGCCCAGATGTCTCCCGCGTGGTCTCATCATGTAGTTCTGATATCATCTGGGTTTTTGGCCCTGGCGATCATGTATAGTCGTGACAGTGATCTGGAAAAGACCTGAGAACTGCAGAACTTATTTGTGATATACATATGCGTCCTGAAATTAGAAGTTTCGGACATGTGTGTGTGGGAGCGCTGCTAACGTTGTTAAAAATTTTCCTATATAGGACAAAATCCGGACCCAGCTGCAAAAGCACCAACGGTTGTACCTCGGGAAGTGGCTGCAGACTCCCGGGTAGAGCTCGTGCTGGTCCATTGTTCATTCTTACTCGGGTTCATACTACGTACGTATCATGCTGAGATTACACTGATACGGAGTTACCTGTAGCAAGTCGTAAGATAGGTCCAATACCACCCCGAGTACGTCTGCTAGATGTATCCGAGCCGAACGGGAAATGAGAAAGACTCATCACTGTTTTGCCGTCTCAAAGTAAGTTTCTTAAGTGCTCCGAACATACGCATGCTAATACGTAATATACGTAACATCAATATCAATAGTAGTCAATATATCGAGTGGGCGTAATGTGAATGGCTTATTGAAGGAATTACATTCGTATATTCGAGTAATGAGGCAAAGACTATTGACACAAATTATGCATACCTAATTGATTGCCGTACCTAAGCTGGAGCCCTAACGAACTACATATATGTAGGTATGTGTCTATACTAGGTATAGTGTAAATGTACTATCTCCAGACTTCAAGATCCATTTACCCACAATCATGCCTTGAGTGTAGACGAGTCGAGGATCCATCAGCTTTAGTTCATGAATAAACCTCATGCGAAGAAACGTGAAACAATTGGGACTGATTTCATCGGTTTCCAAGGCTCTCTCTCCCGAGGTTCCATCCTAAGTTCCTAACTACGTACTGCAACTTTGAACGCTTCAGACAACAGGCCTCCATACAACACTAACCTTACGTACGTAAGGCTGTCTCAAAGATAAAACAATACTTCATGTTTACCTAAATATGTCTCAGTTTGACGCTAAGTAATACGAACCTAAGTTAGGAAAAACGGAGTACAGTCTGAACTCTATTTTATATCAATTTCGACTGTTCCATTATCTGAGACACTCTCTTTTCCCGAATTGAAGGAGGATGCCCATGCATACGAGGATAGAAAATACGACAACAACATTATGAAGCGTCAAATGAGGTAGATATAAGATGGTATCGTATCCTTTTTGTGGAAGCCTCGTGGCGGTAATGAGGGTACGGGCCGGGCCGCGGCAGACCCAAATATTGCATACATACGTACATACCGACGCTCAGTTGTCTTCCTATCGAGGCTTCCTATCATAGTGCTTATGTTTATTTTTTTTTTTTTTTTTTTTTTTGGAAATTGTATAGGACCAGTGAGTTCGGTTCTTGAGACGTGAGAATACCAATCCGTGAAAGACTGCAAGAAAGGGTCATGTTTCGACGGAAAACAGCTCAGCTATGTTTTTGCTAGATAGCCCGACATCAGCCGGCATACCTAGGCAGCAGGTGTTTGCAAGTTGCTACTCTTAACGTAAGGTGAGCTTCGGGATCTGTGCCGCCAATCAAAGTGAAGCTATTTGTGTGATACATCATACATGTCGGCCCCTGGGCTCATACTCGGATAGTCACGGATTTACTGTTTTCGGAAGTTCCTTGGGACGTGCCTCACAGGCAGGGAACATGAAATCAGTTTAATTCGTTGTTGGATAGTATAAAAGTTAAACATTTTATGATATTGGTCTTTCAATGAATATAAGAAGAGAAAATAAGGCCGAGAATTGAAGTGCAAATAGAGCCTGGAGAGAAATCCTGGAAAACTTCTCCGAAACTTAGGGCTTGCATGTTGTTGACTCCCGCTTCTCCTCGGCTCCACAACTACCCTTTGCCAAAAGTATGGAGTAAGCTTAGGAAGAATTAAGCATTGATTTTTCCTACTCAAGAGTCGAGACTCGAGGCTCAACAGAACAGGAGTTTCAAAATATAGATCTAATAGAGCTAGCTTCGTGCTTCTCCTGACCCCCCAGCGGGTCAGACACATAACCTTGTGCAAGCTCTAGACTCAGCCATTCAGCCGTGCTCATTTATGTATATTGTATGGCTTTGTGACTATTGCGCCTCCAACGGATATTACGGCATCATTTCATACGTACTACTGCTTTGAATCCCAAGGTCAATCACATAACTATCGTTAACAGTACGTGCCTATTCTCCAGATTTATCCGTAATCTACCCGCTGAGAAACTTGAAGCCATTTATATATACTTTTTAAAAGGCCGATAAGCCATCATGAATGTGCCTATATTACATGTTCGTTATTACTTTAAGGAAGGGGCTAGACTCTTGATCTTTTAGTACGGAGGCCTGAGCTCAATTTTTTGCATGAACAATACTCCAGCGGCCAATCTGATGAGCTTAAAAGCAATAAATTTTGATTGTTTAGATGAAATTGGAGCTCAGATGGAAAATGTCGCGGATTTGTTGTCTGATTCTTGCGTCGCGTTTACCCGGAAGGTTACATGTTGGTCTCAAGCGTTGCAGAAAAACGTTCTTTGTTATTTGATGGCATATTATTTCTTATCAGTCTCGCACGGAGTAAGATAGTACTACTCCTACTCCGTAACTCCAGAAACCCTCCTTCTCTCCCCTTGGGGAGAGGGAAGAGGCCCAGAACCTCGCCTCGGTTGTGGATTAGACACACCATTGCTAGGACACCGCAGTGCATCTTTAGTATGTACGGACTCTACTACATGGAAGTGGATACTGAACTGAGTTTATGTTTAGAAATGTTTTGCAGGATTTTTGCACTACGAAATCGATGATGCATGCGATATGCATCCTTCCTTTCGACATGAACCGGCGCGGATTCCGCCGACTTTCTGCCTAGCACTTGATGTTTGATCGTCTCGGTACTTTACGAAATACCGAGGATTGTCAAACCTTATTTATGAGGGTGATGGACTATGGGTGCTACTATAAGAGTGGAACTCCTTGTTTGGGTACTTAGGTAGATCATCTAGATATACTGTTGTGCGGATTGAGGGCGGATTCTCTTGATGCTGCCTCGTCGCTCAACACTTTTTTCCTTTGATGAGTATAGCTCTGTAGAAGAGTCGCCTCATTTTGTTTCAGCTGAGTAATGTTTGCTTTTATGTAATGATTGAAGTTTCCTGTATGCTCTGGGTAATTAGCTCAACATTTCTGACAACCCTGTTGATGCCCACTTTCACATGCCATCTATGAAGGTCAGACCACTGCTTTAGGGTAAGCATACAGGCGTAGGTTTATCTCTCGTTTGGCATATCGAATGGCGAGACCGGTGTACAGCATGAGTGTGGAGATATGTGACACCCTCTGTGATACTGTCTGACCGTTCGCAATGCGGTGTCGTCGTTTTCCCCCATGTTACAATGACGATAATCCATGTCGCCAATAGATAGAACAGATAGCTGCCTAGCTGCATCAAGTGGAGGATCTTATCATGACGTGCTCAGTAGGTGACGGTGGAAATGTATTGTTCTTTTGTGATGATACGTCTCTGCCCTAGGAAATCTTTCGTCCAGTAACTATATTTGACTTTCCCTGGTCGCATTGGGAATCCGGATCGACAGGGCGACGTCACTTCTACAAATACCTCACTCGGCCCCAGCAGTCTAGGCTCATCCGAACAGCCAACACCAAGCCATGTTGGTTTAACCTAAGCACCGACATTGTTAGGCCAAATCGTCGTGGTATCTCTCGCTTGAAGGCGGGAGGCTGATTATGTTTCCGATTTTCACAACGATAATCCTGTCGTGATTGTGGATCAAAAATATTGAAGGCTGATCCACGTTGATTCAGTTACTAGCGCATCTCAACGTTGGATTTCTTTCTTGTCTGGATTTGAGTTCAGCCACAAAACCAAGTCAATTCAATCCTGGCCAACTTTCCAGCTTAGTGGCTTCATCTATATCCGAACAGTTAGTTATATTTTAGAGAAAAAAAATCAAATGGTGTGCACCAGCGAAGCCAAGAATGCTCTAGCCATATGATTCATTCCGAAGTCAGTCATGATCAATATAAACCAAGATCGAACCGGAGAGATCAACCGTTGAGAAAACGGCTGCTTGTGTCTCTCTACCCCTGTTTAGCGCCACGTGTGTGCGCGTGTGTTTTTAATTTTAAAAGCCGGACCTGGCTGACGTCTACAAGAGGAGGTTAAACTAAGCAGGGTTCCTAGTCGATCTTCAAGAGTCTTAGACTCTTAGTATGAAACCCGGGATTTTAACGGATTCCATTCCGTACAAACCACAAAAGTATCCTAGTAAGCTAAAGTGCTAGAGAGGTGTAGCGGATCAATATGTCTTTTTACATGGATATTCCCTGTGCTGTAACCACTTTTTACTCCCGCTTCATTTTTTTCTCCTTCTTGTTTCTAATATAACCTTAAGCCTTAAATCCTTCCAGTGACGAATGATTATTTGAACTAAATGGCGGGAAGATGAGGGTACTATAGTTCCGGGTCTGCGGAATTACGTTGTAGGAGGGTATTTTACATATTACGAACGATTTCTGATATGAAATTTTCGTTTCAATGGGTATTTAGATCTTATTATTGCGTTCAAATTAAAACGGAGTAATTACTACTACTGGTAGTGCTCTAGTGTATGCACCCATGTTACCAGGAGCTTTATTTACCTAGGCACTTGGCTTGACGCTATTTGACACTATTTTGTTACATGGCACGAGTGGTAGTAATAACATCCTGGACATCATCAGACTGGAGGATTCTTATAGCATATATCTATGAGCTGTCGCCACTCTGTAGTCGACTGATATATTAGGCTGGGAAAGGATTTCAACGACTGAATATGATCTACTGTACTGCCATTGTATGCTGTGTTGTGTGCATGCCTTCCTCGAAAATGGTCTGATAATTCGACCACAAATACACTCTACAAACTTGTGGATTCGGTCTTGATATTGGATTCAATCAATACCACACGTGGACCACTGATCAATTTCTATACATTCTTCGCCCCTATTGTGGGCCTAACATTTGTAAGTTCCAGAGCCCCCTTTCTATGTAATTTCACTTTCGCTCATCCGAACTAGGTATGTCACTATCGAAACACCTATACGAAACTTTTACAATATGTGCAACTGGTTCAAAAATATATACGTCTTCACGGGATGCCGAGATCCCAGCGGGCATTTCCACAAGACCGAAATGGACGGCGACAGAAAAAGCCAATGTCGCGATGGGCCACATGAACGGATCGTTATCGAAATAGGAGTCTGTCATCTGTGTTGGCGTTAATCTGAGGAAACCTTTTATCAAAGTTGTTCATGTTCTTCAATCACAGCGATCTTTCTTTTCTGGGTTATAAGTATGCATCGGTAATCAGGTTGGGCATTCGGCAAGGGTTAAATTAGATTGGTACATGGGGATACCTGGGTCTTCTTTACTTTCTTATATCTACTTCACCTTTGCCTTTCGTTTGTAATTTCTTCGTTCCTGTTCAAAGTACTTTCGAGCGTATTTGATTTGGCTATAGAGAAATGAAAGTACCGCATCTTGGTCTGAGCTTTGATTCGAAGGTCTGGGCATCGGGAATTTTCCGGACCATTCAATCAATTCAGCCATCATCTACCTAACGGGAATCGGGATGTCTGAAAGAAGCATGTGTCGCGGCGGGGGCCGCTAGGACCTACCTACCTCAGTCAAGAGCTCTCCACGCCTTCAATGAATCCTATAATTATGTATGTAATACAGACCGTAAGATGATTGTCAATACTGGCCATGTATGCAATTATAGAAACCCGGAGGGCCGCCAGCCCATAGACCCCTACAACATTAGGTTTTCGGGTTGCTAAATTCTCTGATGAGGGTAGGTTGCATGGTCACGGTTGATGTTGGAAGCCTATACTTTGAAATACGGATACGAGAAACACATAGACGATTCTGCTAGTCCCTGGTAATTACACCAATGACATCCATGGATGTCTTGAGTAACGCATGATATTTTACCTCTCAGTCACAAGCCTGCATGAGCCAACGGCCAAGCTTGTCCTACAGCAGTAGTCTTTGATAACTTAGCTACAAAACAAACAACTCTTACGTGCTCATGAGTGGATGCACCTTGGCAGATGACTGCTGATCAACATAAAACAGGAGGTGGGACTTCTGGAAGCAAGTAATTGGTACGAGGCATCCAGTACTTTAAACCAAGAGGGAAAGAGGTAAATGGTTTGCGATCCCTGCGCTAATCTCCAACGTGCCGTTCCGTGGTGTCAACCCTAGAGGCGGGGAAAATCGCAATGGTTAAATTCAAGAGAGGAGAACGATGTTCCTTTCGTCTCATGACCATAGCTTGCAACTAGATATCTCCATCTGGTGCGGAGAATATGTTAATCATTATTCGTGCTGATTGCATCAACATATCACTGGGCCGGTTCATCAATCCGTACCATTTTATATGCTGCAGAAACGCAGATCTCTACTTTTAATAAATTCCACTAACCTCTATGGCTCGTGTGCAACGTGGCAATTTGGATATATTATGACAAAGTAATGCCATTTGCTGTGTATTTTCCCGGCTTGCCGATCACTTTAACGGCTTCTTGACCGTCGGAGATGAGGAAATTGATAACTACGTACGCAGTTGCTCCGTATCAAGGAATAAGTGCCTTCGGAGCTTACATAGTGTTTACCCATGCAATTAGAACATCATACCAATCTCTAAATTTTCTCATTTGCTAAATTAGCAAACCGTCACCAAGGTTCATAGGTCAGCTCACTCCACAGCCGAAATTAGGAAATTCGTTAATGTATGGATGTTTAGTGACTCATTCTTCATTATTATCGGAATATTTGCATTTACGCCACACCGAGCTCTTAGGCTATGACGGACCCTTGTAGGAATCATAATTACAGGCTTGATTAGATGGTAACGACAACTTTCTTCGCTGAAACGCCCTTTTTGTTCAAATCCATAGCTTCTTGAACATGCTCCAGCCCATTCCCAACAACGAGCGGCTCCGGTGCGGCGATAAATTGACCATCGCACAGAGCCTGCGGGAGAAAATCCTCATAGATAGCCTTGCCAACCTCATTAGCCATATTGTCGGTACCCCAGATAAATTTGGTTTGCACACGTTTCAGTGCGGCCTTTGATTTTAGGGACACCGTGGATGCTCCCATGCGCATGGCAAAGGCAGGCCAGTCAAGCGCGCCCTGTGGAAACCCGCTGGGAGGCCAGTCGAAGCTGGCTTGCGCGATAAATTTTCTCCCCTGGCACTTGGAGAGGACGTCAATGCAGAAACCTAAAGATTTCTGTCCAATCGCGATGGCCCCGACTGCTAATCTATCTTTGAATGCAGCAGTAATATCGGCGACTACTGTTGGGCTTTTGTAGTCATATACCGAAATAGCGCCGAGTTTCTTGAGATAGTCGTGATTGTGTGATGAGGCGGTTGTGATGACATCGTATCCTGCAGCTGTCGCTAACTGAATGGCATTGCAGCCCACGCTCGTAGAGCCACCCCAGACGAGGAGGGTCTCCTTTTTCGACATCGAGTTCTGATTAGATTTTCTTGGTAATGGCGCATTGGTAGGGTATCGTAGAGCTAGGTAATCTTTCATAAAGAGACCACAAGAAGCCGTTGATAAGCCCAGAGGCAGGACACATGCGGTCTCATACGTCAGGCTGCCAGGGATTGGACATGCAAGGTTTGTGCGAATAACGGTGTACTCCTGAAAAGCCCCCTCGGAGGATTTATTACTTCGCTCATCCATGCCCACGGCATGGCCGATAACCCGGTCACCAACTTTAAATCGCGTAACGCCGGGACCAACCTCGACGACTTCTCCAGCTAGATCGCTCCCCATGACGAAAGGATATTTGATCCATGATGAGAATACATCACCGACGTCCTGTTTGACCCAGTCCAAGGGGTTGACAGCGACTGCAGCGGTCTTGACCACAATCTCGTTTTCGCCGGGGTGAGTATACTCGGCTGTGCCAATTTCCAAACGCCCTTTTTTGGATGGAATGTAAGCTGCTTTATGAGGAACCATGTTAATAGATATAATTATTAGTCGATATTGTTCTCTGAAATATTTTATGGTGCAAGAGCAACAATTAAACCACGCCCTGACTACAGCTTTATGTATTTGTCCTTGTCGTCTGTTTGTCGCCGTCAACTCCAAGTCGCCCGTAAGAAATAGTCTAGTAGCATTCTTACGGACGTAAAGAAATGAATTTGGCATCTGGCGTCGACGCCTAAGAGCTTATTTGTTCTTGAAGCAGTAGCGCGCATCGTTCGTGGCTGACAAAATACCCCACCCAGTGGACCGATCTCAACGACCACGTTAGTCCAGCTTGGATTCCAGATCGAGCCCTAGATCTTGATAGAGTCCTAAGTATATGAGGCAGAAATCTGAAGATTTTCTAACCTTTTTCTCCCTAGATCGATGGATCTGACGTTATGGAAGGCTGAAATTGAGATCTACGGGAGAATTTCATCCCGATGCACATGGTCTCCGTGTACACATTCATCCGAACCTTGATCTATGCGAGTTATCTATTCTACACCGTGCATTAATCAATTGTGCAGCAGATATCGAATGCACAGAGAAGGGTCTGTTGAGCTTGACCTTTGGTAGGAAAATGCGGATATACAGTAACCTTGACACACTCATGCCTCCCTCCTTAGGAGGTCCATTTTTATTGTATTGTCGGTCTAGAAAAAGAGACTCGAACTATTATGTAGCAAACCAGGAACAACTTTCGATTCATGTAACCAGGTAGACATTTGATGTTTGATTACACCGTCGTACGATGACTCTCTTATTCGCGTAACATTTGCATATTAGTGAGAGCCGACTAGTTGACAATATGGCCAACAAGTATTGTAGAGTAACCTAGAAAACAATATTGATGGATTACTACTTCCCTAATTGTTGTGAAAATGCGTACGCCATCAGTTGTAACCGATTCAATAGGTGTTCTCAATCTCGCAGTGCCAAAGTTAGGGCTACCTGAGTCACATGATTTTTGTATACATCGTTTCTTCAACCACTGATTGTTCCTCCCTGTTGTGATTTTATATGATTAGCATTCTACATGCTTAGCCCTTAGTCAAGGTAAAGATTGGAAACGTTCCGGTAACTTTTGAACAGAATCATGATTTCTCGCTGTGCTGTTAGGCATCTTTAAAATGCCGAATGATACATGTACTTGTAGACTTTGAAGTGGGTGCTTTGAATTCGCATGCGTCACAAGGTAAAGGTAAGTCTAGTTCCGAACTTAAGATTAAGGATGGAATGTTGTAAACTATGCTGTGAAGGTTGAGAAAAAACAGAAGACAATAAATTTGGTTCTTTTGATACTTTCATAGCGAGCCCAGTCTTCCCAGGTCATGTCGTGACTGATCATGGGAGCCATCTTGAGTCCATCTTCACGAATTAGTGTTGTTAAGATGCTCTGCGTAGAGAGTGCTTGACGGAGAATGCCTTGATGTTTAGCCCATGTTGCCATTGCTATGAGGAGGAACAATGCTTGTGCCGTTTGCATCAAATCCTCATCTTTTTGATCGCCGGGTAGACCGAGAGGGCCATGCGTCCGACACGACTGCGAATGCAAAGGTTGTAGATGTGAGGTCAAAGGTCCATCTTCCAGGGACCACCCAAAGTTTCCTCGTTGCGGGTGCTCTGCAATTACAGTACGAACGCCGCGCTGTCGTATTCGCCTCCCCTTGACTAACATGGAATATTTCTATACCATTTTCCTCTTCAAAGCAGTATTGCGCCTCCCACGGCTGCCAATGGCTAGGAATTCAATCGAAGTATTTTGAACTGGCATGGTCGGAATATGCAGACATGGCATATGTTCGGGAAAGACATTGATGATAACTGGCTAAGTAGCGAGATAGCGCCAAACGTGATGGTAGCTGAAAATCGTGGGACGCTACTTCTGAGAATTCGTTCAATTTGGAAGCAATAAGTTGCCTATTGTCTGTAGAGACGTCTGATATTAGCTTCTTGATCCTGCCGCAGTTTTGCTCCCGCTGACAAGAGAATTCTTCAGGTTGTAGGGATGGAAGACGAAAACTGAATCTAGAAAATTATCCTGATTGCTCTGGTGCCGTAACCGTAGGATCCTCTGTAGTCTTGTCGTATTGCGTCGTTGCCATTCGAAGCAGAACCCGGCGAAAAAAGGTAATGAGTTGTTCGGCACCAATAAATGATGGAAAATGATGAGATGCTACCGGTCCGTTGTCTGAAAAGGTTGCCAGACTATCAAGTGTATCCTCAAAATCAAATCCATAATTCGGGACCAACGGTCAAGATCCGAGGACTTCTGTCTCTGAGAAAGGCAATTGGTTATCATTTTCTGCACCTGCTATGATAGCCTGATTGTCCTGTTGGGGTATTATTCCCTGCAAGGCTGCTTGTTCAGCGGCCATTGACAATGTAGCGAGTGAAATTTCATGGCTTTGCGATGTCGAATTCTGATCAGTAGTCACATTTGAGACCCTCGTAGGCGCAAATGTCATGGTGGGCGATGAGATTTCATTGTCTCGGTCATCCAGCCCAACCACTCTCGCATCTCGTTTTCGCCGATCTTATGATTCATGACTATCCTTTTCTGAATGTATATCAATTTTTCTATCATGCGAATGTAACTACCTCTCGTGGTGTGTAAGTAGATCACTGTTTATGTCAGAGAGTTAGATACTAATGCTGTTCAATAACAAGTCTACCTTCGTGTGAAGCGCTGATCACATCACCGCAAGCAAACGGTTTTTCTTCTGTGTGTTGGAGAAGGAGTAAACTCCGAGGAACATCTGGGCTCTCGTGTCGCTGGTGGAGGGACATTTACCCCAACTACCCGATGCATATCCTAATAATCCTCCGCACATCCGATAGGATGAAATTTTAGACTAAATCAGTGGCTAGACTTCTGTTTCGCCCGTTGGTGTCTACAAATCTTGTAGCAGCTGAGAAAGTGGACGGAGAAACAGTATATGTTACAATGACCTTCTACTTTCTGCTTAGCCGTGCTGAATTGCATGGAGATTACCAATGATTATATAACTAAGGCAAAACTGGTGTTGGGTCTCACTCTTTTTAGTTTATTCCAAACCCTAAGGCTAAACTACTTCAAGATTAACTCCGAGAGAGATATCTCAAGGATGGAGGTAAAATTGGTTTTTGAAACAAGCAGCGAGATACATTAAGAGTCAGGTATCTGATCCAAAGGCTCTAGGTACTGCCCACGCCGCTAGCTATCATAAATGACAAATTTCTCGCGCATGAGCAAGCAATTTGTGTGAAATTTAAGGGCATCATCACTCCCTAATACTAAGATTAAGATCAGAAGATCTTTATAGCAGTTATCTAGCCACGCAGCAGCTGGTTCTTCATGACATAGAAATTTGTAGTATGGCACACGAGCTTGTAGGCCTTATTAGCACGCCAGCTCCCGCACCTAGGTGGCATGCTACCTTATACGCTACCTAGTATACTAGTTGGCACGCTACCTCACACACTTAAGCTGTACACTCCTTTTTCACCAACCTAGGTGGCACGCTTCCTCGTAGTGCCTAGGTGGCGCGTTGGCCTACGAGCCAGCACGGAATATGCCGCCCCGGCCATAGTATGGTCTAAGACCGAATGCACCATTTTGCAACTCAAGTGCTGTCACTTGCCGAATCACATAATTGTTGTAATCCAATTTAAACGCTGGGGTAACCCGCTTTGCATTTGTGGAGAAGAATCTGGAGTTATTTGAACCCAACCTACTTCTCCAAAAACATTCATTCTACTAACAGTCCTCTCCAAAACATATCTTGATCGTGGTAACGTACGCACCATGCTCTAGGATTTAATGCCAGTATAAACTGCTTGCTGACGTATTTATATATGTAGATTGGTTATGCAGCCACGCAAGGCCTCAGTACTGATATCGGACTCAAGGGGAATCGATTGAATGTTAGTCCGCTACATAACTGTCAGTCCTTGAAACGTTCGCTTGAGTCATGCTAATGACAACGGTTCCCGACATCAATCCTAGTCGAACGTCTCCAATACAACCGAGTCATCCCATTCATCGCTTTTTGCTGGGGTCTAGTCTGCATGTGCACTGCATTCATACAGGGGTTTCCTTCCCTCGCCGTGACTCGACTTCTCCTAGGACTTTTCGAGGGATGTTTATTCCCCTCTAAGGCATTGTTCCTTTGTGATTGGTACAAGCGAGAGGAACTCGCTACCAGGGTATCTTTTCTATTCGGTAAGCTTAGAAGGTATCATACTTGAGGCCAACCTCTGACTAAATGCACAGTGGCTTCCGCTCTGTCAGGAGCATTCGGCGGTCTATTAGTGCATGCAATTCTTTACATGGATGGTGGTAGCGGGATATAGAGGATGGTGATGGTACATATGTACACCACTACTCTGCCCGTTTTCGAATTACAACTGACAAGACGAGTAATGCAGGCTCTACATAATAGAAGGCATCATAACCATCGTCTTTGCCCGGTTATGTGCATTCATTGTTCTGAAGAACTTTAAAACCGCGTACTTCCTGACGGAGGAAGATAGGGTGATTATGCGTCATCGCGCCGAGGCAACTGCAGCATATGGTAATGGACAGTGTCACTACAAATGGAAGGATATCAAGAGCTGGTTGTATGGATCTATACAGATTTGTGTTGTGACTATCCTTCATGGTAAATCTCGTTTCTATTCCAATCTGATTTATATTAATGCGAAATCTTCAGGTTTTGGCACATTTCTTCCTATCATATCGAAAGATGGATTCCACTTTTCAACCATTCAAGCCCAGTATCTGGTTGTTCCAGGTCAGTGACCCTAGCCTTGCAAATGCTTCTGACCCCTATTAATTGATTAATAGTAAATCTATGGGGTGCAATCGTCTGCGCCGTTGGTGCCGTTCTCTCAGGTAAATACAAAGCCCGTTGCCTCTCCTTTATCATCCCCGCCCCCTTCGGTATCGCGAGTTACGCGATCTTGGTTGCCGACAGTCGCCATCGACTCTCAGTATGTGTTCATGTTTTGCAACTTATCTGATCTCAACAGCATGCTACTTATGTACCGGAACAAATCTTGCTTGGTTATTGTCCAACTGTGCTCTAGATGGTAAACGAACAGCCTTGGTCTATATAGTTGCATAGCCTGTCATATTAATCAAGACTTACTTATAAAGTAAAAAGAGAAAAGTTAATGCATGTCCTCATTATGAATATGCGTAATTATTTTATAGAATTAGAAGTATCGGCAGCCATAAATGGAATACAAGCACCCTCATTACAAGACTTCTTTGCCTTTCAATAACAGATGGAAGCCGTGTTTTAGGAGTTTCGAGTAGTGTTCACTCAGCCGGTTCTCGCTCAAAGCCCATGAGATATTATAGATGTCGAATTCTTCCAACCCTTCTTCGTCACTGCTGTTGAATGAGGCACTTCCGCTCGAACAAGACTTTGAATTTCACCGAAAACCTTCTGCAGAATGCCAAAGGTACAGACGGGGTCATTGGCAGCAATTAACAAATTTTCAAAGATGATTGAGTTGCGAGTCAGACCGAAGAGCGGATTGCTGTTCAAATCGGCAAACCTTAAGTACATATTCGTCATCATTCTCATCTTCGAGTAGACGATAGAGTCAAAATGCTTGTACATTGGAGGTAAGATGAAGTAAACACTCTGATTGGTTGTATTTATATAGATCAATTTCACGTGATTTCAAATACATAGTGGGGCTATATGGATCCTGCACTAATCCCAAAATAGCAAAAGCTAAACGTAGCCCGGAGTCACATGATGCGCCAGGGTGAGACATTGGCGGAGCAACAGAAACATCATTCAAAGGCCAAAGATTGAATCAAAGCCTCACGTCGGGCCTTGCTCAGTCTGTCCGGTATCATTCCTCGATACTTTGTCACTACAAGTGGATTGCTACATGCAAACCCCAACGCTCGCTACAATACAATAACTCGACTCTCGTTTTCTTCACTCTCGGGGCGTTCATACCAGCTGGCCCTGGAGTGTCATCCTCCTCCTTCCACTTGCATCACCTAAACTTAACTTGAACGTTTGAACGCATTCAGAAGTTCAATCAAATGAGCGGAATCACCAGCTTAGACAGCTTCTGCCAAACGGCACCGGTACCACTATGTGCCCTGATCGGACCCAAATCGCCCATCCAGGGCTCGAACGGAATCCTACCGACTTGTTATGCGCGAAACATCGACGTCGGCAACACGATCATTTTCCAGGGTGCATCTGATTTTGCGCACATTGCTGCGTTGGCGATGACTGTTATTATGATTTTGCATGTGCGGTCTAAATTTACCGCTGTTGGTGAGTCTAAGCCTTACTCGACTTATTTTCGGGATACTAATGAGGGGGATTATAGGCCGCAAGGAAATCACCGACTTCTTCTACCTGTACATGCTCCTAACCGCATTCTCGCTCGTCGTTGACGCCGGTGTCGTGCCCCCCGGCAGCGGCCCATTCCCCTGGTTCGTGGCCGTGCAAAACGGTCTCGCCTCTGCAACTTGTACCTGCCTATTAATCAATGGCTTTGTCGGCTTCCAACTCTACGAAGACGGGACCAATCTTTCCGTATGGCTGTTACGAGCCAGCTCGGCAGGCATGTTCGTTATATCCTTCATCGTCTCTCTCTTCACATTCAAGGGCTGGGTTGGCTTAGACCCCGCGAATCCCGTGGGATTGTTTGTCGTAGTCTACGTACTGAACGCAATTTGCCTCTTCATCTACGTGGTCATGCAACTCCTCCTCGTCTGGAACACGCTCGACGACCGCTGGCCCTTGGGGCATATCGCGCTCGGTGTCTTCTTCTTCGTCGTCGGACAAGTCCTCGTCTACGCGTTTAGCGCCACAATCTGCAACAGAATCCAACACTACCTCGACGGTCTATTCTTCGGCACAGTCTGCAACTTGTTCGCGGTCATGATGATTTACAAGTACTGGGACTCGATCACAAAGGAAGACCTCGAATTCTCCGTTGGCGTCAAATCAAATAATTGGGACGTTAAAGATATATATGAAGAAGATCGTCGTCTAACCATCTATCCCGACGGAGGCTCCGAGTACGCGCCCAGCACGCACTACCGCTCGTCGACCTTTGGTAATCATTCTGGCTATTAGTTCTCACACTTTCGCATTCGACGCAAACGAGCTTCTATAATGACGGCGTTTTTGTACATATCGGCCCCTTTCCTCAAGGGGTTCTCGGCACATGATATTTCATTTAATTTCGATTCGGACCTTCGCTTGTTTTTGAGCACTTTGTTGTGTTGATCAAAAACGTATACTTATTATCTTCCTTGTTATCGTTGCTATTTTATTGCGGTATAATAATGTTTTCTTCTTTTTTGCGCTGCTGTACAAGTACATACTTGATACTGGATAGTGGTTCATCAATCGATGTAATGATGTGATTATAATATATATAACCTAGATATTATTTAGGTATTGAAATCCTGACATTATCAATCATTTCGACTCTGACCATCCGTGCCATTCATGTATCAATTCAACACTCAAGAAGACTCCATGCACCGTATACAAGCCCATAATCTATACAACAATAAAATCATCCTTATCATCTCTCCCCTTCCCTCTCCCCTCTCCATCCCCCTCTCCCTCGTCAGTCCCCCCCTCTTCACCCCGGCCATTCGAAGAACTAGCACCAGCATACCACCCCCTATCAACCCACCTCACAATCGTATCCGCCGCCTCATGCGCCAACATATAATACTTCGGATTCTCCTTTGGCCCAAACATACTTACATGCGCCGTCGTTTCATCGCCCACCTTATCATTGAGCGCAAGAACCCATTTCAGGCCCGGATGGTCCGGTGTTCCGTCCCCTGACAAAAGGTGGTCGGCGGCATCAAAGTCGTCGGGGAGATGGCAAAATGTGCGATCTTTGGCGCGCGGGATGCGCAGGAATAAAGACGATGATTGCGATCTCGCTCCATTACTATTACTGGTGGTATTAGGATCGACAACCCTCGGCGCAGCGCCCTGACCCAAACACGTATAAAAATTAATTGCTTTTATCCCCCGTTCCCGCTGTATTTCTGCGAGAGAAGCAACGCGATTCCGTAAATCGGCGGGTCGCGCAAGACAGCCCACAAATTCCAAATGGGACGTGACCCATCGCCATCCTTCATTGAATCGTTCGCGTTGAGAGTAGAGTGCCGCCGCGCCGCCGGCTGCAACTGCGCCTGCTGCGCCGGCGAACATAGCCAATTTACCCCATCGGGACCATGAGGGTGTCGCCGCTGCGTCGGCGGCGGCGTCTGTTGTTGCGGGTGGGAGGGGCAATATCCCCGATTTCGCTCCAGGTGATCCAGCTGTTGTCGTAGCTGTCGTCGCAGCAGCTGTCGTCGTCCCCGCAGTACCAGCTTTATTCCCACCATAACCAAAAATCCCCGCCACTTCATTGAACGTATTATAAGCCGTCGAAGCAGTCCTATAATGTTCCTGCGCCCCATGCGACACCACACCCGGCGCAATGCCCAAAAACGGGGTATCGAACGCCATCAATCCTTGGACATGCGGAAACATGAAAAACGGTGCAGAGTCTCTCATCTGCGACGCCGTCAACGAAGGGATGGGTTGTTCCGAGGCCAACAACAACAGCGTCTCGGCCCCGACGATACCTCCCATGGAGTGACCGATTAGTATAACGTGGACGGAAGGGTCGATGGTGGGCGAGGGCGTGGAGTTTGAGACTTCGATGTCTATTACTTTATTCTGTAGCCTTTTAACCACGTTTCTATCAGCACAATAAATCATAATGTAAGGTAGGGTTAGTAGAAAGGAGGGGGGGCGGCAACCATTCGCGAAACCTCCCCACGCAATCTTTCAAATCGCCCCTCGTCTCGAATTTGGGGTACGTCACGTATTGCACGGATATGTTTGGGAGCGCATGTCTGACGAGCGCGGTGAGTTGGTCTGGGAATTTTAGGAATGTATCGTTGCCGCCCTATCAACCCATCCTTGACAGTTAGCAGGCGCTCTGTATACAGAGGGGGGTAGTGGACGGGCGAACCCTAAAGCCGTGGATAAAGACGAGTAAGAGTGTTTTCTTCATGGTTGTTGGAATGGTGGTATATCATCATCCTCCGTGGGGAGCGGATGAGTAGGTCATCATCATGCGAGTAGGCAGAGGGCGATGAGAGGATATATTCGTGCGAGTCGTGGAGGAGAGATGAGGTTATTCGCGGGCAGGGACTACGTATGTACGTTCGAAAGTGGGTCTGCGTCATTGGCTGACTGATAAGTATGTAGTGTTATGTAAGCCTTCCCCGGATTTTCTTACTTTTATATCTCGTTATTACAGTATGTTCATGATTGAGACCAAATATATTTGCCAATTTATCAAATAATCTCAACCCAATGATTATGATTTATCCCCCGTCGGCTCTCGAACCATACAATACAACTACCAGCCAGTCAGCCATCACGCATTCCTCAAACTCAACAAGCGAAAGCAAAGAAAAGGGGAAAAAAAAAAAAAAAGAACATACCCGACAAACATCCCCCCCATCCACACAATCAATCTCCTTCACCAACCCAAACCCCATCTTCTCATAAATCCGCACATTGGGCTCCCCCTTCGAACTCTCCAAATAACATTTTACTCCTTCCCTATCCGCTCTATCCATCACAACCTCAAAAAGTTGTCTCCCAATCCCGCGGCCCTGAGCATCAGGTCGGACAGTGACCATATTACAAAAGTAATACCCTTTCTCTTTATCAGTCCATATTTCTTGTTGGGCGGCCGTTTGTTGCTCTTTCCAGATCCAGTAGCGTTTCGTAATCAGTCCTCCGCGGCCGAGGAAGCGGATGTTTGTAATCAATTGCCTTAGAGACAAAAGTTGGAGTTGGTACCATGCATACCAGCTCTGAGCCGTAGTCTGGCTTGCGGCGGGTTGCGGCGCAAGCCAGCATGATACACCTATCACCCTCCCATCTCCATCTTCTTGCTGCTGTTGGCCATTGTCCTGGTGGCCATCGTCTTGTTGATTGGGGTCGGCAACCTCCTTGGCAACATAAAACAAAGCATTATTGATCCCCCACAGACAGCGGGCAGTGAGAGAAGATTTGTTCCTCTCTTTATTAAACTATTTCATTTTCCCGCAAAGGAACGAGGCAAGTCGAGAAAACCCAGTTGCCCTCCGTACCTAGGTAACTAACTGGATAGGTAGGTAGGTAGGTAGGCAGGTAGGGACTGGGTTTTTACTCGGGAGCGGCCTCGACTGATTAGCCTCTACACGACGACACATCAAGAGACGTTAAAAGAGGGGTGTATGGGGGACTCACCTTTTGACCATCAAAAACCCATAGATGATACGGATCATCCGCGAACCCTTCCTGGATACATTCCACGACGCCTGGGATATCTTTTTCTTGCAGGGGGAGGATTTGGATTGGCATTTTGCTGTATTCTTCAGTGTATAGGTTCGGAGCTGTGAGGGTTGTTAGAAGGCCCTTTTTTTTTTTTATTTCTGGGTGTGATTTCCAGCGTTGTGACACAAATGCATTTTTCGATGATGCGTAGAGGGTAGAATGAGGCGAGGGAAGCAACCAATCAATCAATCAGCCGTAAACAAGTGAAGTATCAAGATTCAAGGATTGCGCATTTCGTGGGCAGGCTGCATGAAAATGAAGTGACAATAGTCACATTTGAGATATATTGACAGAAAGCCAACACGGAACAAACAAAAGTCGATGGAGGTGTGAAGTCATGGGATCAAGGGTCTGCTTACCGCCAAAACCTCGTGGAGTCGATCGAGATCGGATCTGAGATTCACTGCCGAGATCAGATCTTATCCCCGTCAAACAATCAACAGTATGTACCAACACTATCGTATACTCTTAAGCACGCAATCCGTAGACATAAACAATCAGAAAGAAAAGAAAACGAAGATAAAGATAAACATAAACATAAAGTCGAAATCAAAACGACCTCGGGATTCATCTTATCAGCGTCAGTGCTTATCAGTCTCCACTCAGGGCCCAGATAAATACCCAAAACGGTCTTAGTTAAACACTAGCCAGGCTGGGCATTTTGAAGCGATCACTCACTCCAGCCATCTAGAATATATTCATTATCTTTACTGCATAGGTAGACAAATGTTCACTTCATAGTCATAGATGATAGTAGCATAATATAGAATAAACACGCTTTTCCCGCCTCCAAACCGCCTATCGAGATAAAATAAGTACTAAGAATAAACAGATTTCCTCCTCCTATATACTGAGTATATGCAAAGAATGATATGGGATATGATAATAAAGAAAGACGCCTTCCGCGGTCTAGTGTGTATATACGTATTGATAAGGAAATGAAAGACATGTCGACATGTCGGGCGGATATCATAGTCGTAAGTCGTAAATGCTTTTTGTGTTCAAGTGAATGCTTCAAGTGAGTGAATGAAGGCAAGGGCGTGAATATGCAGAGCTATCGCTCTGCTCATAAGGGAGATATGGACTACTGGACAGTAGCGTCGCCCAACCGCACCCATTCCCGCGGCACGTCCATGCTTCGATGGACCCGTCCACCCGGGGTAAGCGGGACATCGACTCTTCCAAGACCGCGTTCCTCGTCATCTTGCTCCTCGAAATAAGACAACCGATTAAAGTAGTCGGTTAAAACGGTCTCGCGGTCATTGTTGCCCACGATACTTGCATATTCAGGCGGTGGAGTGATGAGTGGTGGTGGTGGCTCCAGTTCTTCGAACGCCGGCGGTGCGAACGATGGCGTGCGCAGGAGGTGCATAGGTCGTGCGTCACGTTCGTTTGGCGCTTCGTGCGCGATGTGTGCTGCTTCAGGGCGGGATAGTCCGCCTGAACCACTGGTGAAGCTACGCGGGAGGCCGCGGGATGGAGCTGTACTTGTACTATTCTCGTTGGTGTGATTGATCTGGTCGAGCGAAGTAGAAGAGTTGATGCGACTGGTCGGCCCGCTTCGGCGGGTCATTGGGGCTCCGGGGCAGCCGCAGGAGTATTCGTCCTGGATGACTACTGGGTCGGAGGATGGGTCGCTGTATGCGGGGAGGAAGATGTTTCCTTGTGTTGCTTTGCAGGAGAGAATGTGGAAGGGTGAGTCGATTGAGATCTCAAAGTGGCGGCGTTTTGTTGGGTCTTTCTCGTCGGTTTTTGACAGGCGCATTACAATCTGTTTCATCAGCAAGTGGTCACTTGAAACCATTGGAGAAAAGCATACCTTGATCCAGTGGTTGATCTGGATATTCTCATAAGTTGTATCAAAGTGCAACCGATGCGCCTCATCCTTTCCCTTCATTGTATGACAACTCGGGAGTTGCACACTAAATTCCATCTCAGTTGGCCCAACGCCAACATCGTTCGACAAATTACCCAGTAAACTAGAAACGCCCCGATTGACCTGTTCCTCCCCTCGAGCAGCTGCTTCTCGCTGATCCCATTGCACACCACCGCCAGCCGTAACTCGCATGCTACTTCCAGGATACGTACTGACACTAGGCAAATCCGCCCGTTTCTCAAACAACAACACCTTCTTCGGCGGCTGTAACCTATGCACAAACTTGTCCTGCGTCCAGTGTTGGATATTCTCCGTCACATAGACTTTGATCCGATGACACTCGACTTTGGCGAGAGGCGTCAATTTGAACGCAATCGGAACCTGTGATCCCATTGGGAACGACTTTCCGGAAATGACAATGTCGTAGTGAAGCTGATCCTCCCAGTTGCGAGATATGGCGATAGGCTCGACTTGTTCCAGAGATCCCTCGGCTGGGGTTCGTACTACTTCTATCTCGGTGCTGCCGAGAAGATTGGGACGGAAAGCGCCGGATCGTTCGACGATGGCTTCGAGGTCGTACCGGACGAAACCGAGCTCGCTTTTGATAGTTTCTGGCAGTGATCCGTCGATGGGGAATTCAAATGCATATAGATAATCACCAGGCGGAAATAGTCGATAATTTCTCACGGCTTGAGGTTGGTTCGTGCTGGGGGCTTCGTTCTTGTTGAAACTGCGTGAATGATTGGACTGCAAAGATAACCGTTTTAAATCTCTGGCTGTTTCTCTGTTTATGGTTGTCGTGGCACCGTTCTTCAGCAGTTCTCTGGTTGTCGTCGTCACACTGTACATTTTGGCCTCTTTTGTAGCCAACTGCGTCGTATTTGCGACTTTGTAGTAATGCGCACCGTACGGATTCTGCACAATGGAGGTCTCTCCCTGGTTGAAATAGATCATCCCTGAAGTCATAATATCTTTCTTATCGTGAAAGTTAACCTTTTTAGGAGGAATGCCTAAAACCATTAGTCATTACCTCGAATAATGAGTCAGGGAACGCACCATCCGGCCAATCGGTCTGTGCCTGTCCACGAAAACATATCGAGACCTTCTTCACCTTGACCGACTTGGTCGTCTTAATATGCAAATGCCCTCTCAAAATAGCCGACCTCTTCGTGCTTGGATCATTATGATCATAACCCGGCAAAAACACCAACGGTTCAGCCAGCGCAACACTAACAGTAATCCCATTCCCCGTGGCAACAACCCGCTCATTGCGCAACACTGGCATCGTGCTGTTACTCATAATATTCGAGTCATCGCTATTCGATCGATGAGAGATAGGACGGGACACTCCCCCGGCTAGTGAGATGTTGCTGGAATTGCTATTCCGCATCTGGGCAGCCATAAACTGAGCGACTCGCTCCTCGTCCGCGCCAACAAAAATCTCTGAATGTGGCCGGGATCGACCTGGCCTGGGTACTCCTAGCGACATGTTCGTTTCCTCAGTTGTCAAATTCCGCAGACGAAAGAATCGTTTCGCGCTGTCTCGCGGCCGTTCTAATAACTTCTCGCAGAGGTCGACTAGATCTGTGCCGGACGGAGCAGTGAAATCGGGACGGCGTGCTTTTCGCCAAGATCGAAGGATAATATGATCTGAATACGAGGATGTCGATTTCTGTTTACTCAGTCCATTGTTAGCATGTTGATTGCCTACCGCATAGGTCGTCATGGGGCGATAGCGCATTGAGCTTTTGGCCATTTTGGACAGCAACAAAAATCAAGGGGCATAAGGGCATAGCAACCAGGGACAACACTCTGGGCTGGCGTCCGATGCGACAACATCTTGTATTTATCGTCGTCCATTCAACAATTCCAAACGAAACTAAATGACCACAATGCAGGTGTGACAACTCCGATCGGCGCTCTTCTGATCTGGCACAAAAACAAAAGAACCAGAAAAAAAGGAATACAAAACAAGGGGGCAGACATAAACTCAAAGGCAAGCGAATAGAAAATATGATAGATGAGACGACGTACAGTAGTCTTTGTGTGTTCGGGGGTGGTGTCCCGCAGGAAAAATCAATAGTGGCGGCGATAATCAATAGCCACTTATGCACCACAGTCGGATCTCTTGCGCTCAATTGTGAACTCCGTATATGCGAGTGATTGCAAATTGCAGGTTTCGAATAGGGAAGTTGCGAATGTGACCAAAGTTAACTTCGCTAGATCCAATCCCCTGCTCGAGTCGCGCAACAGGTCACAAACGTCTGGGATGTACGATTCCGGCGGAGATAGGCGTCGAGGGTTGTCCAACGTCCAAGTCAGATGGCTAGAGTCATATGAAGTAAATAAAAGATAAGAAATCACAAGAGAGATATAAAAGTTGCGAGATGAAGAAGAACGGATCTTTCGGAATGGGTCAGCAGGGCTAAGGCTGGTTTTGTTCATATGGCGCTGCGGTTGCGGAAGAACGGAATAGGTACGTACGGATGTGTCAGCGGGGGCGCTATGTGCAGGTGGTCTGACTGATCTGCGGAGAATCAGGATGAGAATATGTCGATATATATATATATATATATATATAGTAGGTATCAGATATCATATATGAATATACAGAGAAAGAAGAGAGCGCAAAAGAATCCCGAGGAGATGATGACGCAGATCTGACTGGCCGTATTGCGCTAGTCACGTATTACCCAAAGCTTAGCATCGACGAGAATAAGTATTAGTCAATCCTCCTACATTGTATTTAACTAGCTATTGTACTTTGTATGTATTCTATTGACACTCTATTAGGAGTCTATACAGACTGCAGTCCTCGGCGTTCAGTCACGACTGACAACCATGGCTGAGTTCAGTCTAGGCGAATGTGGGGGATCAGTGATCCTCCGGGCTTTCTCCGAGAGTTCATCGAGCCCCAGGCTCTACGGATGAATCTCATGATCACCTAGACTTACGGTTGGGCATATACTTTTTCTGAAAGTCTAGGCAAGACGACACATCACCGCGATCATTGGCCATCATGTCACTTGACAGTGCGTTGGCTCTCGAGTAAGAAGTGTCCTTGACTGTTAGTCAGTGTCAATACACAGAAAAATACGGTATTAATGGCCGTGGCTTGACCATCAGACCGTGGCTGTTTTGCGGGGATAAGCCTTGCTTTCTTCTATGACATCATCACTCTCTCGTATTATTGTTACAAACTTACAAAGTGAGTAATTACAATACAGCGCAAACGACAGTGTTGTATCTTCTACGGCCAGATAGAAAGATACAGGAAAACAAAAACACTACCGTACAACTTGCCTCAAGCATCATCACCTTCTAATTCAAACAAACTCATGTTTCTCTCGTGCTGATCATATGTCGTCTTCGTGGCAATCTACAAGTATCAATTACATCACCATGAATTAGGCCGTCTCGGTTCTCGGGACCGGATTCTCGGATCAGATGGATTGGATCCCTTCTAGATCTTCTACTTGTGGTAATTGCATGAATTGTATGAACAACTGACTTGGCATGAATAAGCTCATCGTTTTACCCGTGAATTTAGGGCTGGGTGGAGTTCGTCTCTACGCTTAATGATAACCATCATTCTTCCCGATTGGGCCATTTCGAGGCGACTGTTTCAATCAATGCGTGGCATGGGTTCAATTGCCATGGTGAGATTACGCTTTGTTGATACTTTTTTGACATCATGGATTGCCATGTGGCTAGCCCTCATATACCTATTACCTAGGTAGAGTCTATCTCAACGGCTGCATTCATCAATGTCGGGCAAGTCCATTTTCTAGAACACACACCACACGGCATGATACATATACATATACATAGCAAGTCCGGCTCCGTGTCAATAGTGGGAACAATTATGTTCTGCCAGTCGATACCAATGCCTCTTCCTGTTGTTGTATGCCAGTTAAACGCAGTTAAACGTTGCGTCTAAGATTTCCGATGCAATTTCATGTTCCAATGATCGGACTTTCCTTTATAAGCAACCAAGAATGTGATCCATGATAATTGAAAAAAAAAAAAAAATCAGATCATTTTGCGCTGAAAATGAGGATTCTAAGATAAGGATGACCCAGCTCCTATATAATGTTTCATAAAACCTGGTATCTCAACATAACCTGGCTCGAATTAATAGAATAGTACATTAGCAGTTACAGATGCATATGCAAAAAAAGGGAGCGTCATATTAAGCACATGCTCAAAAGTATTCATGAGACCAGTACGACGTCGCTTGGTCGCGTAGAACTCGGTGAACGTCCAGATCCACGCTGTGTGGGAGTTTTCTGAAAAGGGCATCGGGTTCGCCCCGTGTCGCACCCGCAACGTCTCCATGTCACTCTTGACTTTGTCCATGTGGGCCTCAATCTGAGTCATCAACGACTTGACATAACTAGTCATCGATGTTGCTTATGGTTGACGGTGATTTCCTACTTACCCTAACCGTGTGTAGGCTATAGTCCATGTGAAGCAGCTCCTGAGCTGCGACTCCGATTCCAACACCAGCATCATCTAAAATATGTCCGGAAAAGGCTACAATATGACCATCTTGATCATAGAGAGCAGACCCGCAGCTTTCTGCAACTGGAAACTTGTCGGGATTTGTCCACTCCACATCCAGTGCCTCTCCACCCACAGGTGTTCCGTGACGTCGGACGGAGTAACGCGTTTCCTGTTCACCCTGAGAAATTGTACGTCGATTAGTCCAGTAAAGCTGTTTCCCATTGAGAGTGTATCGTATGGCCGCATCTCGAAAGGGTCTCTGATTTCCTTCAGCAACACGCCATCAGGCTCGTCGTCACTCTGAAATGTGCGGTTTTCGAATTGGATATCATCGGCGAAGTTTCACGAGAGCTATATCGGTATCTGCGAGACGGCGAACGACATGCCCGATAATCTGGCCGTTAGGATTTGGGTGATAGACTTCCGCTTCGTCGTTGGGAAACCCATCAGATGCTGCAGTCATATACACTGCCCCCTTTGGTCGTCGACCAAAACCCCAGAAGTTGTAGATAAGGTGGTGGAAGCAACGATAACATCGGGACGGATGGGAGAAGATGCAGTATCATCACGGTCTAAAAGTCCTGTTGTCTTTTCGCGAGAGGTAGCCTCATTCAATGTATGGGTCCCCTTGGGCAGGTAAAAGACACCAGTTTGGCAAAGCATGCTTGGTAGATTTGACGGATCAGCCCATCATCGAAGGTGACACGCCGAACCCCGCATATCCAACCTATTTCAAGAATAGGGAAATTTTCACTTTCGAAAAAGGCGATCACCGCTTCAAAAAGCTGACGGGTGACGGCCGATCGGGCCTCAAGATGTTCCAGTTCATGGCGACGAGGTCGACCGCCTCCACCACCAAGTCGTCCCAGACTCGGAGGAAGTGCAAAAGGGCGAATTGTCATGAAGACACGGAGTCCAGCAACGGATATAGGCCAAGGTTTCGGAGGCAACTGGACGAAGGAGACAACTAGAAAGCCGCCTATAACTCCTTGGTCAAGATTAGGCGGCAGGACGCTGTCTAACCTCTCATATTCATCGATGGTAGGGTTGCGGACGATTCCGTATTCATCGACAAGCCTGAAATCGAGAACTAGATGCCGATGTTGATGGAAGGATGTACGAGTATCGTTATCTAACTCGTAAGTCAGCCAAGTACTCGTTTGGCCAGTATCAAGCAGGCTACCTGTTGAAAGTGGTTTAGACATGGTGGCGCTCTGTAAGCGTATACCATATGATATTGAGTGAGATATTGAGTAAGGGGGGGAGACAGGCGTTCAGAAAGTGGGAAAAGTGAAATGGGAATTCCTTTTGTAGTCACGCCAGAAGATAGCGAAGGTGGAAGGCGGAGGGACTCTGCTTAGTTGAGTGTGTGTGTCTGCCTACGGTATGAATAAGGTACGCGTTGTCGTCCCTACCTAGGTATGTACTAGCTCAAGTAGAGCCTGGCTATGACGAACAGGAAGCCCCTTTGTAATTATATTCATATTAGGTTGGAAATTATTCATAGGAATATGGAGAGTCTCCGAATCGCTATTGATCAGACAGCTCGGCCTTTCCTTTGTTTCTCGCCACAGAGCTCTCATCACTCGCTGTTACAAAGATCTGCCACAAAAATCTACGCACGCCTTTCTTTCCACGGGATTGCCCTCTAGTATGGTAGACGTCGGTGCCAGATTTGGCTTAACGTCGTGTAGGCGAGGGATTTAAACCCTCGCCTGCCTCGCGCCAACACATTGAAGTTTATCCCACGCTTTCTCTGTCTCTCTCCTTCCTGCTACTCGCTCGACACACTACGTGATCCTTGTTGCTAGCTATATCTTGCCATACTATCCCATCTAGTATGCGTGTTGCCTTCTAGTCTAGGTGGTTGTTCCACCAAACTTTCTTCTACTACATTCGTAAGTGGTACTTCCTTCTTTCTTTTTTTCTAGTTGGAAAACAAGCTCATAGTTCGTCGACACAGAACTACGCTGGCCCCGTCAAGGCACCCGAGTCACAACAAAATCAGCAAGATATTCATCCAACACGCTGAAGATGGCCGGACTACCGCTTCCAGAGTGTATCCCAGAGACTGTTGATATCAATGCAGTCTTCGAGGATTGCACGAGGGAAATTATGACGAGGAGGTATGTCTCTTTTCAATCCATTGCTCTACTGTCTTGATAACTAACAGTATCTTGATCGGTTGCTAGTCCCCAGCTGGTCAAAATCCTGCTGCTGATATCAGCTATAACGAGGACGACGACGACGACGACGAAGTTTATCCGCGATGACGCTATGACCGAAGCAGCAGAGTACTCAAGCCAGTTTCTCCAGTGTTCAGAAACGTCTTTCCTTTGCTGATGCTGGTGAAATACCTGGAATGGCTGCTCCCCAGTCTAGCCCCCAAACTGCCAGCCTATAGAAATCCAGCCCAAAGAACGCAAGAGACAGTAGCCGTTTTGGCCTTTTACGCCTTTTGTAGGGGCCGCGGGGAGGCAAGAAATAAACGATTGCCGTCGGGGTTCATAGACGTCAAGGGAGTAACTCATCACATTGAGAGGTACCTCGCAGGAGAGTGGATGAAAACAAGAATCATGAGTGACATTATTACTCATCGAGAAACGAGAACTTGCATTAATCGTCAGATGTGGTCAAAGGAAAAAGACCACTGCACCAAAAACGGCGTCGATAAGAACGTTTGTTGCTCATCCGTATCGTTGCTGGGATCTTATGCACGAAACACGAGCCGGCGTCATCAACAAGCTCTGTTCGGAGTGCAATCGAAAGCACTTGAAGTTTTGCGAGCCGGGGAGTTTCTTGGTCCGTTTCGGTGGGATACGCTGAGAGTTCGTAGGTTCCTCCTGGTTTCGTTTCGGACGCGCAAGCTGTGTACGACGCCTACGATTCGGAAGGTCGTACCCAGCGAGTCTTGAAGATGGCCAGCGATCTCATGTCGAAATTGTCAGAACGAGGGTCGGATCGTCGGGTTACGAAGCGTGAACAGTCCGTGGACGATTCGGAGGTTGGGGTTATAAGGCATGAATTTTGGTCACTTCCAAACTATCCTGATGCCCTTTTGAGCGTTTGGGATGTCGGGTTTCCCAACAGCTTGACGGTGATTCATCATCCCTGGCACTTCATCGTACCTCCCAAATGGACTCCTTGTGCAGTTTCGACTTTTAAGGGAGGCATCGGGGATGGCATGAATATGGGCAAGACTCTGATCGGCATATAAGCCATCGAACATGGCCCATCAAGCGCGGGCTATTATCGGATTACGCAAACCAGCTGACAATTTTTGTATCTGACTACGAAGAACATCTATGATACCAAAAGACGACTTTCTTGTCATGATATTACTGGATATGATACGACTATTACGACTAAGGATGCAACTCGACGGTGTTCTCATGCATAAAGGCGGAATATCGTGATCGAAGATTCAGAGCTTCGCTCAACTAGTGTCCGGCTAGGCACTCTCGTTTGTTTCTCCTGTCTTCAAAGCGATGCTTACCAGAGGCTTTCAAAAGAGCGTCAAAAGTTCATGTGGGAGATCCCCAGACACAACAAGTTCTTCTACCTGAGGACAATTTCGACACAGTCATACTTTTCTGCGACGTGATTCAACATCGAGAGGATTTGATTTACGTTCCTGATGGTTCACACATACTTGAACTGGCATTATTTTGCGACAGATACCAGTACACTCAAGCATTGAAGTATCATATTTACTGATGGATCCAGCAAAGTGTTGGCAGCCGGGGGATACGTGAGAAGAAAAACACTTGGAAACTGCTGAAAGACTATAATGGCGACAGGAAATATAAACAGCGGGTAAAGAGGTGTGATGAGTCTATGCACCCACAATCATTTGAGCCATACTGATATGTCCAGCCGTCATCAAACAGAAATTCCAACCAAATGTGCCTGTCTTGGACTCCCAGATGACGGCGCGAAGCATCTACGCTGGAAGATGGGATGTTATCACCGTGTAATACCACCTTCTAGCTTCGCAGTATCGTGCTATCGAGAAGAACAAGAAGGAACTGCGGAGGTACACACTAGAGAATGGGCCGCGCCCTGCTAGAGTTCCCTTTGATCTCCGGCTTCTGGAAGTTGTTCAATATCCCAGCAAAGGGAGTCATCCTTGATAAATGCAACCTCATCAAGAAGACTAACGGAACGTTGTATCAGGCCGTTCGAATGCTTCATTACCGAGGGATCACAATGCTGTCGGGAATCACTCTAAACAACATATGGATCGATGTTGGGAACCTGATGGCGTTGCTAAGGCCATCCCTCTGACACCGAGGAGAAGTTGGTGCGCCCGTTTTCTGACACAACCGAAGGATTCAACTCTCAAGGCTGTACCAGACGTCACCTCTTTGCGAGACTTCTCTTAGAAATACTCAGGCAAGACCATCGGAGAGTCTGGTGACTGAAGTCACGGAGTTCGCTTTGGATGAAGATGGATCCCAAATGTCGCAAAGGCCACTATGAAGTACGAGGGAGCTTTAGAAGCTTTTTAGGATAATCGCCGGACTTCTAAGGCTGCTAAAACACAAGTTTTTGCAGTGAAAACACAGTCTCTGTCCACAAGTTTCGAATTCAAGCTCACTCTGCCTGATCACCGTTGCTATCTATATCTTAGTATACTATATCGTCTAGTATTCACGCAGCTTTTTGGTCTAGGTGGTGGCTCCAACGTTGGACAAGCTAGATAGTATATTTGAGTGGTCTCAGTTCCTACATCGAATGAAATTTCAAAATACATTATCTAGATACGAAGCGGCCTCCTGTTCGTTATCTATTTCATGCCTAGATAGTCACAAAACCCCACCTACACATATATTAACCTAAAATTGGAATATCTCCAACTTTACGCCCTCGATCTACGATCACAGATCTAGCAATAAGAACAGCGAAAACATCCAAGGCAAAAAAGATGACTACATACACAATTCGTGACGCAAACCCCTCCGACCTCCCCCAAATCCGCGCCATAAACATGCACTACATCCTCAACACCGTACTCACATTCAGGCGCACCCCACCACCACCATCCACCATCCTAGCCAAATACAACGACATTAAAGCGCACCATTTACCATACCTCGTAGCCATCAACTCAAACCTCAAGCAAGAGGACGGCTCCGACCTCGTCCTGGGGTATACCTACCTCTCCCCTTACCGCGGCGAAATGCTCTCCTACGCCTCAACAGTCGAATTAACCCTCTTCATCCATCCATCCCACCAATCCAAATCCGTCGGCTCAAAACTTCTTGCCTCTGTTCTACAAGCTGCGGAGTCGGTGCTCCATCGCGGCTTTGAGTTTGGCGGAATGGATGATGAAACTGCTACAAAAGTGGTTGCGGGCGGGAATGGGCTGGGTGTCTTTGTGAGGAATGTATTGGCTGTTATGGCTGTTGATACGGATGGGCCGGATGAGGGGGATAAGTTGAGGAGGTGGTATATTGAGCGTGGGTTTGTGGAGAGGGGGAGGTTGGAGAGGATTGGGTTTAAGAGGGGGAGATGGTGAGTTTTTTTTAAATTTTTTTTTTTTCTTTTTTATTTCACATTTCTAGGATTTTTTGATGGATGTTGGGCTGATCTTTTTTTTGATGGGTAGGATTGATACGGTTTTTTTGCAGTATAGCATTAATCAGCTAGGTACAGAAGATTAGGCACGAAGGAAATTGCTTATTCCATGATACATATCCATGTTCAGATGTCGAACCTTTCGCCGACCAACTTCTCGCTCAAAGCCCAAAGATCCTCCGCTATCTTTGGATCATTCACGTAAGGCAGGGGATCCATGACACGATGCTCTACCCAGAAAGAGGGAGATTTGCCTATGGCAATCAGTCAGCACACGACATCTCCATTCATAGCAGGGAAAGGGGGGACGCGCCTCGTACTGATGGATCCAACAGCGCCGCTAGAATAGTAGCTGCTACCTGACGACATACTTCTCATATACTGTGGAGGCAGAGGATTGCCATCGTTGCGCTCAATGGCTAACTTGTCTGCTTCCATGAACCAGTCTGGACTGATGGATGAGTTAACCCATAGCTGACTTTCCTGGGAGACTGTTGATGACAACTAAAATCAGCTCAAAGGCCCAACTGATATCCCAAACTCCCCGTATTCACAACAATCGCCCCTTCCGGTATCAAACCTTCCCTAAGCAACAAATTCGTGAACAGAAAAGACCTAGATGGTTAGTCGCAAGCTGGCTCTCGACGCCTTGTTTAGAGGTAGTATACGCCTCAGCACCCATAACACCGGCGTTATTAATCAATCCATCGATTTTGGGTGTTAGAGTTTTTATCTTGTCGACGGCAGTCGGGACGGTGGTATTATCCAGGAGATCAAGATGGACAAAAACGGACCTCGACGTGTGGTGCTTTCAGTTTGATGTCGTTGATTACGGGGGTTACTCTGGATTCGTTGCGGGAGACGAGGATTAGGAGGTTAGGGCTTGCGGTGGCTAGATCAGTAGCTAGTGCGGCGCCGATGCCGGATTTGCTGGTTCCTGTGATGAGGTCTTGAGGAGAGGAGAGGAAATTTGTTAGTTATGAGTACTACTAGTGTTGGCACAGAGGGATCAGGTTCGTACATGTTTTGCCCTCTGCATACTTCCCAAGCTTGTCTAGTACCTCCTCGGCTGTGGTCTCTTCATGAAAGGAATCCATTTCGGTAGCTTGAAAGAAAGAGACGATCAACGTGTAATCAAGGACGTATGCGTAAAATGGCAACAAAGTGAGTTCGCGTCTTCGAAAGAAAAAAAAAAAAATAAGAATTTGCGAGTCTTGCTGTTCAAAGTCCCTTTTATATAGTAACCAGTCTTAGGTCCGAGGCTTTTGATGTTGGTTACACGACTAGGTTCAGTTCTTTGTTCGGGCAATATTGAACCGACCCCTCATCTAAAAATAACGATGCACAAAATGATACATGTGCAAGCCAAGAATACCTGAAAGATTGCGAGTACACATTCATTGGATACTTGATTGGGTAGTCGAAAAGACTGGTCAAGTTTCAGGGTCCTGGTAATGAGTGAGGTATTTGCCGTCTTGGATCCACGGGTATCGTGCACTACGGCATCCCCTGGATGTACTAGGAACTCACTCTAACCTCACAAGATTATATATATTTCGGTCATAGATAAGTCTGCTAAAATGGCCGAGCAGCAAGCAAGCTCATAGTTTCCGTTCGCATCCGTGGATCAATGTTAGGTCGGTGGAGTACTCAATCCCAGCTCGTATCGTACAACATTCTTTCCTTTTCGTCCAAGTAGAGACGAAATCATAAGTCCCTTGATCACGTAAAGTTGAACTTCCATGCGATTGCAGTTCAACTTCTTTGAGCAGACTGATTCTTGACAAATTCGAGGCTAGAGCACAATAGACTTCGGTCAAGCATATTGTTTCTGCATATCTGCGAGTCATCCAACTAGCTGAGCCAAGAATCATCCAGCTCCCCCAAACTCATCAATTCGTCTCCTGCAAGTAAATTATTGTCTCCTTCTAGATCATTCTTCTCCAAGAACAGATCATCAAAGCTGGATTCACCCGGCGCCATCAAGTCATCGTGGGCGCCATTTCCACCAAGTTTCGGTAGATCAAAGTTGAAGCTATCGCCAGCATTATTTGAAGCGTAGCTCTCAAGACCTGGAAGTAGCGAGCTTATAGCATTCGCACCATTATCATTGTTCGTGCCTCCGCCCATTGTAGCGTTTGCATTACCGAAGTCTGCCCCTGCAAGGAAGTTCTGGTCTCCAATCTCGTCGTTGGTGAAGTTGAAGTTCAAATCGAAATCATTCGGAGCCTGGCCTGTTGTGGCAAGCATTTGATCAAAGTTCATCTCGTCTCCCATGCTGACTGGCAGTTGTTGAAAGCCTTTGTCAGCCGTTTCATCCACTTTCACAGCTGCAATTGGTTCCGTTGTTGTGGTAGTAACAGATTCAATGCTGGTTATCGGTTGGTCATTAAGCATACCGGGGTCCGGCATTGTCGCAGGCTCTGTTTTGATCGGCTTCTCCGTTGGCTCTGGTATTTCGACAGTCCCTTGAACCTGTTCGCCCATAGTCGGAACAGGGGCTTCTGACATGGCAATGTCTTCGGTTGGCGGAGGTGCAGGAGCAGCGACAGATGCCGGAACAGGTGCCGGCTCTGGTATAGGTTGTGGCTTTGGCGCCAGTCTCCTCGCAGTCACATTCTCATAGTCTTTTTCCAGGAACGCTTTTGCAATAAACTATCTTGCATAAGTATAGTCCGGTCATCATGCAGTGGAAACTTACAATCTGTTCAGTCAGTGCGTCCAAGGCAGTCTGAAATCTATGGTATGACGCAGGAATAGACGCCTTGAGCTGGGCGCGGCTTTGCAAGGACCCGGACGTTTTGAAGAAACGACCAGTATCAATAAGCTATAGCTTGTTAGCTTCAGGTGGCCTTGTATAGGTCATAACTAATGACATACCGTCTGGTTGACTGCATCGGATAGAATTGCAAGAGACTCTGCAGTTGCTGCAGACCGTGGTGTAGCCATATTGCTGGTCCGTGGTTGATGGTTCACGCGATCAGAAACGAGGTCGCACCTGCCTTAAGTCTAAATACCTTGCACCGGAAACCTTTCCCGGTGTTTGAATGAAGAATGCAAGGAGGCGCTTGGCTCGTTGTAAGCAATTTAGTACTGTAGATAAGAATGCTGGGGCTTGTATCAGTCTAGAAGCTGATAAGACTGGGTGGCACGTAGTCGTTGACTGTCAAACACGTGAATTCGAATTCTCAGCCTTCGACGTATGACCTGGCAATTTCGTGTCGAACAATGATCAGTTTCCCTCAGTATCCTCAGATTGCCCTCTGTGTATGCCGTGATCCAGCAGTTGCACCGCCTAGACCAGTTCAACGGCAGCTAGCCGTGTATCTCGCGGAGAGGAGAGCAAGATGTGTGACAGACTGACAGTGTTGCAAGGTGATTGTCTGACTCCGGATTCCGAGAGATCACAAGCGCTAAGCCCCTTCAGGCTAGCGGGCCCCCTCCTTCCCCCAAGAGGCTCTTGCCCATCCAAACTTCGTTCGTTCCTTCCTTCCAATTCAATTCGCTTGTTTATTGATTGATTCCTTCCATTGTTGCTGCTTGTCGTCTCGTCTCGTCTCATACTTGCACACTATTTATTCTATTCGATTGTTCGACTCTTTCGCAACTAACTGCTCGCTTCTCGCTTCTCGCTCCGTTGTGCATTTGCTCATTTTTCTTTTCTTCTTTCTGCTAGTGCGGGTGCTTGCTTGTTTTCCCTATTTTCTTTTTGCTGTGGCCGCGTCGTCGTTTGTTTCTCCTCTACGTCCGTTCGACCTCAAAGCGCATCGCTACCCAATCCATCGTTTCGTCTCCGGCATTCTCTCTCGCACCGATCAAGTTCGCTTAATACTTCGCACGCCTTGATATCGGCTACCGGAAGGCTTATAGAGCTTTTGGATATTTACTTAGTTATACTTGGTGCCTTTGGTATGTGATTACGTACCCCCGAACCACGAAACACATCTGTTGAACCAACCACTACGCTTCGTTATTATGTGCGAGAGCCTCTCGTTCGTCCTCGTCAACATTTTTCTCTTTCTCTTTCAACAACTCTTTCCTTTCATGTCGAGTTCTTTTCTTGTTCGGGTCACGATCATTGCCTAAGACCCACTCATCTGTTTCTATTGTCTCCGTACTAAGATTTACCCAAGCCCTTATACAGACAATCAACGATTCCAGTCCAGCCCACTCCTTTCACCATGGCAGAAAACGCGCCGCCTACGAGCTCGTCCACTCTTCCCCCTCCCCCTCAACCCTCAGCCGGAGCACCAGGCCAGCCCCAATTCGACTCCGCCCAAGGAAACGGTCAGGGGACAGGTGCTCACATGCCTCCTCCTTCGCTGCCGCCCGTGGTGATCCCACAAAAAACAAATCCGATTCCCACAGCCATCACTTCACCCATGTCCGGGCAGATGATGTCGCCTACCAGCACGGGCGGCTTTGTGCGTCGAGCAGCTCCTGAGCCAAACAAAAGGGCTCTGTACATCGGCGGCTTGGACGCTCGAGTCACCGAAGACATTCTGAAGCAGATCTTTGAGACCACTGGCCACGTGCAGAGTGTGAAGATTATCCCAGACAAGAATGTGAGTTTTCATGTCGGCTTGAACATTCCTGCTATGTTTCATATTGCGATTTCATCGATTAAGCAATCAACTCTCTTTGATCGTTCTTTAACCTTCAAGTTCATCTCAGACTAACACCTTCAGCAACAGTTCCAAAGCAAAGGCATGAACTACGGCTTTGTCGAGTACGATGACCCCGGCGCGGCTGAAAGAGCTATGCAGACCCTCAACGGCCGTCGCATTCACCAGTCCGTGAGTACTGAGGTCGATTACCGATTATAATGAAGAAGCTCATTGGTTTAGGAAATCCGCGTAAACTGGGCATACCAGTCCAACAACACCCACAAGGAGGACACATCCAACCATTTCCACATCTTCGTCGGTGATTTGAGCAATGAAGTCAACGACGAAGTGTTGCTGCAAGCTTTTTCCGCCTTTGGTTCGGTTTCGGAAGCTCGGGTCATGTGGGATATGAAGACTGGCCGCTCTCGAGGATATGGATTCGTCGCATTCCGCGAATTCGAGGACGCCGAGAAAGCTTTGAAGTCGATGGACCGTGAATGGCTCGGCTCGCGGGCGATTCGCTGCAACTGGGCCAACCAAAAGGGACAGCCTTCGATTTCGCAGCAGCAGGCTATGGCTGCGATGGGCATGACCCCAACTGCACCATTCGGCCACCACCACTTCCCGACCCACGGTGCCAATAGCTACGACATGGTCGTCGCTCAGACCCCTCAATGGCAAACAACGTGCTATGTTGGCAACCTTACTCCATACACCACCCAGACCGACCTCGTCCCATTGTTCCAGAACTTTGGCTATGTTGTTGAAACCCGTTTGCAGGCAGACCGTGGATTCGCTTTCTTGAAGATGGACACTCACGAGAATGCAGCCATGGCTATCTGCCAGCTCAATGGATATCAAGTCAACGGTCGTCCACTGAAATGCAGCGTAAGTTGAATCGCGCTAGTATAACAAAAGTTATAAACTTAAGCTAACGGAATATAGTGGGGCAAGGATCGCCCACCTACGGGTCAGTTTGACGGCTACCAGGCTCAGCAAGGTGGCCCCGGCTTCAACGCATCCCCTTACTTCCCGCAGTATGGGGTGCCAGGAGGTCCGATGAGTCCTCAAGGTGAGCCCGCTCAGTAGAATCACCACGGCCAAAGCACGCGTGTATTCTGACAACATTCAGGTCCTGCTCCGGCTGGCCGTGGTTGGGATCAACAGGGTAACAACTTCTCTGGAGCTGTTCCAGGACAGGGCTATCAAGCTCCTGGCAGCGCGGGCGGTTACGGTCGTGGGCAAAACAACACCGGCAACAACTGGCAGCAGCCCGGCGGCAACAATCAGAACAACAACTTCAACCAGGGCTATCAGTCTTGAGTTGTCCTATTGTATATCCATAATTTTCGGCTCAATCCATGCTTGGTGGGTTTTATGTCGCGGTCCTTTTTGCTGTTATCAAAGGCAAATACCCCTTCTTGTTTCTCTTGGTAAATTGATGACTCTGGTTTCTAAATGTCTGCCTATCTTTGCCTTTATCTCGTCCACGGAATGTTTTCTTTTTGCAAGTGATGCTGCAAGCCGATTTTCTTTCTCTTACATTTGAAGTGAAGATTTTTGCTGTCTTTTCATTCAAACAATACCCCAAACCCTCTTGGTCTTGAATCTTGGAATGTTATCGATCTCAACTCTCTCTTTCTTGGTCCTTGTAGCGTACGCGCAAATGTCTTGGTTTTTCTTTTTGAGCTTTAAGCTGGCTTTAGGAAGAGATCGGTGGTGTTCATTTGAGGGAAACAAAAGTTTGTGCTTGTCGATTCAGCTGTTTGATGTCCATGTCACCCATATCACCTTTATATTACCTTTAAACTTCTTCCCTTCTTTCTGGTTGAAATTTTTGAGTCATATTTCAAATTCTATATTTTTTGGTTATACAAATTCTTCCTGTTCATTGATGAATTGAGTACATTCGTTTTTTATCATGACTTTTGATATTTATACCTTTATGCCTTTTTATTTCTGCAAGCAAGCAATCAAGCATAAAGGAAAAGATAGCGACATACCCCGTTTATAAAATGTTGGCTTATGATTTTCCTTGATGGTATTCCCTTCTCTGCTGTGATGATATCTCCATAGAACAAGACTGCGGTCATTGGAAGGAAGCGATGTCCCGTTCTCAGATATTGAGCAGCTTTTGCAAAGACAACGAAAGCATCAACAAATTTTTTCCCCTTGGATCTTGATTTGAACCACGTAAGCCTCGGATAGTTACTACTATGTAGTACGTACAAGGAGAGCACATTCACGGATGGTTAGTTAGCAAGGGACAGCTGAATCGGCCGTAACCGTCGATCGGCAAGCCGAAGTCGCCTCAAATAATTCGTGCGAATATAGGTACTCAAGCCCATGTACTTCGTACAGTACGTAACTAGGTAGTCTAAACGAACGCAAATTAACTAGGCTGCTACATAACTACTACTAAATCTACAAGCCTTAGAGGGATCGTCCACTTTTCGTCCGTTGATGACCAAGCAGACGGACGGACGAAACATCTCCGTCCTCGCAGACCTTACTTTTACTACGCAGTTAGTAACTAGTTAACTAACTAGTTAACTAGTTAGTTAGTTATGTAACTTACTAATTAATAATCGCGCACCTCTTCGTCCGCAGCACGACCTTCGTGATTATGGAGTTTCGAATTTCAAAAGGCCAATTATATCGTCAGATCCGTGACATGACAGTTGATGACTCATTAGAAATGATGAACGACGAGTTGGAATTCGCGCGTCTGATTCGTCGGATTTGATATGATTCTGGAAGACTCATATCGGGCTTGGTTTCAGCTCTTGGCCACGGCTGAAACTAGATACGTACGCATCCCTTGATTCCTTTCGGAATAAACCATAGCCAAGCCTTCCCAGGTATGTCTAGCGTACGTATCAATTTCATACGTATGGATCTGATCAGAAGTTCCGTGCTCAAATCGTCCATATCCACAATTCGATACGGGACCAGGCCGACCAGCAAAAGCAAAGAAAATAGGGAGCTTGGATATTGAATCTAACCGTTTTCTTATAGTACGCTATCGATTGGATTCATTAAGAAAAGCAATTTTCGGCCGATCTGACATAATGGCTGCCAATGCTATCGGGGACCCGGAGTTTAGGTGGTTTGTTTGTGTTGTGGGCTGAGAGAGGATGTGGATGTTATGTCAGATCGGAAGAAATATATAGGGATGGCGTTGGACCGTTGTGCATTTTTTTTCTCTGTATTCAAGTTTGCCAGCACAGACGAGATCTGAGAAAGGTTCTCGAGGAATTGATTGCTGGAAGTTCGCGCGACTACCCTGAACATCTGGACGATAGAGAGGCTCGACAGCAACCGCCCCCATGGCATCCTCATTAGAAGCCCATACGGCAACTCGGGCTTCGTCTTTATCAAGTCAGACTTATCATGACAACACTGAGTCCGCATCTGCTGCCGCGAAAGATACAGCAATCTCCTATAGCGAGACGAACAACGATACACCCTCATCTCTCTACGACGAAAAGACCGAAAGGAATCCAATCGACAAGGAAGAATCATCCTCAAGCGAGGTGGACGAACAGCAAAATGGCGAACCGGAGTACCCTAAAGCCGCCAAACTCATCTTCATCGTCGTCTCCTTGGTGCTATCCATGTTCCTAATCGCCCTGGACATGACAATCGTCGCAACAGCCATTCCGCAAATCACAGACGACTTCAAATCCCTCGACCAAGTAGCCTGGTACGGATCCGCATTCTTCCTGACCCTGGCCGCATTTCAATCTACATCCGGCAAAGTGTACAAGTATTTCCCCTTGAAGACATCGTTTTTGATATTCATTTTCGTATTTGAGATTGGCTCTTTGCTTTGTGCGGTGGCTCCGAATAGTACTGCTTTTATCGTTGGGCGTGCTATTGCTGGTATTGGTGGTGCTGGAATCTCCAGTGGTGTTTATATTATCATTGCGTTTTCGGCGCCGCCGAGACAGAGGCCTGCGCTTACTGGGGTGTTGGGAGCTACGTTTTCGGTTGCTAGTGTTGTTGGTCCGCTGCTTGGTGGTGTTTTTACCAGTGATGTTTCCTGGAGGTGGTGGTAAGTTTGTCTCCACAAGCCGAGTAACGAGTAAGAGCTAATTGTTGAATAGTTTCTACATCAATCTTCCCATCGGAGGTCTCAGCGCGGCTATTATTCTCTTCTTTTTCCAGACCCCGGCCACAGCTAAACCGGTCGACGCTCCTCTTAAGGAAAAGCTTCTACAAATGGACCCCCTTGGAACTACTCTGATTATTGGCGCCACGATCTGCTACCTCCTCGCTATGCAATGGGCTGGTGTGTCGAAGGCCTGGAGTGACTCCGAAGTCGTAGGTCTATTAGTCGGATTCGGCCTGATGGTTATCGCATTCATCCTCGTCCAGACGTACTCTGGAGAACGCGCCTTGGTCCCCAAACGAATCATCAAAGACCGCACCATCGCCATCGGATGCGCATACGTGTTGTTCGTTATCGGACCCATGTTCATCATGATCTACTACCTGCCCATCTACTTCCAATCCATCAAGGACGTCTCCGCCTCTCAGTCTGGTGTCCGCAACGTCCCTTTCATTCTGTCCAGCAGCTTAGGCGCCATCATGTCTGGACTTTTGATCACCGCTTTCGGTCAATACGGCTATCTCATGATCCTTGCCGTGGTAATCGAGACCATCGGCGCAGGTCTCATTTACACCTTCGACATCGGCACCGGCCACAGCAAATGGATCGGCTACCAAGTTATCTGCGGCTTTGGCGCCGGTCTCGGCAGTCAAATCGCCATTATCGTCAATCAAGCCCTCGTCGACTCCTCGGATGTCTCGAACGTTACCGCCGTCACGCTCTTCTTCCAGACTATCGGCGGCGCGCTCTGGATTTCCGGTGCCCAGGCCGGTTTCACAAATACACTCATGAAGAAACTTCCCATCTACGCACCTGACGTGAACCCCGCATTGGTGGTTGCCACCGGAGCCACGGATTTGCGAAAAGTCTTTACTGCAGCTCAACTACCGGGTATCTTGAAGGCTTACATGGACGGTCTCAAAGTCGCATTCATCTTTGCCATTGCGCTTGGAGGCTTCTGTTGCATTATTTCGTTTTTCCCGAAATGGAGGAGTCTCAAGGGCAAGGTCCAGCCTGGAATGGGCGCTGCTTGACCTCACAAGAGCCACAAGAGCAACAAGAGCATTTAGAATTGCTTTATTAATTACGTAGACGACATCTCTTCTTTTTGGATACATGATGTATGACCTGCATAAGTACGGATGTGCAGAATTAGACACTCCGCTTTGGCGTTTGGCGAATTTGGATAATAGTCTGCTACATAATTAGATCTAATGGATATTGATTATGATTAATTCAATACAATCTTCATCAAGACAACACTCCAGTGCCCAAAGTAAATTCAACAAACCAAAGGACGCACTACACATTTACTCACCTTTATCTCAAATAGGAAAGGGCTTCGCAGCTTCTCAATGGTCCAAAATACGTACGCCGGACGCCCATCATTAGCCCTAACTCTAAGTTTCTTAGCCTGTATGGAGTAGTTTTGCAAATTTTAAAGCCTTGTCGAGTGGATCCACTTTTTTCAACAATTTTTGCAGAAATTTGATCCGGCCGTTTTTGTCCGTCCGGTTCGGCTTCGTAAGCAATTCACTACCTTGATTAGCTGATCAACCTTACTTTGCTTCTTCATGCTTCTCCTACATACGAACTACTACATGCCACGTTGCGAGTAAATTGATCAAGTGGGCGTTTACGAACTTTTATATCTGTGCTCTGACACAAATAACCACATACTGCGCAAAACTGCCCAGAATCGCGGCTTTTCGTCCGCCCACAGCTAGGAAGCTTTTCTTTCCGGAGCTACACTACACTAAACCCCTGCTCCATTCCATCACGAAATCCGGGTTTAAGGATTTATCGATCTAAATCCGGATAATTGCAAGATCTAACTTTTACATTATTGGACGTTTGAGCAAATATTGCTGCTGCCTGGGAGAAGCTTCTGGCCAATTGTCTGCTTCGTCAGTCAGGAAAAGAAGTCGTGGGCAAGGTCTTGAATTTGATATTGACATTATTCTTTCACTCATCTTGTGGAAGTTGGTTACACTCCCTTACGGACGAAGATTCGGATTGTTGTTCAGTTGTTGATGCTGAGGTTGTGAGCCCCTCTAACCTGTGATTTGATATCGCCGGAAGTCTACGGAAGCTATCTGGTCCAACGGTGTACATACATAATGTCTGCAGCTCGGTTCTTAGATTCCCAGGGTCCGCCCCGGAAGAAGATGCGAAAGGGGACCAAGAGTTGTATCGAATGTGAGCTTCCATACAAGCCCCTCACGACATATTCAATGCTTGATAATGTCGTCAATTGAAGTTGTTGATTAACACGAACAGGCCGCCGACGAAAAATACGCTGCACATACGACTCTGATCGCCCCAATATATGCAATGAATGCCACTCCAGAGGCTTCGAATGCATTGACCAAGAACATGCAACCGTGGACCCCAAGGTCGCCGGCCCTCTATCCGGGGAGCAACCCTACAGTCTGCGCGAGCGAGTAACGCAGCTAGAAAATGTGGTCAGAGATATCCTGCAACGGATGGAACATACCACCCCATCTTCTGCTTCTGCGTCTCCAGCGGCTCAGATTGATCATCACAAGTACCCGCCTACGCAGACGAGTAAGCATTACATAGACGAATATCTCGAACATAATCCGACAGACCATATTTCGGGGAAGCAGATGACCGTCAGGGTTGCGAGCGAAATAGTCGAGGGTGCGCCGATTACGGAAAGTCATCAGATCGAGAACGCTCCCGTACTTCAGATCTTGAATAATAATATCATCTCCCGCACCGAGGGAACTGCAACACGCAATCAGAATATCGCCGCGACACAGGCCATATCACCAAAAGCGATTGCAGCGCGAAACGAGCTCGTCAAATTGATTCCACCCCGTGCCGATCTCCTTCGCATTCGGGACGTGGCGGCGAATTGGTGGTCAGTATGGTTTCACATGTTTCCCGAATTACTTGACGAGGACAGGTCACTTTTCGTCGGTGAGCGGGACTATTTTGAAGCGCCGAGTTCTCCGGGAGATGTGGCAAAGTTTATACTCTGTCACTTGATGTGTATTGATCAGCTTCCGGCCGAGTTTGATTATAATTCGCTTGAAATGCCCATTGTGCCGAGTGAATACGCCGATCGGTGTGTGAGCGCGATTGACCGGTTGATTATCAATGATGAGGATTTGTGCGGCACTCTACCTAGTCTGGAGGCGATATTACTGCTCTCGAAATGGTATACAAACATTGGACGGCCGCGAAAGGCGTGGCTTATGACGAGGCGGGGAGTTGAATTAGGACAGTTAGCTGGCTTGCATATCTCGACTGCCAAAGATCCCCATCCAGATGATAAACTGTACGACCGACGTCTAAAGCTTTGGACGATGCTTGGCTTGAATGATCGATTCCTGTGCATGATTCTCGGTCTACCATATGCAGTCCAGGAGCGTCTGTACCGACCGCAGGTCGAGCGGCGCTTGAGAACCGAGCCTCGCAACATGGAAACCTACTGTCTTCAGCTTTCGCTTGTTATGGGTCCAATAATTGATCGAAACCAGGAAGACCCAGCAAAGATGTCGATTGCAGAAACACTAAAGCTAGAGCAAGACATGCAAGATCAGGCAAGATCTATGCCAGAACACTTTTGGCAGCAGCAAATTCCGGACAAGAAAATGTCCATTGATGAAGCTACTGAGCGATTGTTGTTACCCTTCATGTTCCACTATATGCGGGCCACGCTGCATTTGCCGTTTATGTTACAGTCTCATGGCGATCGTCGGTATCAGTTCAGCCGCGAAGCCGCGTTGGAGTCATCTCGAAACGCGTTGCTCGCATATAATATGTTGCGTTCTGCGGATATGATGAGTCCGTATATATGCCGACTGATCGACTTTCAAGCCTTTTCAGCTGCCATGCTCATAGTCATCAATGTTATCGGATATTCTGAAGATGCGCCCAACTACACCCCGGAACAGGACGAAAAGGACTGGGCAATCGTCGACGCCACGACAGAAGTCCTCCGTCACGCCGCAATGGAACCCGCCGGCACAGTCGCGCAACAATCACTCCTCATCCTGGAGGGGCTAAGCAAGAACATGGAAACCGAATGCCCGGCAGCCGTATCCTGCAAAGTCTCCGTTCCATACTTTGGCAGCGTCACAGTAATACCCGGTAGTAAAGCCTTCAAAGTACGAAATCGTTCGTCCGCCGCCAATCATCAACACCAACAACAGCAACCTACACCAAGCAGTAGCACGAGTTTCAGCCACCAATCCACTTCCATCAAGGGTTCCGCATCCGAACAACCAAGTCCTTTCCAATTATACACTCCACCCCAATCAAACATCGATTTCAGCAACTGCTCCGTCTCGAATTGTCCAGACCAACAACACAATCAAGCTTTAAATAATCCAGTACCCTCCTCATCTCATCTATGGGATGACTCCTCCCGCGTCCAACTAGAGAATATCCGCTCGCTACCAAATGCAGGCATGATCCCGAACGCGGGCATGTCGGTGGTCAACCATAACAATAACCCGGACCAGTTCGCGAGCGGGTTTATGGGTGGTGGGTTTTTGGGGAATAATGAGAATTTGAGTCTCTGGTCGAATATTCCGTTGGATTTGGACTTAGATCAGGGGTGGAATTTGGATTGGACTAGTGGGGTTGTTATGCAATAGATCTGTAGATGTTATACATGGATCTTAGAGATGGGTAGCAGGTTATGGAGTATTATGTATTATAAGGGATATACCAGAGGATGGCGTTGATTCAGTCAATTTGTTTTTTGTGATACCACTCTCCTCTATTCGTCCTATACAAATATACAGGGACCTTTTCCATGGAATGATCAATTTACAGCCCTAACAACACAAACCTCCCGCACCGCACCATCTTTCGTATTCTTCACATAAACCCGATCATCAACCTTCCACTCAACCGCACCACCACCACCGCTGGAAGTATTCTTCAACACGTAATCAGCCCTCGACATGTGGAACATATCATCCACTTCCGCGCCAACGCTATACTTCACAACCCACTCCTTGCCCCCGTCTGCTTGGGGACGAGTTTCCTCCTGCCTAATCCCCGAAAACTCAACCTCAACCCCTACACCCGTTTGGTCAGATACTCGCTTCTCCGTCCGCCTTATGGCCAGAAAGAACCGTCCAACGCGACAATAAAACGTCCTCCTCTTCTTTTCTTGCTCGTGTGTATCAAGACTTTCCAACATCCAACACGTCCAATCATCCCGCTTTTGCGTGGTATTATCGTCTAACCTAGGACTCAACTCGCGCCACACCTCCCTATAAGCAGCCACCTTCCCACCCAAATGCGGCGCAGGCATTTCGCCAATCTCAAGATCGTCGCCGTTAGGAAGTTTTGTGAATGTGCCTTCGTCTGCGATCTCCCCTTCTCCACTATCCTCTTCTCCCTGGCAGGACTTGGAAGGGGAGTGGGAGTCAATTTCATGTGTGAATTTAACTTTTCCTATCCCCGTTGTCAGCATACGCGCCAGCCACAAACGCTACATAAGAAAGAAGGGGAAAGGGGAACAGACTAGGCTCTTCACTAATAACAATCCGCCTCCCCGCTAGAGCCCAGTAGATACTTCCATCATTCCGATCAATGCGTAAGTCGACGTAGTATGTGCCCACGCTGAGGACGAGGGTGTCTGGACCCGCGGAGATGGGGTCGGGGGGCCATTGGACGCTTATTAGGGTTGAGGCGCGGACCATTTTCCACTCTATCCAGGTAGCGTTGGTTTATTTTGGGAGGAGAAGGGCTGTTACGAGGGGGTGTGTTTATATTCCAAAGTGGTGGTGATGATATGCCCCTCATAACTAGCAGTCTTATCTTATCGTTATCTTTATCTTATCGTTATCGAGATTGAGTTTTCATCTCCTCGACTTTCCTATTCCGTCCTAGAACAAATCAACTTGAGATAGAAGATGTGAGGATCAGAATGGCAGAAAATCAGCTACATCCGTATAACTATCCTCCGGGCCTTCCCAGTGTTGTTCCAGTACTTCCATCGCTCTGAGAACATTACGAATGCGGAGCACCGCGTATAGTTCTGTGAGGAGGTTTTTGACCGTTTCTCGGTCTTGGGCTATGGCTTCACAGCTATGATATAGACTTGTCAGATTATATCGGTCGTCGAGATGTAAGGGAGGAGACGTACCCAGCGGTAAATATAGGCGTCGTCAGCAAAATCCACGGCGACAATACCGTAACCGGCAAAACGTTGCAGACTGCATCCAGAATACCCCTTACGCACTGCTGTACTTGCTCTGATCCGGGGCGCATGTTGTATAATCGTCGACGAATGTGTAGGAGCGCCGAGAATTGGTATGCTGTATTACAAGCGGAGAACATTCGAACCTCATCTGTATTTAGAGATAATTCGGCGGGGATTCTGAGTCCGTCGTTCTTGTCGCGAGTGATCATGTTTTCGACGCGTTGTTCGATCTTGATGCATTCATCGCAATGGCGAAGTAGATCTGGCAGTATATCCCCACCGCCATAATCGTATCTGACAGATGTGTATTGTTGCATCAATTCACCGATATCTTTAAGAGCTAAATGTAAATCGGCCGAATAACCGGCGTAGATATCCAGCATAGAGCCTTGGGCAACCACCGAATCAATTATGGGTTGAATAGCTTCTTGCTGATCGTATCTCGTTTCGTCATTCGTTAATGCGGACAGGGCTTCGATGGAGATGTACCATCTCGCTATCAACCATCCCCCGGATGCATTTATCGAAAGTCCGCTTGTTGTTGTAGTCTTGAGTAAAGCCCTTGCACCTTTTAAATGTGCGCGCCAGGATGAGTCATATTTACCGGAGTATATCTCGAAGAGACAGAGAGTTTTGACGGTATGCAATAGAGCTGGTGTATTGCTGTTACATGTAGGGTCTTTGTGATCGAGTTCCTGTCGTAGACGCGTGATACTGCACGCTAGAATGTCGGCGACTGATGTATCAGATACCACTCCTCCATCAGCGGAGTCAGGTTCCACGAAAGTTGAGAGATGAAGTGCCGAAAAGGCGAGCGTAGCGTATAGTAAGGAGGGCGTTTCCAGCGCCACGGGCAGGATTTGACATGCCTGCTCACGGACCGAGATGTGACTCATTAGTTTCGAGACATGCGTTATGAAGTGATCCAACAATAACTTGTCGCGGGAAGATAGTCCTTGAAAAGCGTCTACTTCCATAATATCTCGTCCCTCATATTTCGGTAGTCGAGTCTCAGGACTATGCTGCACACTCTCCGATTCTATCGTAGTAATAGAAGGGACAGTCCTCCGCCTCCTCCTCCGCCTCGATGTCGGCTCCTATTTCCTCGGCACCCTCCCATCCCATTTGAGCGTAATAACATACTCGCAGTTCACAGCAGCTTCTTTGCAGCGCGTACAACTAGGCCGTTTCTCGTCACATTTTTGTCGTCGGTGTTTGCAGCGGGCGCAGCCGTGGTGGGAGCGTAGCGTCATATCTCTATTCTATAACAGCTTATGATCCTTTTGATCGAATTGCTTGTGAGTGTTGGATTGTGGTTATGGTTAAGTTGGGGAGGCTACCTAGATGGGAAGTATGTATGGGGTAGCCTTATCTCTGCCCAATCATCGAGATACCTTGTTCGCAGGAGGATGAACTTTATCTTCAGATAGCCAAGTAATCAGAGCAAACTCTGGGAACACATCTTATATTCTACATTTCTAATTACTATATTGAAGTTGGTACAAGAATAGCAACAACCACAATACTGAAGGTCGGGTGACCGCTCTGTGGGCAGGCAGTGGGCTAGGATTTCGTGAAATGGTATCCTCGCTACGTCCAGAAGACTTTGTGATACGCTACCAAAGTTCGAATCGGTTTCGTTTCATGGGGAATGGGCGAGTAAAGCAAGAATTTCAGCCTGGGGCTGATTTGGCTTGGTTTATGGATTGATGTCTGCGACAGGCTGCGACATCGTTAGGTAGCACAAGATCGAGTGGGTTCAGGTTGGAACTGAGTAAGATCATAAGAATAAGGAAATTAGGGATAGCTAACTAGATACTCCCCAAGTTGTGAACCTGTACCTAGATGAATATCCAGATATCTGTCATGAAGTGTTCCTAAGGCTACTCGGGTTATTTAAAGTCAGAACTACGTACTAAAATATTTATCATTCGTGTCCAAGTATCATAAATACATCAGGTAACAACATATCGCTTTTGCATTCATGCATATTCATATCAACGAGCGTGTCGAAATGGGGGCGAGGGCGCAACGAGGATATCAAGCTAAATATCATCATTCTCATCCTCATCCTCGGCCTTCTTCCCACCTCGATTCAATGAACTCATTTCGTACTCTTCTCCAGCAGACATGGCCATGGCCTGGCGTCCGGTATCGGATGATTCGAGGAATTCTCGAAGTCTTTTCTTTAGTTCTTCGAGAGCCTGCTTGGATGCTGCGTCGGCCATCTTTAGCATGGGGCCCCAGAGGTTGAGTTGGTAGGTTACGTATGCGCCCACGGCGCAGACGAAGAGAAGGAAGAAGTAAGCTGGGTTTCGGAGAACTACGTAGACAGTTGTTAGTAAATTTGCAGATATGGTGTGATTAGAAGACGTACCAGCCCAGATCTCATTCCAACCCAGCGCAAGGAGCAATCCATAAAAGTACAGTGGTACTTGCGTAATACCGCCAATGGCACTGCGCTTGGCTTCGACGTAGACTCCGTCAGCAGCTTTTTTAAAACGCACAGTCAAATCCTGGCGCTTGGCATCATTGAGGATTGTCACTTCTTCTTCCAGAGATTTGCCATCTTCCTCGTCAACGCCGCCAATTGGCGTCAGGTCCTCCTCGTCAGCAGCAGTCGCCGAGCTGGGGGTGTGTCCAACCCATCGGTCGAGAGGAGGAGGCGCGTTGTTCTCGGCTAGATGGAACTTGGACAGAAGCGGGATAAGTGTCAGTGTTGACTCGCGAGCACGGGTATAAACTCCTTCAATGTCATCGGTAGGACGCCATATACGTGGTACGCCGGCTTCATCGTATCGGAATTTATCCTCAAAATTCTCACGTAGCTTCAACAGTAAGTTACCCTCCATCATCTCTTCTTCGACCTTGAGACGCAAGACGCCCCAGGACTTCCTTCGGAGCCGCCAAAGACCAACGTCGACTTCGTCAACGCTAGCATCAAAGCTAGTGGCGCGATCTGTAAATCGTCGCTCCGCGTCCAAGACAGTTTCGACAAACAAATTCCAAATGCGATCCCAGATTTTACTCTCCGAGGGCTTCTCGCCAGTTTCTGGCGCACCGGAACCTCCACGTCCAGAACCGAGGGAGTTGAATTCCAAGCTGACAGAGTCAGAGAGGCGAGATCGCACCCATCTTTCCACTCTCGTAGCAAGTCGTCGCATTTCGTCACGACGCAACTGTCCGCTAACTTCTGCCAAATCCTTTTGATACAGCTTCAACTCCTGTTTATAATTACTCCATGAGGTACCTTCCACCAGCGACGCACGAGCCTCCTTTTCATATCGCTCAAGAGCAGCTTTAGTTTCCTGCTTAACAATTTCGGCAAAATCGTAGCTCGCACCCTTCTTTTGGCCAGCCTTGACGGCGTTGGAAACAGCATCACTGAAATCTTTGACACCGGACTTGTGAGCTGCATTCAACTGGCCCTGGAAAAGAGCTTTGAGTCTGGTATCAATCTTGCCCTCCAATTCGGCGCGTTTCCGTTGATATACACCTTTGTGATAACGGCTGGCCTCCGTTTCAAAGTTCTTCACGGCCTTGGTCCGCGCACCTCGCATAGCCGGACCCAATCCTCCAAGAATAACAGGCTCCCCAGCGCGAACTCCTGTAGCCTGTTTCTCCTCGAATGGACTAATCGCTTCATCAAAAGCGACAATAACTTCTCTTGAGATCTCATCGCATCGGAATTGCGCCAGCAACTCCTGTTGTGTAGGCAAGTCCAGATCTTTATTGTTGACTATCTGATCCCAGATACCATTCGCATAATGCGCAAAACCATCAGCAGGGATTCTGCGGTGATACTCGGGTAAGAATACACCATTTTCGATAGATGCACCAGTAAGTTGCTCTTTTCGGTCTCGTCGACCTTCGCGGAACCGTGACCCAAGCTTCTTAGCCTCTGCTGCAAATTCATCCGGCTTGTATCCTTTATGCGGTAGTCCGTAGAATGCAAAGTCGAAATAATCGTGAATCGTTGACCGCTCTAAGCCTTGGGGTTTAGATAAAGAGGCCCATATCCGCGACAAATCTTCAAGAAGAGTGGCCTCCAAATTCTTCAATGGTGTAGTGCCCATAAAATCACGAATGACAAAGAAGAGGAGGGAGCGATGAGTTGTGCTATCACACATTAGCCAATTTCTCTCAAGGCGGAAAGTAAAGCATACTTTTTATCCTTGAGAAACAATTGCAAATTCACCTCAAACACCGTCTTCAACAACCCCATATTCGCGCCCTGGTACAACCCAACCTGATGTTCCCAGATGTTGACAATCAACACCTCGCTCGTCGCCAATGCGAAAAGAGCGCTTTTGCGCTCAAAGTCTTGGTCTTCACCGCGTTCGCGGCCATCTGTACCTTCGACATCCATAACGAGGATATTGTCCGCCATACGCGCATTGGGGTCTTCGTGCTTCGTCTTGTTTTTCGACATCCAGATACCTTTCGTTGTTTGCCTTCGTTCTTTGTCGGACATGACCGAGAATTGAGTGCCGAAAAGATGGTTCAAGAGGGTGGATTTTCCGGTTGATTGCGATCCGAAGACGGAGATGAGGTGGTAGTTGAAGCCGGCGTTGGTGACACCTTCGAGGGAGAGGTACTTGGATAAATTGGGACTGCGGTGAATTCATTGTTAGTCCCAAATATAGTCTCAAAACTGTATAGAACTAACTTGAATTCTTTCTCCTCGTCAATTACCTGCACTCCATGCTCATAAGCCTTGGGATCGTGCGCCGCATCCCCCACAGACGCAAAGTGTCCATTCGTCCCAATCAAGCTGGGAGCTGTGAAGCTCCTGCTTTCCGCGCGAGGGCGTTGATCCACCATGTTCTTCGCTGCCTCTATTTCAGACCAAGACCGCTGTTGTTGTTGTCTTGAAAATGAATGAAGTGGGCGATACGGGGAGTTGTGGATCAGTGTGTAGCTGCTAGTAGCTTGGGCGGAGATGGAATCGTGGCGAGATGGTGACGTTCCGGGGAGGCTGGTCACATGCAAATAATCGAGCACTTGACGTAGAGCACGCGGAAATTCAAAAGTATAAGAAAGAGCAGATTTATGGACAGTGCGATGGGAAAGATCATGCGATGCTCCAACAAAGGAGCCTCGAGGTGTTAACGAGGGACTACTAATGTCGTCGGACAATCAACGGAACGGGGTGGTCATTGTGGCCTGAGGCATCCGTTGTTGGGAGCAACCAAGTGCTCCACTTCCTTCCTTCCTTGCTCCACATCAATTCATTCTCTCTACTTCTCCATCGTGGATATCAACAGCATCTAGCTCCAGACTTTTAAGATCATGAAGTGTTCATATTGCAACTACTATAACTCCAGAAAATGCTTCAAATGCAAATATCTGTTGCTGAACCGAGAACCGAGGACCCACGGCTCTTCCGCTCACACCCAAGGATCGATTCTTGCTCATACTCGGTCAAAAACCAAAAGACATGTCTGATCTTTAGGTCTGGACGCGATGATCTGATCATGGATCGACATGTCTCCTTTCATTTCAGGCGCTATTGTCGTTCGGTATTGCCCGTATATCCTGCGCAATAACGTCTTCATTTCTACCATTGCCAGACTGTGATACGTCAGCTTAGTCAACCGAAACTGTGAAAGATCGTGGAAAAGGACTCACTGCTTGCCAATACATCCCCTTCCACCAGCAGAAAAAGCAAAGAGCAACCGATTCCTCTCAGCCTCTCCTTCTTTCTGCAGCCACCTCTCGGGCATGAATGACTCGGCATTCGGAAACACATCCGGATTCACTAAATGAAGTGAGTATGCCTGACAGCTCACTATGGCTCCTCCGGGGCAATCATAACCACAGATATTTCTACCACTCTCCGGAACATATCTAGGCAAACTCATCGGTATTGGCGCAAACAGGCGCAAGCCCTCTTTGATGACAGCATCAAGATACGGCAATTCATCTATCCGTGCATCTGGATTCTGGGCGATCTCCTTACGAAGACATTGCTGTATATGTTCTGAGCGTGGCAGTGATAGTTCATGCATCAAAAAACAAAGACTGTCTCCAGTGGTGTCAATTCCGGCCGCCATATGATCCATGCATTCAGCTGCCATCTCGATTGGAGCGAGCTCTGAAGATTTGCTCTGCAATTTGTGCATGAGGGACGACTCGTGGGGACTTCTCTGGTGGGCCTGTTCAAGAACATAGCTCCTCGACAGGGATACTCGCTTAGGGCTGAGGAAAGATGCGAATATCTTGTTCAAGGCTGGCCAGTAGTGTTGGACATATCGTTCTGATTCGATTAGAATTGGTATCTGCTATGGAATATGGGAGAACTTACGCTTGATACTATCGTGATACGATAGCTCTTGCATCAGTTTAAAGTCTTCTGCGTTATTCAGAGTATCTGTTCCGCCAGGATTGAACAGAAAGTGCGAAGCGCAATCCAGAGCATAGCAGTGCAGTGTGACCTATGACCATCAGTCTCGATCTAGAGGTTCATGATGGTATGTAGGATATGTCATACGTAGACATCTAAATAGCCACCACGAGATGCTTCACATTGCTTCAAGACCGACGCCGCCCTCTGCTCAAACCCTTCGAGCATTGGTGCGCGGAGAACATTCGTCATCGAATACCTGTCTGCAAGTATCCTCCTTCTCGTAGCATGCTATTCTCGTCAGCCAACCCACCAACAAGGAAGTTTCTGACAGTCATCTACTGACATCGACTTTACTCGGCGTCGTAAACAAGGTCCGATACCCATATTGCTTGAACAAATCATAAAACTCGGTCTTGTCGTACCCGCTCCCTCCACTCTGATAAATCTCCTTCATCCCTTCCAAATTCGAGAATGAGACTTCATTCGGAGCAACACGAACAACTGGGCCATATATTTTATGCAATTCATGAATCCATAGTCGACGATTCTTCGTGAATTCGTGATACTTCAACACGAAGCTGGTGACATTTGTGTACCAGGGCCCTGGTATTTTAGCTTGCCATCCCCAGATTGCTTTGACCAGGACGTATAGCAGCCAAACTGATAGCGCTAGACCGGCGATAGGGAACATGGTATTAAGCCTTGATCGGATATTATCTGATTGCTTATTGATCTGTGCATCGAGAACTAACTGACTCCGAGACAGATAACGATGTTTAAATATCTCCAAAACACACGCCGAATTGGGTAAGTTGAGGAGATATACTTCCGACACAACTACCCACCCTCAAGATAACAGAAACTCGTCAGATGAACAGATCTGACAATTGGATATTACTTCTTTCAGCAATTCGAGGAGAAACAGCAATAGCAGCGATACTCACAATCTGGCGCCATTCCAAATCAGGAAAGTCGAGGAGATTACCGATATGGCCAATCAGAGGCAACCTCTTATCAGCACATCGGCGAGAAGCCCTAACGTGCTAATCCATAGAGGGAAACTTCATCAGACAGGCTGATATAGATGACGGTAATGATATTGATCTTGATAATGGACATGGATATAAATGACCGGCCATCTCCCTCGCAAATGGACTGCAGTAGTGTGCATGACATCCATGAATCACACGAACATGGACATCCAAAAGACCTCCCAGCCTGCTACAGCCCCAGCAATTCTCGAAAAACTCGACCCCAAAGGCAACCCTCTAATCCCAACACCTACCTCCGACCCCAAAGACCCTCTAAACTGGCCCCTGCTCCGCAAATCAACATGTCTCTTCATAGTCGTGTATAGCTACTTCATGCTAACCTACTTCACCACCGCACCCATCCCTTCCTTCGGCTATCTAGAGGAACAACTCAACATCAACTATTCTCAAGTAAGCTGGAGTTTTGCGCTACCATGTTTGGGTCTCGCCGTTGGTCCGTTGCTAGTGGGCGCGTTGGCGGATACATATGGCCGAAGACCGGTGTTGGTTGCGTGTACTGCTCTAGCTGTGCTGGCGAGTGGATGCACTTCTATCAAGACGATTAATTTTGGTGGTTATATGGCCGCCAGGTTCTTTCAGGGGTTGGGCGCGGGACCGTCGGCGAATATTGGGTTGGTGATTATTCATGATATTTCGTTTGAGCATGAGAGGGGGTTGAGGGTGGGGATGTGGACTATTGCTGCTAATGCTGGGACGGTGTTGGGTGGTGTTTGTAAGTTTTTGAGCCCACTTTATATGATGGTTTTCTGATCTGAGTTGCCGATAGTTGGTGGTCTGTTGGCTACGTCTGGGGAGTGGGTGGCGTATCACGTTACAATCCTATTTGCTGTGCTGTTGGTTGTGCAGTGTCTCTTTCTCCCAGAGACCCTGTACCCTCGGGCAGCTGTCTTACTTCAGGAGAGCCAGAAGTATGGAGGAGATGCAGCCGTGGCAATCACTCCCATATCAAGTGAAAGCAGCAAGTTCGACTTCTTCGTGAGTTGTCCTTCACCTTAATAGTATCCCCGTGTTTAGCCTAACATCTTCATATCTCCACAGAATGTGAAAAAGATTCCCGGCGTCCCTCACCCCAAAATATGGACAACAACCATCCAATTCTTCAACCTATTCCGCTATCCCACAATCGTCATCAGCGTCCTCGGCTACTGTTTTCTTCAATACTGGTGGTACGTATTCACACCCTGACCCCCCCCTCCCTCTCTCTCTCGATATCCAAGAACTTAGCTTACAAACATCGAAACAGGATCTGCAGCATCTCCACCCTCGTCCCAGACGCCTACATAAATGACTCCCCCCGCACCCAAGGCTTACTGCTAATCGGTTTATTGGTTGGCCTCCTCTTCGCCGAAGTCGTCTGCTCAGGTCACCTAAGCGACAAACTAATGAGCCATCTCGCGCGCAAAAATGACGGCGTGCGTGTACCTGAAATGAGACTTTGGTTGGGTTATCCGGCTGCTGTTGTGTCGTCTGTGGGACTTGTGCTTTGGGGCGTTAGTGTGGATAAGGATTGGCATTGGATGGTTGGGCAGGTTGCTTTTTTTTTGTGTAAGTCAACTCAACTCAACTGCTCAAGAAGGTAAGGGAAGGGTGCGAAGTATTGGCTGACTTGTTTGGGGGACAGATACGTTGGGACTGCAAACTGGAAATACGGTTTTGTCGGCGTATATTGTGGACAATTATCCGGAACATGCGAATGAGGTTATTACCTTCTACACTGTCATTATCAATGTAAGCCTCGCATCCCGCCTTCACCCACTTCGTCGTTATTTGATGCTAATGAGCCGGATAATACAGCTTTCGGCATTCATCAATCCCTGGTTCATATACTACTGGGTCGAAGCTTCAGGTTAGCCTCAAACCTTTCTGTCTCAATCTATGCACCGAATGCTCACCAAACTTTTCTTATAGGATACACATGGACCTTCGCCGCTCAATGCATAATATGCAGCTTCGGACTCATTCCGCTGTACATTCTTTTGCAGATATACGGTGTAAGGCTCAGGAGTACGCGGCCAATGTACACGAAGCATATAGACGATATGCTCGAAGTGCCAACGATTCAAGTTGCGTTGGGTGGCGAGGAGATTGGTGTGGAGAAGGACTCGGTGTAATATGCAAGCAGTCTTATAAAGAATTCGTAGCTGAGTGCAACTATCTAGGTATTCAGTATTCAGTCAAAATCATACCCTTCTGCGCAATACATGCTCATCACCAGTAAGCTATTGATCAAATCAAATTTACATAGAGTTGCTCACAAAAACAGCCAATCTACCCCAAGGACAACCCCTCACTCAAAGGCTGCACATACTTCTCCCAATCCCCTACTATCCCCTCTCCCTCCCCCTCCGATCCTCCAACGACATCACAATCCAAATCCCTCCTCTTCCACACATTATCCACAATGCCTTTAACTCTCGTCAAAACGCCCCTCGCAACCAACGCTTGCGATTTCTTCTCCATAATATCGAATTGATCCAGAAACCAGACGCGCTCTTCATCGTCGCCGGTTGAATATACTGCGCCGACGAATAGGGGCCATAAGTGGGCGGATCGGAGATGGGTTGGTGATAGTTGTTGTGTGTATCCGATAACCTCTGTGATTAAGGAGCGAGCTTTGGGGGTTTGAGGGTTCAAGGAGCGCAAGGTGGCTTGGAAGAAGAGTTTGGCGGCGGTTTGGTATAGGAGGGAGGTGTTGAGGAGGATTGTTACGGGCTTGTTGGGAGGGGTGGGTGGTGGTGTGAGAGATTCAGGGCTGAAGGCGTCTATTTGTGGGAGGTAAGTGGTTGGGAGGAGCTGGATGAGTGTGTCTAGCTGCTCCTCTAGTCGTAGTGTTTCTTTGTGCCATGTGGTTTTGTTGGTTGCCGGGTCTCGCTGGAAGTACGTTAGTAAATTGCAGTTATGATCCGATACACGGGTTTGTGATCCCACCATATCTCTAGCCAAATCTGTAATTCTCGAAATTATATTGACCAGCTCATATGAGCACCCGATCGAAGGATCAATCTCATTGGAATCCACTGGCGGTACTTCATGCATGATCTTTGCCACTTTTCGGCACGCCGATCTTCCGAGAGCATCCTTGACAAGGAAGAATCTTGAGACAAATTCAATGACTTGAGAATTTATCTGCATTGTAGCAGATGGCCGACTGCGAGCTAGACGCATCAGGTCGAGTGCAGCACTTAGATGCGTTGACCATGATACTTGGCAGTTATCAGAAATCTAGGCACGGTTAATTAGACCGATCTAAGTATCAGAAATTGGGGCAATTACCTCAAAGACAGAGAGCATCAAAATGACAATCACATTGGCGTCATTCGCGGCAGAAACCGCATCGGATGCAATCTGTTCTCGGATTAGGCGCATACTGCGTTGTTTATGGCGCAATGCTGAAGGGTAATACTGCAGTTGTCCTGTTGCTGCCAGTGACAACGCACTCAGAGCAAGAACCATGTGCATGACTGTCTCATTCGTAGTTGCCAAGGGGAGAATCAAGTTGCGGAAAAGATTTGTGGGTGAGTCGAGGAGTACTATAGAGTGGGAGACGGCTTTGTCATCTATGACTTGATCAGCACTTGTTCCATAGAAGGCGCGTAGGAATGATTTACAGTAATCAAATAACAGGCCATCCATATTGTGATTTTCACTGCCCAAAGCCGCACAATTCAACGTCGGCATCCGAGTGGGCGTCATATGAAGCATTGCTTCCCTTTTCCATCTTGTGTCTCTCCCAAAATCCAACCCTTGAATCACAGGCACCACAATCTTCCCATCAATATCAGACGTAGAAGTATTCAAAAAATACCTTCCGCCTTGCCCTCGCGGAAACCCAAGCCACGTCGTCGCCGTCTTAGCGGCCGACAAGCCAACACGATCAGCCCTTGTCGTGCGGCCATGTTTGATTCCGCGTTTGCGCGAATCATCCTCCCACTGCAACTGAATGCCATAATTGCATACTCTATTATCACTTATGCAGCGATCACATATCGGCTTATTTTCTATCCTTGGTCAGTGGCATTGTCCGTCAGTCTTTAAAAGTGGACTAACCTGGACAGCGGATCTTGCGCTGTTTGCAGGTGGTACAACCACCCCGGGAATGCTTTACCCTGCGACCAGAGTTCTTCGGTGATTTATTTGATCCTGGTATCATCTGTGTGTGATAAATCTGGCTATTTTATTGTGGAGTAGACGGAGTTGATTCAGTGAAGTTGAAATAAAAAAAGAGCCGGTGAACAGATATTGACCTGGTGGGGCGGGGCAGCTTCCAGTATTCGGGTTTATAAGCAGGTCTGTCGCATTCCGGCTAAATTCAAGGATTTTAAAACGACTTCAAGATGATCTCTGAGTGGAAGCATTCAATGGGATCTGCAGTGTTATTCATCTAGAATGTGCATATGTTCCTTCGTTCAAACCCTGATATGCAGCCTCTCTCTTTCTTCCTCATACGTGTACCCACCACCAATCCACCATGCTGAGAACTCTAATACAATCAATAAAATAGCCTTAGGATAATTAATTCATGCAAGATATAGTTTAAGCTTACTCTATATAGTTGGAGTTGGTATACTCTATCTAGTCGGTAATGTATAAGTGTTTGCGACCAGGTTGTCCCCCACTCGGAGCATCTCCGATGGTGACGCGGAGGGGTCGGTCTTTCCCCGGAAGAAGAGCCGGTATTTATTCAAGAAATACGCACGTCTTTTATATTTCCCTCGATTGACCTTCTTCATTTATTCTATTGTTTGTATAGGCTTTACTATAGTTACATATAGCATCTTCGACGCTACAATTTTACTTGCAGTTGATTCCATCAAAGCAAATAATCAGGCAAAATGCCCGCTCCTCTCCCTGCATATGAGGACCTCCCAAACCCTCGCCAGTACTGGCCAGCTGCCCCGGGCTCGTACGAAGAAGGCCTTGGAATGCTCCGTCTCCTTACCCCCGAGATCGTTTCCTCCGCTGCCCGCACCGAAATCCAGTCCGGAGAACGTGTATGCCTGAACTGGGAACTCGACAACCTGAACCCGCCCGGCTTCGGCCGTCGCCCATTCAACCATTTAATCAAAGCCGTGGATGGCAGCAATGGTGCTGCGTTGGATGATGAATACCATTTTAACCCTCAGCAATCTTCTCAATGGGATGGGTTGAGGCATCATTCCGCCCCGTGGCCGGATAAGGAGAACCCAGACAGGAAGCTTTGGTATGGTGGTACGACGGTGGAGGAGATTATGAACACTGATTCTCCACGTATCGGTATTGGGCATTGGGCTAAGAAGGGAATTGCTGGTCGTGGTGTTTTGATTGATTATGCCTCCTGGGCTGAGCGGACCAAAGGTCTGAAGCCGGACTATGCCTTGACACGACACAAAATCACTCTTGACGAAGTCCTCACTATCGCTAAAGAGAGCAACATCGAATTCAAACAAGGAGATATCCTATTCCTCCGCGTCGGTCTCCCACAAACCTGGAGCGCAATGTCCGCCGCAGAACGAAAAACCTACTCCGAACAAGCAGTCCCTCAACATGCCGGTATCGAGCAATCCGAGCGCGTGCTCAAATTCCTCTGGAACAACCATTTCTCTGCTGTGGCCAGTGACGCCGTCAGTTTTGAGGTTTATCCGGCTATGGAGGAGGACTTTGATTTGCATCATCATATTTTGGCGGGTTGGGGAATGCCTATTGGTGAGATGTTTGATTTGGATGGGTTGGCGGAATTGTGTAAGCAGCATAATAGGTGGAGTTTCTTTGTTAGTAGTAGTCCGTTGAATTGTGCGAGGGGTGTGAGCAGTCCTCCTAATTGTATGGCTATTTTTTAGTTTTATTTTTTATTATAGAAGGAATATATTACATATGTACCAGGTTGCATTAGGATGTCAGTTAAATCAGTTCTTTTCAAACATTCTCGGGAATTTCATTCTAAGTCTAATACAGGAACAAAGTCAATCAAACATACACTCTAGTAACTCAACGAAACTCTATGCGCAACATCCAGCGCCTTCTGCAACCGTTCAAGCTTCGTAGTAAGATCCGAGCGCGTCATGCTGGTAGTAGAGCTCTCAGCAGCAATGAACTTGACCTGATCATCTTCCAAATCATCCACGAAATCAGAGGAGAATAGACGTAGAGGAGTATTCGGACCAAGGACGTGACGCTCAACAACTTGGATGATGACATTGTCCAAAAACCGTTTCATGGCAACTTTGTAGTACGACTTGACAGTATCGTGGATGTCGTAGACCGCACTTTCGTCGTTGCTGATATTTCTAGTCGCGGCGAGTTTGTCGAAATTCATCTTATACTCATAGCCTTTCTGGTAGCCAGCATCCTTCAGCCGCTGGACTACTCGATCAGAGCGTATCTTCGCCAAGGTCTCAGCGAGGTAATGATTAACAGTCTGCAAGATGCCTCCACGCTCATCCTCCAACAGCTTGCGCAATTCTTCGTCAGCTTTGGAGTGCCCTTCGAGAATATGAGGACGAAGGAACCGTTCCAAGTTCTGAAATACATAAGGGTCCCGCATAACTTTCTGGAAGATGATTTTGAGGTACTGATCAACAATACCCTTAACATCAGTAAGATGAGTCTTTGACAGTCCCTCCCATGGCTGTGACTGTTGACGAAAGATATTTGTGATCAGTTGCGGGTGCACGGTGCCTTGAAGTTCAATCCCTTTGGTTTGGTTGTGGACTTTACGGATCCGGTCGTAAATATCAACAGCATCCTCTTCTTCGGCCTCTTCCTCATCATCTGCTGCGGGCTTGTCGTCGATGAAATCCGGGTCGTAGGTGTTCTCGGCTGTTTTGAAAGCCCATTTATGCCCGTTTTTTCTAAAGCTCTCAGCAAATGCCTCATTCACCGTCCGAATGCGCCATCTCAATTTCGTAGGATCTTCAGGCTCGGTGTCAGAGAGATAGACGCCATTCAAACTGTCCTCGACAAGCTTTTGGAACTGCGCCGCCATCCTTCTCAAGAACCGACATTGTTGTGACAATGTCTGACGAGGTTCTCCATAGCCCTTCAGCTGTTCTTGCGTCTTGGTCACAAGAGCTTCGATCTCAGTCAAAAGTACCGGAAACTCCTTCCTAATGTGATTCAAGAGCAAGTTGGACAGAAATCGTGTAAGCGGCTCAACACCCACTCGCTCCTTTGACAACATATTCCAAGGAGAAATTGTACCAAAGAAGGATTTCTCCTTCACGTCTCGCTCCTGAAGAGTAACGCCATCCTTGAGGTCTTGAGTCGATCGATTCCTGACCAGGAACCATCCGTGCGTCAACTTTTCGACAGTGTTTTGCGCAATATTGAGAACCTCCTTTTCGTCTCCGCGCTGAAGAGCATCACATTTAGTGATCACGCCAACGATACGTGAGCCATCCTTGTCGGCTTCGCGGGCTAGACGAAAGACTTCTTGGTTGGAGAGGTTGACGCGAGCATCCATGACGGCCCTATTACCCAGGTTGATGTTAGCTTCTGAGATATCTTTCCTTGGCATATATTGTGCAGACTCACAAGATGATACTTCTAGGATTATCCATGTAATCCTTCATGAGACGACGGACAATTTCCAGATCCTCCTTGGTCTGGTAAATAGTGTCATCTAGAATCACAACCGTGTCAGCACACTCTTCACCATCAATAGCGTCAAGGACACTCACTGTGAAATAGACCCGGAACATCAACGACACTAAGATGAGGCTGTTTAGGCCCAAACACCTCGATCTTCAGCACATCTCCAGAGAACCGCTTGTCGAGGCCCTCCTTGCTGTCTGCACCAGGGGTTGGAAGGCCCATGTGTTCTGCCGCCTAACCATTCTATTAGTCAAAGATCACTAAATAAAACATCCAAAATGAAGAGAACATACATCATTAACAACCCCCGCAAAAACACCATCTTCATTAAACTCCTCCTCGGAGAATTCGCGCGTAAACTTGAGGAGATGTTGCTTCGTCTCCTCACCTGTGCGTGACGAAGGGATGATGGAGACTTTCACCGATGATTCAGTAGTCCGCCGCAGAACGATTTGAGTTGCGAACCTGGTACACAGCTCACTGTCGACAGCCAGAGGCATGTGCGTGATTGCCTGGAGAGTGGATGATTTGCCGCTTGACTGGTCACCGACGACGACAATCTAAAATCTCTCAGTATTCGTTTCAGTAATAATCTTAGGGGGAGTATACAGACCTGTGGAATAGAGATGTCTTCGTTCACCCCGAGATCGCGCATCTCATCGATGGCGTCGAGGATGTGTGTTTGCTCCTCGTTCTGGAGGCTGGCCATGTTTTGTTTTGAGCTTTTGGGCATGTTGTTGCAAGTTTTGATGTGTTGAAGGTTGAATAATGATAGATAAGAATATTTGATGGGTGTTTGAGGGTTGTAGAGCAGAGTCTCTCTGAATGAATGATTGAAAGATGAAAAGATTTCTTCTCTTCCTGTGGGAAGTATGACATTTTATATCCCAAAATTAAGTAGCGAAGATTATAGAGGCACTTTCCGTCCAAAAAAGGCCAAAGAAACTTCACTTATCAGCGCACTTTAATACATCTCAGTCTTTGCCCTTCCATTGCAAAGTTCTTTATAATTAGAGCTGACAGGTCATAATTACTTACAGGCAATCCTTAATAGTCGTTCACCTTTTTCCTTGCACGATGACGCAACAATGTGACCAGGTTCTTAGGAACATGATCTTAGATTATGAAAGAAGTCTCAATATCAAATGGAAAAGTCGAATGCTGTTTGGTTCAGTGGAGCGGCACCAGTTTTCGAAGCCCTAATTGCAAGAAGGGCGGAGTCATCTTCGGCATCGCAATTTCATACAGGACATTCAGATGAGAGCAAGTCCGGTTTTACTGTAGTTCAACGACGAAAACGTCTAATTTGTTGTACAAGGGTCGCCCTTGTGCAAGTTATCGTCTCCGTGCTAATTACATCACTCATCATGGCTTCTGTCGAAGTCCGAATCGACTGGTTCCTACTTTCACTTCCTCTTTCTGTATGGCTTTTATCCTGTTTAGTATGAATCCAATTTTGTGGGGCATCGGTTCATTTCAGATTATGATGATGATCAAGCTGTAAGTGTATGTAGGTACATGTGAGTTGAGTAATACATACAGTAGGCCCCGGCTATAACGAACAAAAGGTCCCCTTATCACTATTATATCAATTTAGATATGAGTTATATGAATATGGAGAGTGCCCCAAATTGTTATTAATCAAACAGATTATTATATTAGAGTGCTCCCCATGGCCATAGAAACCAGAGTCTCTGCATATCAGATTCAGATGTTGGAAGGTCTTCTATTTGTTATAGCCAGGGCCTACTGTGCATAGAAAGCTAGTCCAGTTCAACACAATCTCTATTACCAGACACCTCCTAATGACATGCTCAAACAATCTGTTAACCTCTATGCGTCACTACTAAGCCAAATGATCCAACCAATCCCCAAGTGAACCCGTCACATTTCCCAATCAACCCTTCACAAGCTCGTTGTCCCATCACCCGCATCGTCCTCAGACCCTGACCGCGCACGAAGCGGGTACTCAGCATACACCCTATATCGCGAGGTAAGATACTCCATAGTAAGCTCTCTAATCTCCTCCGTCTCACGATCACTCATGATATTGATACCCGTCTCATACGGCAAAAGGGCGTAAAAACACTCGAGATAAGGCGGCAGCCAGTCAAGATACTGGTCGAACCGTTCCCCTAACTTGGACACCCAGAATTCGTCCATAGGACGAACCATGTCGAGAGGCGGCGGCCTAAACGGCTGTAACATGACAAGCCACAGCTCCTTTACATTGGGAAATATGTCGAGCCACAGCTCGTAATCTGGGATAGAATTTCCAGGTGGGAAAGTCGCGCCTTCAGTCCCCAGGAACGCGACCGTGATGTAGCGCATCCGTCCTCGATTCTCGCGTGTAAAGTTCGCGCGCAGGTCGGCTTCGCCTGTCTTATGCATCTCGATTTGGAACGAGTTTTTGCCGTAGAGGATGTCGAGGCATTCGTAGCTGATTTGTTTGTTGATGAGGAGGATTTTTGTCCATGGAAGAACATTCTTCCAATACTTCACCTCGTCTTCCTCCGACAAGCTGGCGACGATGGAATCGTTGTATTCGCGAAAGAAGCGGTTTTTGAATTTGGGGTTTGAGACGTTGATTGGATGCTCGAAGCGAGGGATGAGGTAGGAATAGATCTCGAGACGTATTTCTGCAGGAAGGGAGTTCCATCCAGCGCGAGGAGTAGAGTCACGCGAGCGGAGGACGAGAGTGTCTTTGAGGTCGTGATCTGTCTTGAGCCTCTTGGGGGCTGGAATTTCATTCGAGTTGTCCATGCCCAGACGTGGCCTTGTGATATGAGCGTTGTAGGTTAATGAGTTCATCGAAGAGATTGCAAGAGAAGACTGGATTTAAATTTTGATTTGCACTGCGCGTCGAGATGTGGAAACCGGGCGCGTAGAAGAGACAGATTGTTGTCAACTTGACAGATTAGGGCACAAAAATGTAAACAGGAGGGTTTTTTCCGTCAAAATTCAAGTCATATATGCGCCCTATGAAATGGCCTCGTAAAATGACGGTATTACCAAATATTGTAACTAGTAGCACACCTAGAAAATAATGAAATCTGACAATAGGTGCTATGTAGGGTCTTTCAGCTTGTTTGATGAAGGTTTCCTGCATTGTCTTCAAAAAAAATAAACAACCAGTGTGGAACCTCCTCTTATACATCTCAAGTAGATTCTTTATCTGCATGTTCACACAGGCGTCTGGTATCAAGTTGATACTCATAAATGTGATCCTACAAAAACTCAGCTGTCTGTCACAAGCAACACATATGTTAGCTCAAGGCATCTTTCTATTATCCCTGGAAAATCGATAGGAGTTCGATTACTCTTTTTGTAAGGATCAGCCACAGTCATCGTGATTTGCCCTTACTCCAAGCGCATCGAATTTCTTCAGAATGGCATACAGTAGAACCTGGCCATAAACAGAAGCTTCCAAAATCTGGATCTGATATCTAGAGATTTTCACTCATATAGTAATAGAAAGCACTGTGATACAATAATCTATCTATTAGGAATATGTAACCTGATATCAATATAATGATAGGGGGTCCTTCTATTCGTTATAGCCAGGTTCTACTGTACTCCCTGGCAGCTCGAGGTATCTACCATTGTGTCGTGGAAACCACTTCGACATGATAGTGTGCAACCATGATCCAGACCGTCACAGTTCGCCAATGGTATCTGCGCCCTAATCTACAGAGACATACATGCTCGCAATTACAGCGTAATCAACCAGCGTAATCGCTCATACTTCATGCTGCCACAATCCAACACAAATTTCTCCCCTGATTCTGAAAGGTGTAGGAGTATCATCTCTATATCGTCCAGCTAAATGTCGGCAAGCTCGGTAAGCAGCAAATATTTTCCCGGTGTTCAATCCAGAGACATATCAGAGTAGATATCATTTTTATCAGCTGCTGGGGTTAGGGCTAAGCTCCGAATTGAGGGTTAGGGCTGTGTCTCCATTCGGAGTGGGTCATCGGAGTTCCGAGCCCTAACAATGATCATCACGATACATCAGATGAGCATAGAAAGCATGGGACTATAATTAATCGGATATCTGAAATTACACACTGCTGCTGCAGGTAGGCTTCGCTAAGTCTCTCTACTATTTTTTATACCCCTATCGTTTGGCACACCAACTTTGTTTGACCCATGGCTGAACCTGAGCAGAAAGAGTCTCAGCAGACTGAGCAAAGTCGGTCTGATTTGGATCCAAACTCGCCATCGATAACAACGGACACTACAAAGCCCCCAAAGCCACGTTATTCATCTCGCTTTTGGCTGGCTTTTAGCGGTCTCTGCTTCATTGGGCTGGTTTCGGCTTTAGACGGCTCCGTTGTCTCTACTGCTCTCCCCAGCATCGTGGATGACTTGAGTGGCGGTGAAAATTACACCTGGGTTGTCAATGTCTACTTTCTCACGAGGTAAGGATTACTATGTGTCTTTGCTAAGCATATTTTGTAATTAACCGTGCCCTCTGACAGTGCTGCCTTCCAACCGCTGTATGGCCAACTCGCAGACGTATGTGGGCGCCGATATGTCATGATCGGTGCCTCGGCCATATTTATCTTTGGAAGCGGTCTTTGCGGCGGTGCGAGCTCGATGAACATGCTTATCTGGGGTCGTGCAGTCCAGGGAATCGGCGCGGGTGGAATCAACATGTTGATTGACATGATCATTTGTGACCTTCTGCCAATGCGCGAGCGGGGAAACTTCATCGGACTGCTATTCCTCTTCATTACGGTAGGGACAACGGTAGGCCCGTTAATCGGGGGTGCATTGACAGAGCACGCCAGCTGGCGATGGGTGTTTTATCTCAACCTGCCGCTCGGTGGCGTAGCACTCCTGCTGTTGATTCTGTTCCTTCAGGTGAAATGGAAACGAGAGGCGCCTATTGCGGAGCGGATGAGACAAATTGATGTGGTAGGAAATATGCTCGTTGCATGTTCCACATTTTCCGTCCTCTGGGGCTTGATCTACGGCGGCACAAAATACACCTGGAGTCAAGCAGAAGTCGCAGTGCCACTTGTTCTTGGGTTTGTAGGGTTGGCAATCTTTGTGGCATGGGAGAGCAGTCCTTGGTGCAAGTACCCGGTATTGAAGATGCATCACTTTGGCAGCCGGACCGCATCTGCGGCTCTTTTCACATCATTCAATGTGATGATCCTGGCTTTCTGGACGGTCTACTTCTATCCCGTGTACTTACAAGCATTGAAGGGGGACTCGCCCACGACTTCTGGACTACATTTATTGCCTATGGAGGTTACCCTGCCCGTTTTTGCAGCTCTAGGAGGCATGGTTGTGTCCAAGACAGGGCGTTATAAGCCCGTTCATGTTGTTGCCTCGGCGCTCTTGACGTTGTCTCTAGGACTGAACGTTACACTCTGTTCAACCAGCCCAAAGGTCGCCTGGGCTATATTCGAAATTTTAGCCGGAATGGGTGTCGGTGGTCTCATGTCCACCACTTTACAAGCGGTTCAGGCAGGTTATCCCGAAAGCGAGGTTGCGAGCAGCACCGCGACATGGGCCTATGTGCGGTCTCTGGGCACCATCTGGGGCGTGGCAATTCCTTCAGCCGTGTTCAACAGTCGCTTTGATCAATTAAGCCAGGAATTTGACCCGAGCATCCGAGATGATTTTATCCGCGGCCAAGCGTACCAGCATGCTACCGCGGCTTTCATTCAGTCCTTGCCCCCGGCTTACCAGGCTCATGTTTTAGACGCATATCACGGGGCTTTACAACGCGTTTGGTATGTCAGTATTGCCTTCGGGGCTGCGACGTTCTTGGCAGCACTGTGTGAAAAAGAACTCAAGTTACGCACCGAGCTGGAGTCTGAATTTGGGTTGAGTGAAAAGAAGGAGGTAAAGGTACAGGATGAGGGCGATGCCAACAAGGAACATAGCCCGGTTGATCAGGAACGGTACAGGTTTTATATAAATTGTCTTTTATCTAGGTACCTGTAATTTTAAGAATCAGTGCATTAAACCCATACATATCATTGCATGGAGTTGATTGCTAGGACTTCTGACTGTTTATTATTCGCTCAAAAGGGTATCTGAGAACACCTATGTATGTAGGCAGGCAACCACAGATTCCTTTGTTGATATCTGTAGGCGGAATACTATGAAGTCCCATCAATCGTGTTTCGCGTTTTTCTTCGTCATCTCGTTATACTATATCAATATGTGCAGATTACTCCATTATAGACGAAACATAAAGCACCATAATCGAATCTCGAAGGTATTGGTGCACCTAGACCATAAGTACATCCAATAGGTAGTTACTACTAACTAAAAAGCTAATGAGACTTGATTATTGAAGTAAAATGTAAAAATATCAGATCGCAGATTAATAAATACGATAACAATTCTCATGAATTCACAGGATAGTGGTATCTGATATGCTGCTGCTTCTTTCCAATCCCCCGACTCTGTATCACCCTCTACTTGCCGTTCAGAACAGATTCGATATTTGCATTATGCTTCGACAACTCTCCGATAGCCTCTTTCCAAAACTTCAAACTAAGCGTCTTGCCCTCTTCAGATATGACTAGAGTTCCCGGGCTTTATGCATTTTAAAACCAGTCAGCGTGTGTGCCATATTTCGGGTTGATGATACCTACACTGCAATACGGTCATGGGTCCAAAAACCGCCATGAGCCTTTTCACTCGTGGTTATAGCGCTGACCAAGGTGCGACTACCCTCTTCGGCAGAGCGTCCCATGATAGCCTTGAAAATGTTGTCAGGCACGCGCAGTGCAAGACTGAAATCACGACCCAAGCTGCTCCGGCACAAGCCCGGACATGAAGCGACAACGATGACCTCGGTGGAAGACGTGACAGCGGCAATATTTCTCGCGACCCACATTTCAAGCAGCTTGGTGATACTGTATTGTGAAGTAAAACTGAATGTATCAGGGTTGTTCACTTTATCGAGAATGTTACCATCACTCTCCACGCTGTCAATCTTGACATCACCGTGGCCGGTACTGGCCACGAACTCCAAGTGCGTTGCTCGACCAAATGACCGAGAGGAACTGCGTAAGATGGGGAGCAACAGTATACCCAGATAGGCAGTGGATAGAACGTTGACTTGTAACCCCATCTCCCAACCCTCAGGGCTCGTTTTGTGAGAGGGCGGAGCCACTCCAGCATTTAGCACGGCAGCATGAACGACAGGGAAACGGCGCGAGAGTTCGGCAACGAATGAATCGATGGACGTGTAACTGGCCATATCTAGCTGTAAGATTTGAATCACGCCGGCTGTGCATCTGGTGCGCCGCTCGATGAGAGCTTTTGCTTTCTTACCACGTTCGAGCGAGCGAACGGCAAGGATAAGCGTACTAGCACCGAGATTAGCGAACTTGACGGCGGCTTCAAAACCCAGACCACTGTTGGCACCGGTAATCAGGATTGTCTGCCCTATGAAAGATGTCTTTGGGTCATCGGGAGGATGTCGAACAGCCCACCACAGGCTGCCAGGCGAGTTCTTAGCAGGGACTGAAGTATATGTTTCCGCCATGGTCGGCCACCGGCTATCAAGCAGGCAAGATGTCAACTGAAAGGGAAACTAATTTGTGATGCTCAGATCTCGAAGATTTAAAATAGGTGCTGCTTGAGCTACAGCTGTCTGATGGAGGCTAATAATAGATCCCCGAAGCTCCTTGTTCAGTAATTCGGAGTTCCGATATTTTAGCCCTGACCCTGTAACCCTCAATCATTATTCTGACCTGTCCTTAACAATAACAACTACTGCTATCACGGTTCACGGGTATTGAATAAATGGTGACGAAACATTTGACCGCTATCAGAAGAGTAGTCAATTCTTTCAAAGTTGGGTTTGACGGGGGGACAGTTACCCCTCTGGACCTCGAACACGTTAGCCCGACAAGAAAAGAACAGCCATTGATTCTCTGGACTGAAATGAAATGATGATTTCTATGGATATTGGTTGAAGATGGACCCTACAACTCTAAGAACGTGCAATATCTTTGAAAACAAGTGGACTAAAGAGTGCTAGAAGCATTTACACCAGATAGTTACCATTTCAGATAGTACACTAAGGTTGTATGCAAGATAGGTAATTATATCGTGCATCATCCTACAGACAGTCATCATAGAACATCTCAATAAATAAACATTTCTCGCAATTATTCAATGTAAAAAGCAAGCACCAACACTGGAAACTTGAAAGACCATACAGAGAGGGCTGAGTTATATTAATATCTTTATCCTTACAAGTCTGCTTAATCTGTACTGAGTTTTATGTATTCTAGACAATACCTCTACTATTGGGAGCAAGCCCATTATATCCATCTGGCAGCGATAAGATCTGGCATGAAATTTGTTCGCTGTACCTACCTAGGTAGGTAGGAGAGGCTTTGGAATGTGAAATTTACTTTATCTATCCCGAACTCAACGTCTGTATTTATATTGCTACGGCAACAAATCTTCAATCTGCCTAAATAGACTCCACACAATTTCCATCCCGGTCTCTTCTCCCTCTGATACAGTAGGCCAGCCTTCTTCTTTGATCATCGTCTTTAGAAAAGACTGAAACATGGAATTGGTAAGGGTCTGGCCAAGGGCCTTTTTTACAGAATTTAATAGATAGGTGCTGACTTGGATCAGGATACGAATCTGCATTGATCGGTGGTTTTGCAGGAGAAATCCGTCGATTTGGAGGTCACGAATTGTCAGGGGTAGGTCAGCGGCCGACGTGGTGTCTGGAGAAGACTGCAGGACGTGATGAATGACAGAAAATACTGCTTCGTGAGTCTTGAGCAGGCATACATAGCAGTTTAGGATCACCAGGATCAAGGGCACGTCAGGCTTTCCCATATCGACAAGACTGGACGGCGAGTTTCGCGTATGCCCTGACGAATGCTGAGAGGTAGCTACTGTCTGCCGAGGCAACTGTCCCAAGTGCTCTTGATAACGAGCCCATCGCTCGGCGCCGCGGACCATGGGACTCGTACCGTTTCCATTTTTCTGGGATGGAATCGCGCCCGCCGCCCCCCCATGCCCTGAAATCTCATCAGTCGCATGTTCCCCGTCGCGGGGGACGGAAGAGCGAATGGGGAAGAGCGAGGCAGAAACCGGGACTGATGGCGATTGGCAAGGTGTTTGATTGAGCCTTTTGATGATGTTGAGAAAACTCTCGGCTCCGTATAGCATTTTCCCAACCGGATTGTGACTGTTCTCGGTCTCGTTCAGCATCTTGAACATATACCCGGTAACGGTCTTATCAGACGGTGTGAAGAGAAACGACGAGGCCGTGCGGCAGGTCATTATGGAGTTCATGTCTTTCATCAGAGTCCCGCTTAGCTTGGTCATTTCCTGGATAGTATTTTCCCTTATTTCCGCGGAAGACGGTGGGTTATTCGATGCGCGATCGCCAACTATCTCTATGCTCATCAAATCACAGCCTAATATATCATCAGTGGGCATCCAGGAGACGGCCGGAGCCGTACTCGTGGTGCCGCGCACAGAAGCAGATTGAGATAATCTAGGTTCGCCTAAAGAAGGTGCTGCGACATCTCTGCCACCATTCGGCCCGGAGGACAAGCCCAGCGATTGTGTTCCAATCTCCAACTCGGAATCATTCCACCAACTGTCACCAAGCGGATCGAATATGCCAGTATTAGAGCCCAAAGGATATGTATGAGCGGAGATTTGATGCGTTGATAGAGTCGATGTAAAAGGTGGTTGACCCGCATCCAAGGATATAAAATCGAGCCAGGCGGTGGGTGAGCGATGCGAGGAATCGGGCTTGCCGAAGTCTGTGTCCGACGGATCGTCTACGCTTGAGCGGTGGTGATGGTGGTTATGGTGCGAAGATCCGAGAGGGTCATGCAAGATGCTTTGCTGGGAGTCTAGATATCACGGTTGGTAAGCAACGGTCAGCGTTCCGAGTATTCTTTGCCGGAGGATGAATAGCCGTACCAGATGTCCCGGTCGAGTTCGACGATGCACTCGCCAAGTTCTGTCGGGGCCATGGGATGTGGAAGCTGCTTCTCCTGTGTCAATCTGGGATAAACTGAAGGCGCTGCTGTAGCAGCACCCATGGTGCAATTGACACGGGCTTTGCGGCATCGCAGGCAAGGACCCCTGGGCGACATGAGATCGCGGTTGCAACGCAACTTGTGGTTGCGACAACGATCGCACGCATAGCGACGCGATAAGTTGGGCTGACAATCTTGGTCTGTGGATTTCATGGCCAGCGACTGCGATGCAATCAAGTAGCCCTTAGGTCGGAACGATCTACGGTAACAAAGAGCAGACAAAGGCAAAGAAAGAGTTAACTACCACGCACCAACCACGAAATGGCCGCCAGCGGACAATCCTGCAGAGATTTACAAGATCATTGGCAGTCGTCGATGGCAAATCACCCAACAACCGGGAGCCTTTGCCGTATAACAGGGGTTTACTGTAGTTAATGCTTAAACACGACCACTAACATAATTACTAATCAGACACCTTAGAGTGCGCTTGCTTGTTCCATATCAAGGATAGCCGCAATATAATTGACAGGACTACTTTGTTGTCCATACTGCAGCTATGCCATTCTGTTCCTAATTTTACGGTAGTACGTAGCTGTCAGGGAGCCTAAATAACCCTAGAGCCCTAATACGTCTCCTTAAAGAACCCTAAGAGCCTAATGCGTGTTGCGCCTGTTAGATAATCCGTAGTTATAACCCACTTTAGGGCATATATGCAGCATCTTTATATGATAGCTCACAAGATATCCCACCCAAAGGTCCATATCGCATATATAGTGCACCTAGGGCTTAGGGCTCCGTATTAGGAAATCCTGAGGAGAAAGAGAGACTTCCCGTTATGGTAGAACGCCCACATTTAGGATTTAGGGCTCCATGGCGGCACTGCTTCGCGAGATCGCCACTTGTCTCCACCAGTAGCCAAAATCGACTACAGACTTGGAAGATATGTACATAAGTTAGTATATACATAGTACAGTAGAACCAGGCTATAACGAACAGAAGGCCCTCCAACGTCCCGATCCGATATGTAGAAATTTTTGATTCATATGGCAATGGGGAGCACTCTGATATAATAACCGGTCTAATCAATAACAATTTGGAGCACTCTCCATATTCATGTAAATGATATGTAACCTGAAATCAATATAGTGATATAGTGATAGGGCCATCTGTTCGTTATATCCAGGTGCTACTGTAGTACGTACGTAACAAATGCCAAGAGATTTGTGCCGAGGCTTCCTATTTCGCCCCATAGTTATCAAGTAATCTCAAGAATTAATCTCTTCTTTTTTCCATCTCCAAAGGGTGACCGTAGCAAGAGACGACTCTCAACCAGTGTATATCATCTAATTCGGGCATGTGCCAAAGCCAGAAGAAACAATGGCTCTCCTATCCACTCTCAGCGACTTTTCAGCATCGTCGTCACTGGTATCATGGAAGACAGCACTGATAGTCGCATTCGCGCTTCTCAACCGGAAATCCCTCCCCTTCGCATGGACAGTACGTATCCAATGATACTTTCAAACCCTTCAAAGAAAAAAAAAAACTAATGTCTTCCAGTATAACGTCTTTTACCAAATATTCCGGAACCTCCGCCGCGACCCCCTCAAACTAAACTTCACCCCCAAATCTCCCCCCGTCGACTTGCAGGGCCGTCCAACCCACCCAGTATTTGCTGCGGCCTCGATAAACAGCTATGTTTCTCTTCTCGAGACAGATTACAACATCCACAAATCCAACAGCACGTATTTCGCGGACATGGACCATTCGCGTACCGCTGCCGTTACACCACTATACACACCAGGAGCAGGGATTGTGAGCAAAGAACTCGACGCCGAAATCGCCGCTGCCGCAGTCGCAGAGGGAAAACCGGCGCCGAAGAAGAAGTTGCCTATGTATATTGCCCTGGGGGCCACCTATTGCTCATTTAAGAGGGAGATCAAACCCCTCCAACGGTTTGAGTTGAGATCGCATGTCGCGGCTTGGGATGAGAAGTGGATGTATATCGTCACCGTGTTTTTGATTGCGGACAACAAGAAAAAGGGTGCCAAAAAGGGGGAGAAGACCGTGGCAGCGATTGGGTTGAGTAAATATTGTATTAAGAAAGGTCGCTTGACGGTGCCGATTGAGCGGGTTTTTAGGGCTAGTGGATTGTTGCCACCGCGTCCTGATAACACTACCGCAGCTGGTCCTGCGGTGACGGCTGCGACTGCTACGAGTTCGGCTGTTGATACGCCGCGAACCCTGGACGGGTTGACGGATACGACTCTCGATGAAGTCAAGCTTGTGCAGGAAGTTTCCAAGTTAGGGGATCAGGCGGAGGAAGTGCTACACAAACAGAAACAGCAGAATGCGGCGTCGTGGTCGAGCGAGGAATGGACGTGGGAACGTATTGAGGAGCATCGGAAGAAGGGGCTTGAGATGGTGAATGGGTATATTGCGCTGGAGAATAATTTGTTTGCTGAGTGGAAGAATTAATCAGTATAGAGTATATATGGATATTACATAGACGGGCATGGCGTACATAGACTAGATAGATAGATAGATTGTTATTAATACTTGAAATAGATTGGTCATTGTACAACAATCTTGTGATTGATTAGAACACCTATATTACACACATCTATATCAAAACAAAGAACCTCACTGCCAACCAGAACTCCGTAAAACATATGCAACATCATGACGGCATGGAAAAGACTGAAGAGAAGAGAGTTGAAAACTTTTCCAGTGTCAGTTTTACTTGCTCTCTTCCTTCTCTTCCTTCTCCTCGGGTTCCTCCTTCGTTTCCTCGGTCTCCTCCTTAGAAGCCTCCTCCTTCGCCTTGACCGCCTCCGTCACAGCACCCTTCTTCTCCTCATGTTTATACAAAGACTTATGGCGCGACTTGAGTTTCTGCTCTTCCGCAGCAACCATATCCTGCCACAAATCCGCATTTTCGTCATATCTCTGATGGTGAGCCTGCTGCTCTGCAGGCTGATTCTTGACTTCCTTGGCTGCCTCGCGACCTTTCTTAGCTGCATCAAGTAATCCCTGACCTTTGCGTTGATCGTGAATTTCGAAAGCAGCACTGGCACACATAACCGCCAACGTCAACCCCTGCGCATACACACGCGCCTGGACGATTTTCTGTTGCCCCGAGAGATACGGATTGCGGCCGACAAGCACAAAACTGCCGACAATAGAAGCAATCCACGTCGCACCAATAATCTTATATTTCTCCTCGCGGGCCCAAGCACCTATTCTATTTCCCAACGACATCTGCGATAACTCCTCACGACGGAGTCTCTCCTCCCGTTCACCAAGATATTTCAATCCGACGTTCCGCTCAGCCTCGAATTGGCGTGATGAATGATCGGCGGCAATGATACCGACGAATGTGCCCGATGAAGTTACCAAAAAAGCTTTCATGGGCAGTGTGAGGTTGCGGATTGTGTGGAAGCGGCGAGAGGCGGCCATTACGCCGGCCCAGCCGCCGACGAGACCGATGACAGTGCCGAAGGTGCCTCCTCGGAGGACGGCGCTGTTTCGATTAGCTGTAATCCATGATACCGTGAGTTTTGGTGGAGGCTTACCTGTAGTGAGCGGCTTCTTCTTCTTTAGTGAGAAGCTTCATCGTGTGTGTATAGCGTGTATCGTATGATCTTGAACAGAGCTTGTAGCTGTTGAGTTGTTTTCTCTCCTGTTAAGCTGTTGTAGATGCAGCTGATATATGTGGAGCGCAATTGAATTGACGACCTGGGGAAAATAAGAAGAACACCCGTCTAATATATACGGAGGCGATATCAAGAAGAAAAGAAAATGATACGTAATAAAGCTGTAGTAGTTCCTATTCGGGCCTAGTGGCGCCGGGAGGTGGGCGCCGAGGATCGGCCGAGCCAATCACGTGTGTTTCTGCCGAACAGGGTGGCACGACGTCATCGTGACCTCCGGGTCCGGCCGGGATGTTTTGTGGCTTCCGGCCGATATAATTAGCTTCTCGGTCGCCGTTTGACTGATATAGATCTATATTGGGATATTGATGACTGAAATGTATTCAGAAGGCGGAAGCATATTATTCATATCATTCCGCTGTCCCGATCTATATTGCATGTCAGGAAGGACGGCAGAGAAGACCATATAGAGAAATGCATTACAATTTCTATGCTAATCTCGGATTCTCCATCCGCAAAAAAAAAACCATATGCGACAAAACACCGGAACTCCTTGAACCACCGCGCCCAATGAAGAACGAAGAGAAACTAATAAAAAAGGACCATCCAGACAATAGGTGACTAATGTACAAGACCAAGGCTAATCACCTGCGAGACGGTTTGCCAGCATTCAACTGTCGTGCCTTCATGCGACGGAAACGATCCTCTCCACTAGCACCAACTGGGCGCGCAAACTTGTTGTCTTGAACAACCGTCGAGCGAGGGACAATGCTGTACGAGGTATGACCCATCTCACGACGAGCACGATTAGCCAGACGGGGCGGCAGAAGCTCACGCGCACGCGCTTCTTCGGCGGTTTGTTGAGCGATGTTGGCGCGGTTGACCAGGCGTCTATCCAAATTAGTATTCTTACAAGACGTAGTAAAATAGCACTGCCGTGAGAAGGAAAGGAACATACGTAGGATCAAATTCAACCTCCTCATAAACACGCTTCGAGTAGTCATCAGACCGCTGAAGAATAGGTCGAGTCCAATCCGCCAAAAGACGCTCAGCCTGTCGCTTGATCTTCAACTCAGGCCGCTTGCTCTTGGTATAAAACACAATCACTTTGCCAATCCCACTAGCCACAAGCGAATCCTTGTTGATAGGAAGCTTGCCAAGTACATCCATCAAATCACGCTGAATACTGTAGGCTGGAAGCTCGCCATCGTCGAGCGGCTCCAAGAAGAATTTGACGGCTTCCAGCAGATTGATCTCTGGGTCGACGAGACTAGCTGTGTATTGGTTGCGATTCAACAGGTTCAAAACTTCGGGTAGCATCTTGAGCTTGTGCATGGCTGGTTGGCCTTGACGGCGGGCCTCAGCGTCGAGGCGAGCGGCATCTGTCATGCGTCTTCGCATGTCTTCGATTTCTGCATCGGCCATTTGTTCGAGATCCTACCACCGTTAGAACACATCGTAACCCCCTGAAATGATAGACTTACAATTCCATCTGCCTTTCTCCGTCGTCTCGTCTTTTGCTTCATAGCAGCATCCATAGCACGATCCAGCGCACGGCGGCGTCCTACTCTAGTCAATACCATTTCATCCATGCCCAGTATTTTCTACTCACTCTCTTCAGGACTCAACGTCTCATCATCCTCCGGCGTAGCCTCCCGTCTCGGTTTCGCCTTTCGACGCACAGCCTTCCCATCCCCAGAGTCAACATCCGAATCCTTTTGCGCACGCTTCTTCTTCTCTCTCCTCCCCTCCCGCGTCCGTCTCGGCTCCCCATCTTCATCATCACGTCTCTTGCGCTTGTGACGACCAATCAGTTTCAAATTCTCAGCATCGACATCGAGCGCAGGTCGATCCTCAATGTCGACATCGTCAGGGTTGAAGTCTTCGAATTGCGCTTCGTCGACTTCGGAGAGGACGGATTCGTCGTCAGACAGGCCTGCATCGTCCGCAGCGGCGGCGGCGGTGTCGTCTTCTCCGCCGTTGTCGTTGAGGTCGTCGAGTTCGGCTTGGAGTTCGTCGCGATCAGCGGCTGGGGAGTCTGCTTGGGGTTCTGGCGAGGCCGACATCTTGTTTTTTTGTATGAATATTTGCACTTATCGAGCCAAAGCCTTCTCTTGATGTTGAAAACTCGATCTTTGAAGGAAAAAGAGATGCAGCAAAGTGGCTGGTCAAGAACAAACGCGAGATTGCGGGCGACTCTGAAAGTTCGGCAGGAGGTCGGCGGTGGTCCGTGCATTCTACTCTTACTTCCGCCTGAAATTTGGAGCAAGCTTCACTTCACTCTATTCACATCCAAGCAACAACAATAGTCAAGGTCCTATTAACTACCACTTATATACACCTTTACAAAACCAAGTTAATTCAGTCAAAATGTTCGGCGGAGGCAAGTAACGCAACCCATTCTCCCGACGCTTCAACTGTCTATCTTCATAATCGCCTCATTGAACAATCACTGACTCATCATTTGCGAACAGAGCAACAACTATCCAAGGAGGAGATCAAGGTACTTTTCCTCACCTATTCAATACCTCTCAATCAGTTCTACGCATTCCCACCCACTGAAGACAAGCAAACACCTCGCTCAAACCATCATACCAAACCCGGAATACTGACACTGAACCAAACAAACAGGCCGGCGAGATCGAAGCCCAACAAACCATCCAATTCGCAGTCGTCGGTGGTATCCTGCTCTACCTCTGTACGACCTCCCTTTCACCTCCAAGAACCACTCATACCGTATCTTGCACATACTAACAAAATCTCCTCTCCATGACAGCTCCATTCGCCGTCGACTTCGCTAAGAAATTCCTATAAACCCAACAACAACAAGCCTCACTCCTTCTCCTACAATCCGCTCATATAACGTGAATATACCGCATTCAAACTCCTCATCAACTCGAAAACCAGCCCTGAAATATTGGACCAATATCATGTATTATATATCTATTATTAACTAGATACTTCGGGTTTTGGGGTATACCCTGGGTTCCTTGTATCAATTCGAAAATATGTTATGATTGTTTTTGTTCCTTATGCCCATCTCCTCGCTAAACTGAAGATATACATGGAAAGAAGACGAAACAAAACGCTCCAACGCCCAGTTCTTTTTGGTACCGCGCATGACGACTAACCAAGTGAATAATTAAATACTGCGAGACATGGAAGACGTTACATTGACAAATCCCTTCTATTGAATAAGTTGATTAAACACCCCAAGAAAGTTGAACAAGAGATACAGACCAAAGGCAAAGACTGATCAAGGACTATTCGTGACGGCCAGTTTCTGTGCCTCGTCTAATTCTTTGCGTATGGATGCTAGTTCTTTGTTTAGGTGGTGGATTTGAGATGCGTAGTCTTCGAGGATCTACAAGACATAGTCAGTAACTTATCCTGGGTATCCGATATGGTGCCAGACGGAATACATACTTTCTTAGCAGTCTTGATAGCATTCTCATCAAGTGTATCATCCCCATCATTGTTCGCACCACCACCGGCAGTTCCAGCCTTCTCAATCTCGGCAGCAAGCCGTCTCGAATGTTCTCTAATCGCAAGCATACGCGCCCAGATCTCCTCCGCTCTGCCCGTTATCGAAGGATCAAAAATCGCTCGCTCCAATTGTATTAATTTCTTCTTAAGTTCCTCCTCCGCATCATCCATCGCATAACCACGATTTCGTAGAATTTGAGTTTTGGCTGCGAGTGAGAGACACCGCTGACTGAGCACGAGATGTTTCCGTCGGCAGTCAGCGATTCTGACCGAAATCTTCAGGTCGTGGCGCGACAGTAGATCTGTTAGAGAATTGTTGATTTCGTGTAGACGTGTTTGTATCGCGCTGAGGTAGTCTTTCTGTCGTGCCGCGCGTCTTCCTAGCTCCATGAACCCCTTGACAATAACCGGGACATAACCAGGACCCGGTCGAGCTTTCAATGCTTCTTCCCATTTGGTCGGATCGTCGTCTGAGGTCGGTTGAAAAAAGGGCGCCTGATCCTCACCCGGATGATTGTATGTATACGCGCGGAAAGGCGATGTCAAAACAGTAGGGTCCCATTTATCCTTGATGATTTCCATCTGTGCAGGTACCGTGCGGTGGACTATTCAGTTAGCTATGTACTAGACACTTATAGACGTCGAATGACATACCTCCAGTAATCGCACGACCTGGTGACCATAGCGAAGATCCGAGTTGTGATTGACCCAGCGTCTGTCCCAACTGTGGCTGCTGTTGCTGTTGCTGTGGTTGTTGCTGCTGCTGCTGGTTCGCGAACATGGATCCACCACCAAACATCGACTGCTGTTGCGGCTGTTGTTGTTGCTGTGCAGTATTCGTCGTGCCAAACAAACTCGTCCCTGTTTGCTGCGGTTGTTGTGCAGTTGTTCCAAACAGACTCCCTGCTGGCTTTTGTTGGGTGGTCGCTCCAAAAAGACCAGTCGACTGCGGTTGAGCTGGCGTCTGGGTTTGTTGACCCCCGAACAAGCCCCCTCCAGCAGGCTTGTTCTGTGGTGCTCCAAACAAACTTGATGTCTGCTGCTGTGGCTGTGTCTGGGTTGTGGATGCGCCAAACAGTCCACCACCAGTAGCTGGTTGTTGAGGAGTCGTACTCGAGCCAAAAAGACCTGTCCCCGTGGCTGGTTTGTTTTGTGCGCTGCCAAATAACGAACTGCCTGCTGCGGGTTGTTGCTGCTGTGGCGTTCCAAATAGACTTGAGCTTTTTGTCGCTGTATTACCGAACAGTCCGCCAGACTGTTGTTGCTGGGGTTGCGCACCGAAGAGCGACATGATGGGCCTGTGTAACAGATGGCAGAATAAAATCGAAGGCCCAAATGAGAAAAGTCGCTTGACGAAACGAAAAGGATTATTTCAAAAGAGCGACTAGGTCAGCATGCATAAGCAGAAGCGAGGAGTTGGAGTGTTCATAAAGCTGGAGAGACTCTTGAGAGAGCTTGGTTGTTAGCGCGGAACTCCAAGAAAAACATTCAGATTGGGCCGTTGCGGTAAGGTCACGTGATGAATCTCCAGGCAGAGTACAGACAGCAATGAACAACGACAAACGAACGAGAGTAAATATCAATTCAATTCGATAATAATCAGTCTAAATTCTATTTTCTAATGGCATTGTTCTGTCAATTGTCGACTGCTCATCCCCAGGTTAGTAAGCATCACAGCTCCGGCAGGAACAAGCCAATCAGATCGCGGCTAAAGGGCTTGACTTGAACTTCGCAGCTCCTCCAAATTCCGGCCTCGTCCTTCTTGATCAATCAATCTGGAATTGAGCACCAACCAGCCCTTAGATAACCGACAAGATGGCGGCCCGACAACCTCAGTATATCTCCCACTTACTTGCCGCTTCAAAAATTTACGAAATGCTAATTAAACTCCGCCAACAGATTCAGTCAACACATCCTCGTCGACACGACGCCGATGCCAAATGACATCCCCAAAGTCCAGGAAATCGGCGCCACCTCCGCCCCGCTTATGAGCGCATCATTCTTTATCGGAGACCGCTGCCGTGCCTATAACGATGACTACATGAAGTGCAAGGCCGATGCCAATGGTCGAGGAGAGTTGGATTGTCTCAAGGAGGGTCGCAAAGTCACCCGCTGTGCGGCTAGTGTGTATGTACTGCGCACCTCTATGGAAGGGATGGATAAAATTGACATTCAACAGGATCAAGGATATCAACACCCATTGCTTGAAGCAGTTCAATGCTCACTGGCAATGCCTCGAAAACAACAACCACCACATGTTCGAATGCCGGAAACCGGAGATGGACCTGAACCAATGTGTATTTGAGAAGCTGGTCCGTTCGCCCCTGAACTTTTTACAGCACAAGCTTCAAAAACTGACTAGTATACTGCTATAGGGCCTCAAGAAGACTATCCCCGGAACCCCCGAAAACGTGACTCCTGTCCACCTGCGACCAAAACAGATTTACGCCCAGTACCCTGGAAACCAGTACTAGAAAATGGAATCATTATTCTTCATGTCATAAACACCAGCATCGATTTGTTTGTTATTTGTTGTTCCGTCCATTTAGAATGTGTGTAAATATTAAAGTGGGAAATTATGGAAGCAAGATTGAACTTATTTGCTATCAATTGTAGGAAATGAAGCTTAGCTTGAGTAGTGAGCTGAATAGCTCAAAAAAGGTTGTAGGACCTTTATCACCTATCATGGGCTTGAAAAAGGCACGTATATAATGCCTCCATATTCAACATAGAGAGATAACTTACCTCGGACCGATGCGTCTAACATCCTTATGTACATACCTTGTAACCCCTCAACGACCTCAGCAATTGGTCCATCATTACACTATGCCCAGTCATCCTGAAAGCTCTTGAATCTATTTTACCATGCTAATTGAAACATATCGGCGAAGAATAGAACAACAATATCAGCTTGAAACGAACGACAACGACCACAACAATGGCTGCCAATGACGGACGTCAACCTCTCACCAAGCAGGATGTCACGGAGGCAGTAGAGAGTTTTGTGGAGTTGTAAGTCTGCATCGTCAATTATTCTATGGCCTCATTTACGATATGAAATAATGGCTTAATTGTCTTCTTCTTCATTTCATGACATACCGATTCTCAATCTGGGTTACATACATCGACAGAACATTGTCTAACCAACACCACAGATACAAACAACTAGTCATCGAGAAGAAATTTAAGGTACTTATCCTCAATTGCCTTGATTTATCTCATTTATAAACACTAAAATTGCTATACAAAGGGCTACGACACAAAACTCCTAACTCAAGAACTCCGCTTCATCGATGCTGATCCCTCTGGCTCCTGTGTCTGGGAGATGACGGTCGATGAGACATGGTGTAATATGAATGGCGTCCTCCATGGAGGCGCGTATGGCGTTATATTTGGTCGGTATTATCTTCTCCTAGATCAATGAACATGGTGAATGCTGACTTCGTGGCAGATATGTGTACTGCTATTACCATGCAGACTGTTTCCAGGCCGGGATATTGGGAGTATGTCACCAATCCTCCCCACGGATCATCCCTTTATAAAGGCAGATTCTGATGTATACAGATTCCTTGCTGGCGTAACACGAACACTGAATATATCATACCTCAAAGCCATTCCTTTAGGCACGCATCCCGCCCGTTATCCAAGATCTACTACTAATTCCGAATCAATAGGAACGACGATACGAATAAACTGCCAAATCGAGCAACACGGCAAAACAATGGCCCTAATCAGCGCATACATTGAGTCTCCGGATGGAAAAGTCAAGTACGCCACTGTTGAGCATCACAAGGTTCACGTTCCTGCGATCAAGGAGTTTGCGGAGCGTCTGCAGGCTTTGAAAGTTGCGAGGAGGAGGGAGAGGGTCAAGCTGTGACCTACCTGTCGTAACAATGGATGCTTTCGCAGAGCTTGTATGAGGGTATAGAAATGTTAATGATACATTTTTTACACCGAGGTCCTCTTTTCTTTCTTCTAAAAGCTGAATCTCGCACCTACAAGGTTTATGTGTGGTTAAGCGCTATTAAGCTTAATATTACTTGAAGACAGCTCGCATTGATAATTTTAGTATACATAGGCTATAGCAGAAGTAGGGTTAGAGCAATATGACTGGCTAGAATGGCCCTATGAGTGTTATCCGTACGCATATCAGAACGATCTACAACTCGCTCCAAATGTCGTTATCATCTCCGCACCTGATGCAATACTCAACTAAAGGTAATTGGGGTCGTATACACACACCTTAATTGGACTTCGATCTGCAATAGTAGTCCTCTCGAAGTCCACAGAATGGACATGCTAATCCCATATCAATGTACGTGCTAGGTACGATTAGGAAGGAGATTTTGTAGACCCTTGTCTGCCATGAGTATAGTATCACGAAGTACTGGATGACGCCATATGGATGGTGGTTTGTATAATATGTCTAGATTTATGGAGTAAGTTATAAACATGAAAATATTTCCTGGTAGGATTATTTTGGCTCTTTCTTCTTTCAGGTATCTGAGGTTGTGAGTGACCTTTATCGGTTCGGGCAAGATGGCATCCAGCATCGAAGAAAAAACCACTCCTCATACTACCTCTGATCCAGAACAGGTCATAGCAGACGACAACGATCATGAAAGCATCACAGAGAAAGAAAAAGCTCACCTTCAACGCAAACTCGACTGGATCATCCTCCCACCCATCACTTTACTGTTTTTCCTCTCCTTTCTCGACCGCTCCAACATCGGCAACGCAAAACTCGACAATCTCACCACCGATCTACACATGACCGGCGAACAATACCTCGTCACACTATCCGTCTTCTTCATCGGATACAGCGCATTCGAGATCCCATCAAACATCGCGCTAAAACTGACTTCGCCACGGATATGGTTGCCGACGCTGATGCTAGTGTGGGGAGTAGTCGCTACGCTGATGGCATTGTCAACTAGCTTTGGCGGACTGCTAGCTGCAAGATTCTTCCTGGGTGCAACGGAGGCCGGAGTGTTTCCCGGTGCGATCTTTTACCTTTCCATGTGGTACGGGCGTAAAGCGCTGGTGCGCCGGGTGACGCTGTTCTATACTTCGACGTCCCTCGCCGGCGCATTTGGCGGAATCCTCGCTTATGGCATAGGACACATGAGCGGCGTTGCGGGCAAACATGGGTGGTTCTGGATCTTTGCAATTGAGGGTCTTGCCACGGTGGTGATTGCAGGGATCTGTTTTTTGCTCATTCAGGATTTCCCGGCACAGGCGAGATTCCTCTCGCAACGAGAACGCAAGACTCTGGATGCGTTGCTATTCGAGGACAACGACGCACTCCGCGACGAGCCTTGGTCGTGGGCAGAAGTGCGCCGGACCTTTCGCGATGTCAAGGTCTGGTTGTACACGATTGCGTGGATGGGTCAGGCGTTACCCCTTTATACCGTGACGTTGTTCCTGCCCACCATAATCAAGAATTTGGGGTATTCAGCTGCTAATGCGCAGTTGTTGACTGTGCCGCCTTATGCATTTGCAACAGTGATCTCGATCTGTGTCGCGCTCCTGTCTGAACGATACCAGACCCGCGGGCCATTCATTGTGGCTAGTTGCATTGTCTCGAGTATCGGCTACATCCTCCTTCTAAGTGATCACACCGTCGGCGTGCAATATCTAGGCACATTCTTCGTTTGTGCGGGTATCTTCCCATCTGCAGCCTTGATTTTCACATGGATTGCATCAAATGTCTCGGGGCAAGTCAAGCGGTGCGTCGCTGCTGCCATTCAAATTTCAATTGGTGATATCGGTGCCGTTGTAGGCTGCCAACTGTATCGCCCCGATGAGTCGCCACGCTATCCCTTAGGTCATGGTATGGCCTTGGGCTTCGTAGTAGGCACACTGGTGACTTCTTTGTTATTGTGGTATCTGTTAGTGAAGGAGAATCGGAGACGAGATGAGATTACTGGGGGCCCACCGAAGGATAATTCGTTTTTGCGTGGTGCAGATTTCGAGGGCGATGATGATGTGAGGTGGAGATTTATTGCGTAGTGATAGATATAAAGTCGACTCAAGATGGAGTGATTGAAATCGATATAAATTGCAGTTCATCTGGTGTAGATTTTTTGCGAAGAGGGACCCCTTTCAGAAATCCTCGAGAATGGTTCTTTTCTTTTCGGGGGGAATGCTTTTCATGATATATGCCAGGATATTCGGCGTGTCCGGCGTGCAGATTTCGCGGTATGTAAAGGGAATAGCCCAAAGAACTCACACTGTCTCTGGAGAATCTTTAATTCGTATTCATCATGGTCCGCAGTAACATCTGGCTTGAGAAGGAAGAGTTGTCTCCATAGAGCAAGGTTATAAGCTGGAGGACAGTGTTAGAGCCGTTTAGCAGTTGCAGAGGAATTGACATAAGACGTACCAGGGCGCCAAAAGACCATATATCTGTTTGTGTGCCCCAGCCAATTCGGAGGTGCGCTTCAGGACTCCTCGAGATAGGTGCTCCGATCAAGTCACTATCCTTGGCATACGCTGAATGGGCAGGAACAGCACTCCCAAAGTCTGCAAGTTGAACATCTGTAAACCGTACATTCCCATGACCATAGTTTATAAGAATGTTTCGGGCTTGATGTCTTCAAACTGTATAAGATAACGTACTTTGAATCAGACAATAACGGCACCGGCACTTACCAGTATGTACAAAATTATTTTCATGTAGAACCTTGAGCGCCTCTAAAATCCTTCTGGCAACGTATTTAATCTCTTGATTTGTAAGTCGTTTAGAGACAGAAGCATTCAGAAGGTGACCGTCTAGATGCTTTAAGACTATCGCCGGTGGATCGGCTGGCTCGACTATCTCGTCCATAAAGGGACGTATGAATGGGGGTGCGAGACTGAAAGCGTTTCAAAACATCACGCTCATTCTGAAGACGAAAATGAGAGACGCTTTTGACAATAACTTGTTGGTTGTTTCCGGTTCTACTAAATAGACTATGAGAGGCTGAATCTGCTGTTAGATTTGCATCATCTTCGTACCTTGCAAGCCAAACCGTCTCTTGTAGTTGCTTGCCAATGGTGTAGAGTCCGTTTTGACCGCGAACGCATTGCCCTAATCGGAGCGAAGAAGCTATTGCGGGTGATGACCTGAAAAATGATTTTTTTATAAATTTTTTTTCTCAGTCATCAAGTCTCAAAACTGTGTAGAGTAGTAGGATGGGAATAAATAAGTACTAGATAAAAATCGAAAATTAACAAAAAAAAGAAAAAAGAAAGTAGCCCGATGCGGGACTCGAACCCGCAACGTTCAGATTGCTGATGGTTTGAAGGCCTCAGATGATAAGAGTCTGACACTCTACCGATTGAGATAACCGGGCATGCTTGGTTGAAGGAACGAGCTGAAAAGCGCCCTATAATCCAATTGTATACGGCATTGTAGACACATGGGGATAAGGCCGTTGGTTCCCGATTGAGTACTTGGTGATCAGGAGAGCAGATCACATGGGAACGGGTAATCATAATTGAATTGTTCTCCATGTTAGCGCTCAAGGTGAAATTGACTTGGTGTCTCGTCCGTAGTACATGATAAAGCTAATAGCTTATCTAGGTACTAGGTACGGTTATCTTCCACGGTCGAGTCTCAGAGAGTCCGATAGATGTAAGAGATAACAAAACAACACAAGCGTCATCAACTAAACAGCTGCATCTGATCATGAGATCTACTCCGCAGTCCGCATCGTAGAATGTACGTAGTCCGATAAGGCCCTGGACAAAGCCGGCTAATAGGCCAACCAGAACGTGCCACGGGGGGGAGACTAGCGGTCAGTCTAGGTATCACGCTTTATATATATATCTCGGCTCCCCTCCCAGAATCGCGGACTACAAAGCCCCGGAGTTGACCAGTTCACGACAACATTTGAAACATGAGAATCCATATGTTTCAATTGTAACATTATTAGTATTTCGTTCGTTTTGTGTCATCGTCGATTGTTTGCCACGGCTCACAAAACAACGAGTTTGCTACAGCGAGGCGTCTGACTATGACCATCCGGGTCATCCCAGTTTGTCATCGGAAGGAACATTGAAGTAACTGGCTTAACATCGGATGAGATTATAGGACGAAATTTGCTCGTCCACTTCAACCAAGCATGCCCGGTTATCTCAATCGGTAGAGTGTCAGACTCTTATCATCTGAGGCCTTCAAACCATCAGCAATCTGAACGTTGCGGGTTCGAGTCCCGCATCGGGCTACTTCTTTTTTTTTCTCTTTTTTCTTGCTTCTATTACCCCACGTCTCTTTTTGCCTCCGACGGTGGATTTGTCAATATCTTTTTGTTGAGTGCGAAAAGAGGGTTTTTCGTGGCCACAGCACCCGTGACAACCCCGTTGGTAGTCACGACATGTACCATGTGGCATATGCGAGATTACATTTTACAACGAGAAGAAGACCAGTGGGATCTCTTTTATCGAAGGCATAGTGAGGAGAAAGCTAGGAAGGCCTTCGATTCGGATCGAATTGATCCGTCTCATACAAGGGAGCCACAGGCCACAACTGAAAGTTTCCTAGACATGCGTAGTCACCTAATAGCTCCCCATAAGCGTCATTCTTCTTGTGGAGAAGGGGCAACAGCACTACTGCCGTCATTTGACTGAAATGGACCAAGAGCCTGAGAGGTCGGGCTTGCAACATGGTTGGCAGTCCTGCTGTTGATGTCGAGAGTTGTTGATCTTCTTACGATACTGTTCGGATTTCTTTTCTCTCGGCCGTATGTGAAAGCGTTCTGTTGTTGCTGTTGTTGCCCCGAGAATGGTATCTCCAAAGTCCGAATTAGGGAGTCAACTAATTTATCAAACCGTACTGCGTAGGTGGCATCCTCGCGGCTCTGGAAACAATGATTTATGCTCCATAGTAACGCGATATCAACGTCCCGGGACCATTTTCGTGGTGATTTCATTACGAGAATGAAGAGAGCTATAACGGTAATGATAGGATAAGGATGTATCCTCTGCCGATCAGTTAGCATCATAGCCAACAATATTCAAGAAGAGATAGAATATGATATTGGAACAGCAATGGAAACAAGCTGGCGAGGTTGTGATTCGATTGTACTGGGGGTGGAAAGTGGGAAAGTTGGGGAAGTGGGGATGCCTCAGGCCCCACAATTGAACTCCCTGAAGCTGCGTGGAATCATTCCAGGGGTAGTCTACTAGTAGTACATTATTAAAGATAATTGACAGAATTGTTGTAGACTCTGGAAGTCTCCTACATCTTACAGCAAAGTCAAGGACTGTCCTTCCCTCGCTATTGCAAAGCTAAGTGCAATCATGATGACTTTGATAGTTCCCCTCTGGCCGCATTTGATTAACATTCTATCTGTCTAATTTCTCGGCAAGAGACTTGATTATTCCACAGAGAAAGGCGTCTACGTGGTTCATCTCTAGGCAAAAATCCGGGGAAAATGTGGAGTGATAAGGTGAGTCAACTCAAACTCCGATATCCACGGCGAACTTGAAGCCCTAACCCCGAAAAAAACCCTACGGCTTCAGGGGCTGGCTTACGCTGCATCTTTACATCCGGTACATTGGGGAACAGTTAGTTGACACTTTTTAATATGTCTATCACAATCTGAAGTTACCTCCATGGTGAAAATAAGCTAGACCACCATAGCCTACAACAGCATGATCAATGGAAACCTCCGGATGATCTTCAAAAGATGGACGACCCGTCTGAGAATTCTGAATCATCTGACGAAGAACCCTGGATTTCCTTATCCAAGATCTCGATCACATCGCTGACACGTTCCATTTGTCTATCGGCAGCTGCGATAGAGAACCCACTTGAATCAACCGAGGGCGTATTGAAAGCCTTCCACTGCCGAATCACCGACTCACAGATGGCAATAGCTTGGCGTTTCCAATCCTCATCAACGAACTTCCGATAGCGAGGCAAATTCTCCAAGTCACTCTTTTTGTTTAGAGCATCGATAACTGCGTCCGGGGCATCGCAAAACTCGAACTCATAATAATCGGTTACTAACATATCGTATCGAAGTTCGAATCCTCGGGTTACCTGGGCCACCAAATGCGGATTGTGGCCTTCCACATAAGTGACGGCTTCCATGTCCAGTTTTATGTCGGCCTTGTGAGCGACAGGGTTCGTGTCGATCAACTTCCGAGATGGAGAAAAAAGACGGTTTTGGTCGCCACATGTATCCAACTCGGACGCCCGCTGGAGTAGTTGTTGCTCATGCGCGCTCGAAATCTCACGGTCCTGCTCTACAATGAGGCGCTCCAAGTCGTTGTACAACGCGATGTTATCCGAGTTTGCCTCTTTCAGCTCTGAGAATCGGTACTGAAGGTTTTCGAGTTGCAACTCGGAAACTACTTCTTGTAGGTTTTCGATCTGTTGCTGCTGCCGCTCGATCATTAACTGCAGGAGATATAAACGCTCCTGCGTGTCGGCTGTCTGAAGCTGGTCTGACTCCATTCTTTGATTGATCTTCGCTAACGGTGTGTCTTCACTGGCGATGGCAACCGGCTGTTGAGGATTGTGTGGTTCCTTGTTTAGCACTGAGCTGCTTAGTTGCGAGACATGCTGTCTTGTAGACCGGCGTCTTCGACTTGACTTATAGCACCTGTCACTCTCGCCCAGCTTGGAACTTGGAGGGACTAAGGCTTTTAAACATTGCTAACTTGCAAACGGAACTGGCAAAAACCATGCAGATAATCAAACAACAATACAGTCTCGCATCTCAAAGAAAGTGAAATTCCTCAAAGTCATTGATCGCTCATTGTTACTGTTTCGGACAAACAAACATCATGGAGGAGCTCGGCCATTGCTATGTTCTTTATCTTGATCGTATCAAATCTGTTTGGAAAAGGAGATGTTGCAATTAGTGAGCATAGTTACCTATATATGAAGGGAATCGAGTACCTATTCTAGTTCAACACTAGGCTCCTTGCAAGATGCTTCATGTAGGATGGGTCCGCATCATTTTTGCTCGTCATACATTCTTGTATAGTTCTTAGAGAATAGAACGAGCCCAAATCTAAATGTTCTAGAAGACTTGTCGCCGTTTGGTCTTAATACAATTTATTTGTTTCTCATGGGAAATGTTAATACTGCTCCTCTTTTGAACTTCCACATGTCTCCCTTGTCTGAGAGTTTGTTTGTGTCATGTATGTCATAAACAAAGGGGTTGAAAGGAAACAATGCCTTTGTTACGGCTACGTAGGTGTAAATGATCGGTTACTTTATCAAAACCGAGCTTTCATTTAGTTGCTGGTATGTCACTCTCAATACTAATGTATTGTCCGACTATGAATATAGGGCAAGATCCTTAGTCTAACCCTAACCTTCATATGCCAATTCTCAGTAGTCATAACCATGACATGGCGATGACTAAGGTGCCTATATCGATAAAAATGTTTCTTAGAATGAGATTAGAGACTAGATGAAACTACAATGGCTCAAAAAGTTGGACAAGTTGACGAACTCTTATCCCACGGAAAGGATCAGCCATCCTAATTAGGCAATTCTAGAAAGCGAAGGTGAGATATCCATGGGAAAGATTTAGTTCCTAGATCCCCCTCTACGTGTGACGTTTTGCGGGGAGTATAAGAATTCTCAATTGTCTTCTCACCGTAGTACAATCTGATTTAGTGAAGCCTACTCTTTGCTGCCCCAAGTCAACGAAGCGTATTCAGGAAGTCCCTTGGATCCATTGCCGGAGTTGAGGAATAAGGGTGTTTATACCATTTTGGCTAGAGGGGAGTATGATTGTTATATTTTGCTTTCCATGTCAACTTGTTCCGTCTAATAAAGCATAGAGTTTGGGACGGATGTCAATATGATAGAAATGTGTTTTGTTGGATGGTTGTTCTTCATAGTGTAAGTAGAATACATATATTGAAACGTTGTCGAAGAACGTAACACATACAAGAGTATTTGTGCCTGGTTACAATATTAACGCGCGCTTGCCGAATGCTCATGAGCCAGCCTACTCAACTGTCCGATAATATCATCCATCTCCACCGAAAGAGTCCACCTAGACGCAATAGTCGTCTTCAAACTTAGCTGCAAGAAATTGATGTCATTCAACAAATGAACCGTCTTCATCGGCATTGTACCACCAGCATCAAGATTCTCAAGGACATCATCAGCACTCGTCTCTTCTCCATTATGATCATTAACAGAGAGTCCAAGTGGCGAATAGACTGGCGGACTCTGATTAAGCACAGTACCCCAAGCATCCTGCCACCGAAAATGCGTCGGGAGCCTGACCGTAAATATCCCACAAAGACACATTGCACTGAAAATAATGGCAGACGCGAATATTGCATTTGGGATATGTGGAGCTAGAGCACGGGAAGGAGGTATGTCGTAAAGAAGTTGTTTGATGGCAATCGCATGAAGGAGGGCTCGCATGCCAGCTGCACTTTTGGACCAGCGGTGCAGGTCTATGGGTTTCTGTTGGATGTGGTTGTTCATCGGACCTCGACTGGAAAGTTTTAGTGATTTGTATGTAGAGCATATGCTCTGAAACAGAGCTGTGGAGGGAGCGTTAAGCTCCAATGAGATTGTATGCCATCGTAGTAGAAGTGGGAGACACTCGGGAGCTGGACGTAATCCTACCGTCACTATGTTTCCTTCGTATAGGTTGATCAGGGCAGAAATAATTTCTCGTTGAGATGTAATCCCAATTGCTGGGGAGATTGCTTCGTGCATATCTGATACTAACGACTGCAAACCTTCTAAAACGACCGATATTGAGAACTCGCTCAGCGGTATCGGCGACGATATGTATTCCGGCGACAAAAGGGAGGCATAGATCGACGAAATCGGTTGCTCCACTGCAATTGAACTTTGCATCTCCACAATCCATTCCTCCACAGTCTGCGCCGAAAACGCAGCTTCCCTACACGCCATACCGATGGAATTGATAACATGCCGTGTACTGGGTGCGGATCCCGAGGACTGAGCAATAAGACCATCTAGTATGTAATGCCCGAGAATGGCTCGACGTTGAGTTTCCTTTGCTGCCCACGTCTTCCATCGACACATCTTCTCCTCCTTGGGCGCATCACTTGTTGGGATATCTTCAAGTGGGAATGAGAACCAGTTGTACATGCCCGATGTTCTGGCCCAGTAGAATCCGAGACCATGGAAGACAAATGCAGTTGTTCGGATGCTAGGGTTATTTGATAGGAGTGCATATGTCTGTCCGAGGAGCGCGGCGAGGACTAATTGAACGCCGTGACACGAATCATAAGGTCCTTTGCGAGACATCAATGATTGCCAGGATGTCGCAACTGCGGTATGTGCTAGCCGCCAGATAATTTCTCCTTTTTCGTTTGAACCTGGCATTGTGACGAAGAGGGAGCCCAACGCTAGTATGTTCAGTAGCAGAGGAGAGATGCAATCCTGCGCTTGAAATGTCGGGGCATGCAACACTGGAAAAGAGGGTAGGACTCTTTCGAAATACTCGTGTATGCACGCGTCGAAGAAATCGGATGTAACTCCTGTCGTCTCGGCATCTGAGTTTAGGGTCCTGCACAGATCATTTATTATAGTCGATATTTGTCGCACGGCCATTTTGCTTGCTTCGTACGCATTATCGCCTCTCTGGTCATCCCCCTGTCCCGAACGCTGTCCACTCACCATCTGCATCGGTGAAAGCATGGAGAAATCTGTCAATGGTAAGGGCACCATCGACGAATTTTGTAAATCAAACATCAGCCATTCCAGGAAGTTTTCAGGATCAACTACCCCATCGACGGAACTGGTCGATACCTGCTGTCTGACCGACTCTGCAGCTTGTGGTGGCAGCGGCTCATCCGATTCTGGCACAGCTGCCGTCCAAGTTGTGGGCGTGACTGGGGAGAAGGCATGCCCATCGTTGTTTTCATCATTTTGGATAGCAGAAGGACTGACATCCGGCGTTGCCAGAGCTTCCCGATTATTTGGCGACCGTGTGTGTAATCTAACATGTCGAGTCAAAACGTCTTGACGACCGAAGCTTCTGCCGCATTGATCACAGGAAAATGGCTTGGAGTTGTAATCTATTTCCACTTTAGTACTAGCACTTATCAGTTGACTGCCGACTTACGAGTTCTTAGATGTCTCTGATAATTTGATTAGCATCAGGTCAACGAGTTGGTAAGAGATCAGTCACTAACGTTGAGATGCTCTTGTTTCGTGTAGGCCTTGTAGCATCTGGGACAGCTGAAGCGTCTTCCACTTCCGTTTCCATTTGAGTCCATGCCGCTCTACATATGATGTGGATTGATAGTTCTGTTCGAAATATCATAAGTTCGACAGACTAGTTGTTTGACATGGTGCGGGGATTTGGAATCCGGGGGATGTGAGATGGTGAGGAGAGAAAGTGGGAAAGTGGGAAAGAAGGTGGGGAGGGAGTGCATACATAGCCCTAACAGGTGGGGCTATGTACAACCTGCATTGCTTTATTACGATCAAACTTATTTCATCTCTGCAATGGTAAATCGACTTGAATTTGATACTGTATCCCTCCACAAGAAGATATCAACATGTCTATCTCAGATGAATACGACGAGGAGGTACCAGTCCTTATCATCGGAGGCGGTCCTTCTGGTCTACTGCTAGCATACATGCTAGATCGGCTCGGAAGTCAGTATTACCTTGTCTAGCAACGGAATCTGCATACTAACTTAGCAATTGGATTGTAGTTCAGTCATTGATCGCAGAAAGATACGCGACCAGACTCGCAGCCCCGAAAGCCCACGCACTCTCGCCTCGATCTCTCGAACTATGCCGTCAATTCGGACTCGATGTCAACGAAATACGTAAAGTCGGCACTTGTCGCAGAGATGCTTTTTGGGTAAACTTCATTACTAGCCTAGCTGGTGAACATGTGGGCAAACTGCCTTATGAGAGGATGGATCCTGAGGTTTTGGATGATACGCCTACAGTCTGTCCCTTTCTCAACTACGAAATCGGAATGCTCTTTTCGCTAATGGAAGTCCCGTAGATGATTCATAATATCCCGCAGCCGGATTTCGAGCAACTCATTGCCAAAATGTTGGTCAGTAGCAGCAATGTCGAGATTCGCAAGAACCACACTTTCGTCAGTGTTGACGGGGTGAGACTTTACGCCAACTCTTGCCTTTATGCTCAATACCTCTAATTAACTCGCGCAGTTCGCCGAATTCGTTATTACAACAATAGAGGATCGTGGCACCAAGAAAACCTATAGAGTCAAGTCGAAGCACATGGTCGCTTGTGACGGTGCCAAAAGCGCGGTCCGGAGTCACTTGGGCGTTCAGACAGAAGGAGAGGATTCGTGTATGAATTTCCTTCCCCGTGCTAGCCAAGGTTCTCTACTAATCAATCAATATAGACGAAACAATGATGACGATCCACTTCAATGCAGATCTTCGTCCAGTCATCAAAGAGAATGTCGGCATGCTTCATTGGGTTATGGATCCCTTGGTTTCTGGATTCATCATTGGATATGATTTGTCTGGGAATCAGGTGCTGATCTGCAATTTTGATGTCAGTTCCTTCCATTCCTTTCCATCGGTATGCTCAAAGCTTAATACTCGACTATAGTCCAAGAAATACCCAGTCGAATCCTGGAACGAGCAACATTGCCGCAAGGTACTCGACGCAGCCATTGGCACCAAAGTCAAGTACGGTGTCCTCAGTTTTCGACCTTGGATCCTAAGCAGAAAAGTTGCGAACACCTATCGGGTCGGCCGCGTGTTTTTGTAAGTACTCACCACATATTTCTGGCTTAGACCTCTCACCAACCATTGATATTCAACAGAGCCGGCGACGCAGCACACTCATTCCCACCCACAGGCGGCTTGGGTCTAAACTCCGGCCTAGGAGACGTCCACAACCTTGCCTACAAACTTGCTTTCGTACACAAGGGCTTCGCCGGCTCGGGGCTATTAGATTCCTACACTTTTGACAGACGACAAGTAGCCCTCGTCAACTCACAACAGAGTGTGAAGAACGGGAAAAAGATTTTCAACCTCCTCAAAACTCTGGGCACCACGGATCCGGATGTTGATATTGCTCGTCGAAACTTACATGCCAATATCAAAGATGCCAAGGTCATGATTGATATTCAAGAAGGTATTGAAGGCCAGCGAGAACATTTTGATAACTTGGGCTTGCATATCGGGTATGTCTATGGCGACAATAGAATCCCGGATAATGCGTCTATCTATCGACGGGTTTGTGTTTCTGGTGCTCGTTTACCGCATGCTTGGATCCGATTCCTCGATTCAACAGCAACACGAACCGATCTACCGGCTATTGACTCCTCATACGTTGACGAACTCACGCCTGAACTTATTACTCAAAAACAATTCTCGACTCTTGACCTGTGCCGCTATGATTCCTTTACCGTTCTAGTTGATGAGAAACATGCCGATAACATCAGCAACATTGTGAGAAAAGCACTTGACCAGATCCCTTCCCATATATCTCTGCCGCTGAAGATAGTTGTCCAAGGGGTCGATTTTGTGCTTGAGCAAGGATATGAGCAGAAATGGAACGATTTAGCGAGGTTGAATGAGGGACAGACTGTGTTGGTGCGGCCTGATCAGCATGTCTTGGCTGTTTTTGGTCCTGAGGTAGAGTCAGGACAAGTTGTGGAAGCGTTGAAGGGGCATTTGATGTGGTAGATGTTGATTACTATAGGTTTGATAGAGTATATTATAGGAATAGGGGCACCTACGTACCATATTTCCCTTCTGAAGAATTTTTCCTTTCTTATTCGTAAAAGCACTCACAATTCAGAAAACCGAAGATTCCTGCTTACCTTATAGTACACAGATTCTAAGAATATTTGGAGCTATGGAAAACCGTCAATATAAAAAGCTATTTTTTCTTCCCTCTATATCCAATTCAATCTCTGACTCTGACAACATCCAATCCCACCAGATCTCTGGATCCCATACATCCGCAGCCGTCGATTCGCGACTGTACGCAAACCCGACGATAAAGCTATAACAAGACCAATGGAACTGTATGAGCATGTTCTACCAAATGAATGAAGTGAGAGAAGTTGACACAAAATTGAGGGCTTAAATTTTCTATTGACTGCGGTCGCTAGGAGATTGCGTGGTAATTCCTGGACGTTGATGATCCTAGCAGCTGCACAGTTGCTTCACAAAATATAATTAGGTCTTGCAGAATATCGTCTATAGGAATATGGGAGCAGGTAGACATATACCCACGCTTTCTTGAATATCTAACAGATCTCATAACGCTCGTCTCTGTGTAAAGTCCAGTAGTAATCCCTACTCAGGCGAATCCTAGGTAGCGTTTTGATCACTAAAAATAGAATATAGGTAGCCCCCAGTAGAGGGTCACCATTTCCTTGCTCTGATATTTTATAGTTTATTAAAGTTGTAGTGGAATTGTATTTATTTTTCGTCAGTGTCGTCTAGGCTGGGAATTCACCCTCTGAGTGTCGAGCTAGATTGACGGATGCTTGAAGACGTTTTATCTCTAGTTTCGAAAATTCAGAGCCAATGTATGGTATCCTAACTCATGTCAGACAGAACCATAATCGTAAGAAAGGGGGGGTAGGGCAGGTATAAAATGCATGTAGATTTTCATCATGGCGGGCTCCATGGGATTTGTGTTATTTACACATTCAAATACACCCCATGCTTCTATGGGCGTGGGATCGTCCTTTTAGATTTTGGCATTCGACTGGTTATTGTACTCGCTGAGCTTGCTAACGATTTTCCAGTAATTGGCGGACTGATGTGGCGTATATTCAACCTTGGAAATGAGATCACTTGGTCAATCCAGGATAGATCATCGAAGAATACTCGCTCTGGTTCCCTCATGTTGATTGATTGAAGTCTTCAAGAGAGGTTGGTTTGGTGCACGAGCAGAAGATAGATGGCAGAGAAGAGGTACGAAGAACCTTACGTCGTCGATAATCAACGTTTATTTATGGTGTAGTCTATGTACAACGTTTCATCAGTAACCATTATGAATGATCTTCAATTCATCAATGACGCTCGGAGTTGTCAGAGAATCGGAACAGGTGAACGTGATTATGGGATTCGAAGTACTTCTAAACTAGGACTATTCAAATATTAGGGCCACCCACTGAGATTGAACGAAACATGCAACCTTGAAGGACGTATAATAGGCCTTCCAAGGTTCTGTTCGTTATACAAACTGATATCAAAGTATGGTAGAATACATCGTCTCTTTTCTTTCTATCCGTATACAAAATAAATAACCACCAAATCATCAAAATCGTCAAAATGGGAAGAGAAACATATGAGCCAGTATTTTTCCCCGATTGGATCGACCAAGTACTTTCTTTCGATTCCAACAATGACTGGAAGATCATCAGCAAGCTCACCGAACACAATAACCAGTCTAATGCTTCCATCCACAAGGACGATCCCAGTCCCACGGAGGCATGGGCTGTATTTGAATGTGTTAACGGTGCATGGAATCTGGCATGATAAAAGTTTACATGCAGATACCATACGCCGGCTCCGAAGCCGCGAGACCTAATACAAGACGTCTCCAGGCATCAACCAATCTAGCCAGATATTCAAGAGCCAGATTCCCGGCTTTGATCGTCCTGACACGAAATAGATGTAAATCCAGTCCGACTCTGCTTGACTGGAAGAGAGCAGAGCAAGATGATTATGACCCTCTTCCGGGATATATCTTGCTTTTGTTGATGAAGAAATTACCAGGCATTCCTCTTACATACGATCATTATTGGAAAACTCTACGAAAAGAAAAGCGGTATGACACTCGTCAAGCGTTCAAGCAAGCGTGGATGTAGGTCTTCCTTCCCAAATTCCAACATCTTTGGCACAGCTTGCTGATTGTGATATCAAGCGAATATGCATCTGCTGGAATTGTTAATACCCATCGTAATCTAAAAAATCTCCTTTGGGACTAGAATGAAAAGAAAATGTTAGTATTTCTTTGCGTATGTACCTTCATTCAAAAGAACTACTCATATCGCCATAGCTATATCGTGAGCTTTTCAGAAAGCCGCGAAGCAACGGCAACAGATGTATGGGAGCATGGGATTCCAAGAATTGGTGGCAGTGGTGGTTACCGAAGTAGAAGCTGAACAGGAAATAGATCGGAAAGATGTTACTCTACATCAGCCAACTGGCAAGTCCGGGAGTTTATGTTTGCGTCCTAGGAAACCGGGGATGTAGATGCTTATAACAAGCAACGCCTAGACTTAAGAAACACGTTAAGGATTTGATACTCGTCTTCATTCATTCAAAGGAAGATTAAAGTACATGGTAACGTATAGTACAGTAAAAAAGCTTTTCCAAACCAAGCCAGCCATAATTCTTTAGTTTCGCCAAATTCAAGTGAAAATAAATGCGAGCGTTGAGTGGAGATGTTGTCGGAGATTTCTAATGATTCAGAGTTCGCAAGGATGGCCGTGACAAGCGGAGGGAATAAAAAGGTTTTCGAGGGTGGTAACACATCAGAAAGAAAAGGAAAACGTATGAAAAACCTGCCATATTACAAATGCAATACACGCTCAAATCGACAAACAAGAAGGTATAGACGGATTAATAGGTGACGGCGTTTAGAAGCCCATGCCACCCATTCCGCCCATACCACCCATACCACCCATGCCACCGGCAGGGCCAGGAGCCTTCTCCTCAGGGGCATCGACGATAGCGACCTCAGTTGTACCAAGGAGGGAGGCAACACCGCTGGCATCAACCAAAGCAGTGCGGACAACCTTCAAGGGGTCGAGGATACCGGCTTCAATCATGTCGACGTATTCGCCCTTGGAGCTGTCGAAACCCTTGTTGAATTCACTGGCATACTCATCGGTAAGCTTGCCAACGATAACGCTACCTTCCAAACCGGCGTTCTCGACAATGGTGCGGGCAGGGCGGGTGATGGCCTTGCGGATAATGTCAATACCGAGCTGCTGGTCGAAGTTGGCACCCTTCAAGTTGGTGAGAGCGTTGGCGGAAGCCTTGAGAAGAGCAGTACCACCACCGGGGAGAATACCGTCCTCAACAGCGGCGCGAGTGGCGTTGAGAGCATCGACAACACGGTCCTTCTTTTCACCAACCTCAACCTCGGAAGCACCACCAACCTTGATGACGGCAACACCACCAGAGAGCTTAGCAAGACGCTCCTGGAGCTTCTCCTTCTCGTACTCGGATGTAGAGGGGTCGGCCATGACACCGCGGATCTGTTCGCAGCGCTGAGCGATAGAGTCCTTGCTGCCCTCACCGTTGAGGATGATGGTGTCTTCCTTGGTGATGGTGATGGAGCCAGTAGAACCGAGCTGGTCAGGTGTGAGCTTGTCGAGCTTGATGTCGAGCTCGTCGGTGAAGACAGTGGCGTTGGTGAGAACACCAAGATCGCCAAGGATGTTTTTGCGGTTGTCACCGAATCCAGGAGCCTTAACTGCGGCAACCTGGAGTTGACCACGGAGCTTGTTGAGAATGCAGACAGCCAAAGCCTCACCGTCGATGTCCTCAGCAATGATCACAAGAGGGCGGCGGAGTTGGGTGGAGATCTCGAGAGCGGGAATAATGTCCTGGACGGCGGAAATCTTCTTCTCGGAAAGGAGGATGAGAGGCTTCTCAAACTCAACCTTCTGAGCCTTGGCGTCAGTCATGAAATAAGCGGAGGTGTAACCACGGTCGAAGCGCATTCCCTCGGTAACCTCAAGCTCATCTTCGATGGTCTTGCCCTCCTTGACGGTGATGACACCTTCCTTGCCAACCTTCTCCATGGCGTTGGAGATGAGCTTACCAACGTGGGTGTCGCCGTTGGCGGAGATGGTAGCAACCTGAGCGATCTCTTCGGTGGTGGTGATGTCACGCTTGTTGCTGGTCAAGTATTCGACAACGGCCTCAACGGCGGCCTGGGTACCGCGGCGGAGGTCCATGGGGTTGCAGCCGGCAGCAACGTTCTTCACGGTCTCGGAGAAAATGGCACGAGCAAGAGCTGTGGCAGTGGTGGTACCGTCACCGGCAATCTCGTTGGTCTTGGAGGCGACATCCTGGAGGAGGCGGGCACCGAGGTTTTCGAATTTATCTTGGAGGACAACGGCCTTGGCGACAGTGACACCGTCTACAAAATTAGCACAATTGTCAAGATGACACATTATCATTCCAATTCAATATACATACCCTTTGTGATCTTAGGAGAACCGTAGCTCTGGTCAATCAAGACATTGCGACCCTTTGGCCCGAGAGTGGAAGTAACAGCCTTAGCAAGAGTGTCAACACCCTTGAGGAGCTGGGCACGAGCTTCAACACCGAATTTGAGCTCCTAATAGAAGTTAGCTATCTGTATTGGCTATCGAATGGCTTCGTTTGATGAGGATAGACGCACCTTGTGGGCAAATCGCTGCTGTTGCACGCTGACACCCGAGGTTCTGAGCTTGGAGAAAGGAGCTCGGGTAAGAGCGGATCTGGAGGAGAAAGCGCGCTGCATTGTGATGGGAGTAAAAGGAATTATAGAAAGAAACACAAGGATTAAAAGGAATAGAATATAGAGCACACAGCCAGCCGGGACGCCGCAAGTATGGAGGAGAGGAAGAAGTAGGAGATACAGAAGAGAGGATGGAGAGGAGGAAGATGAAGCCGACCAAAATACCGAAAATTTTCCAGCTTCTTCTAGATTCCCCAGATGTCTTGGCACTGGCCCGGCTCGGCCTGAGGCACGGAGAACCTCATAGAACCGGCAGGTCACGTGGTCCCACACCATTTCAAGCAATTGCTGTCATTTGAAGCAGGAAAAGTGTCATCATTAGTAAAGAGTTGTAAGAATACACGAAGAAGAAGAAGAAGAAGAAGAAGAAGAAGAAGAAGAAAAATGCTTTTGCAGACTTTTGAGAACAAAATGCCAAGAATGTGCAGAAAAAACATAAGCAAAGTGCATAGCGGGCGTAGAAAGGGTACCATAGACGAGCTTCTTCCCCGTACCGTCAACTCTCAAGAAGAACAACAAAAACCAAAAAGCCAACTCGAAATCCAAATGCCTCAAATAAACCCATGCCAAACTCCAATATGCAACCGTCATCGCGTCAAAAAAGGTCGCCTATCTCGTCGACATCGATGGGATTCAGAAAGCTCTCGTAATCCATATCAAAAGCTGAAATATCGGCTCCGACGTCTTGTTCGTTGTCTGCCAGCTGCTCCGTTGGGTCATCAGGGTAGTCCGTGGTCACTGGGTATATAAGAATTAGTGGTGCCACCAGTCTACAGTTGCTGCTTCTGAGACGAGGGTTTCGTCAATCATGCCATCAGCAAAGATCTTACCAGGCGGCAGCTCATCATGACCCTCCACAAGATCGTTATTTGTTCCTGGAAGGTGGCTGGTATCCAAAACCTGACGGGTATCCAATTTGCCTTGGGTCTGTGGACGAGTAGCGTCAAACTCGCTGCCGTAACCTGAATCGTGAAGAGAAAGATGCTGGGTCAGGGGTGTTGCGGTTGTCGACCAGCTCGAGTCGCGATATGTTGGGAGCTCACGGTGTGTGGCAGCGTATGCTTGGTACGCTGGAGTTGCTTGGTCGAGAACTCGAGCTCCAGGGTTGCTCTCTTCTGCGATACGCAGCTTGCGATGGAACTGCAACTGAGGCTCGCAGTTTGGGTCCTCCAGGAACACGGCAGGATGCACAAGTCTTGGGTCTGGGTGGTAGGTCTCGTGTGACCATGTCACTGCTTGAGGTGCTTCATACTGTCTCATGGCGACTTCGCGTGGCCACTCGCCGCGGAGGAGACCAGGATTGTGAGAGTGCTGAGCGGACTGAGGAATCGGCCCATAATAGTCCCTGCTGAAGCCCCATGATTCGCCGTTTGGACCAGGTGGAGGCATTTCCCAGCGCTGTTCAGGGTCCCTGTCATGGAATACACCAGTGCCCTTGTACTTCAGACGACGCATGTTGTTGGTACCAGGCTTGAGTGTGATAATCAATGACTTGTTGTCTGGCTGATCTTTCTCCTCGCTGGGAGTAGCTGCGCGATCTTCCTCTTGTGCCTTCTTGTTCTCGCCGAGGAATTCAAGAAAGTCAGCACCGACAGCAACCAACTCATCGCTTTTCTGTGAAGACTCGGTAGTCTCGACTGTACCATCGTCGTCACTAACAATGTGTTCGACTGGTGGCTCAGGCTCCACTGGAGTAGTCTTGCGTTTCTTCTGAGCGCGCTTCTGCTTAGACTTCTTGGGAGTATCAGACGTCCATTCTTCATCGCTGTCCGAAGCTATATCTGTGACCTTGCTAGCGGAACGCTTCTCGACCTTGATCTTAGGCTGACTGCGCTGATTTGCTCGACGCTCCGTCACGTCCCCTGGTTTCTCCTTTGGAGACTGAGGCGTCACAGGAGCTTCTGATGCCTTGGCACCAGAATAAGTACCACCACGACGCAAAGGAGGAGGCACCTGCTTATTCTTCTCGACGCGACGGAGACGTAACTTGGCAAGGTGCTGGATGATTGCTCCTTCAGTGACATTGCTGCCCATAGACTTGGCAACTTCTGCCCAAGGGAGCCGTATACCTTCCTTGTTGGAGATGGATTGGAGGGTAAGGAGGAGTAGCTCGTCGAGATCATCTGAACGCGTCAGTCATCTCATGATTATTGGATGAGTGATGAGGATATGAAAGTGAGACATACCATTCCATCGCACAAGCTTACGCGTTGATGGGCGATTCGAAGTTTTCTTCTCTTCGCGTGGCATCTTGAAGACGTCGCGTCAAGATTCCAGGTAAGTGTGAACTCAAGTCCAAGAAGAGTCTCAAGTAAAGATAGTATAAGCAACGGCAAGTCAAAGGGTGAGTGGACCAAGAGATGGGGAAGGGAGAACAAAAAGTGAGGTAACAGCGGAGAGATCTCCCGCTCAACGGTCAAGTTGACGAGAGAAGTCTCTCAGATTGAGGCTCGCTGGTAAAGTATAAGAAGAGAAAGCTTATCGATCTACTAAAATGAATCGAAGATGAAGGTAAAATAATACAGACAGCCCCTGTCCAAAAGCCAAAGTGAGAAGGATGAGAGGGTGAGGGAGAGATGGTGGGAAGTCTTTGGGAGAAGGCCGTTTGGCTCGGGGCACTAGTCTAGAGTGCCCGGTGGGGTCAAGCTGGACATGTTGCGTTACGCAAAAAGGAAATCGTGATGCTCAAGCTGGAAGAGTTACTATAAGTTTTGATGTGTGAGAGGACTACTATTTTCTCACTTCCTATGAGGATAAAGACTTACTCTATGCTTTTTACTTTAAAGATACATTGTTAGCCTTCAAGATTGTAAGAAGTACAGTGAATTGGCATAAAGATGTATACTTTGATGTTCAGAGCACGAAGTCTCTCTCTAAGAGTCGTGGTGTTGTATGCAACCAATTCACGAACAGCCATCTTATAACCACCCAACAAGGATACTTACTCCGAAACTGTATTAAACTACAAAACTTCATTCTCAAGAAACCTCCAGTATCAAAATTATTTTAATTCTTCGCCAAAATATCATACTCGTATACCTGCTGACGATGCCATATCACGTGACTTAGACACGTGACTTCCCGGCGGACTTTTCGTCTCGTTCCATCCGAACCCGAGATGAGCTTGAACAATTCGACAACTTCCACCACGAACCTCCATTCCTCACATCCTCCACCATCAGTCAAAATGGTTGCCGCCTGGAAAGCCGCCGGCTTAACGTACGTCTCTCTACCTTTGATTCAGCAATTCGCCCTTTTGTGTGTCGGTCGCAATCGCTAACCGGAGGGACTCTTGATCTGGGAAACAGTTACAACAAATATCTTGCCGTTGCTGCGCGCGCGGTTCGCCGATCCCTCAAGGACACTCAGCGTCTCAATGCTGAGCGCCGCGGACAATCTGATTTGAAGTTCGCCAAGTGGGAGGTTAGTCGTATTCATTGAGGAATATCCGACATGAGGGTGGATGGATGGAGCTGACCAGTTGCGGACAGAACGGAAAGCAGGGCGAAGTCAAGCAGCTCGTTGACGCCAACGCCGAAGCACAGGCTGCTCACGCCGAGAAATAAGCGATGAAAACCTACAATACGAGTCGGGTTGGAGGGAGGAGCTGGGGAAACGAAGACGATGGAGTGATCTGGCAAAGCGAAGGAAAGATCGCCGGGGGAGCGGGATCGATGTACATCTTATTCTTGTAGCAATACTTGGAGACTATTTCTTGTTTCGATCTCCATGAAGAAATAGAGTGTTCTTCTCAATTGTTTTATTGTAGAGTCTGTGGTTGGCCTTAGTAATTCATGATCGTAGTCCTTAGACACGGAGACCCATAGTTAAGCATACGGAGCATAGCCGCTGCTCTCTTTCCCACTCATGAAAATAATAAACTCCGCACGGCATTCCCTTCCACTCCTTCCTTCTCCGCATCTGCTTGTCGATACTCGTAGATTAAACCTCATTTATATTTTCCGCCATGATCCCAAATGACCCAGCTCGCGTCCCTCCTCGTCTGGTCCCAGCACAGCAAATGGTTGCGCGGGACATCACTCGGGAATTTGTTGACGCTGCTTCTAGTGCGTCACTGTTTCCCCGCGGATTGCTTTTTCGTCAAGTCGACCAACCACTCGAAACTAACGCATACATTTGAACAGAATTAAAGCAAGGCGAGCTTGTTAAAGATGCCGATTTCACATTATTCGAGGCCGTCGGGGCGTTGGAGGTTTGTTCCCAAAATACTGTCGAAATTCAGACAAAGCTCGTTTTATGCTCACCAACTCTGGGGGAATTTTTAGATTATGGACTCCAAGATGGACAGTGGATACTTAGGTCCTGGTGAAAGCCATGCGGAAGCGCTCGAATATGATTACGATGTGATGCGAGAGTTACAACCGGAAGAAGTGCTGGGACTCATGGATCAGCTGTTATGTCATGAGGTTTGTTTACCGTGCTACATACAATGGGTCTTTGCTAAGACGAGGAAACTTTTGGCAGATGGCATGGCATATGGGACATCCCCTCTCACAAACCCTCTTCACATCGATATACCTCGACAAACTCCTCTGGCCGGTCCCCAAAACCTTCGACGAATATACCTTCCATCGCGGCGATGCCCAGGCGCAATCGAACAGCGAGCAACAACAACCTCTCGTACACCTTGTATTGAGGGCATATTGTCTAGGGTTGGTCAAGGCCTGTGATTTGGTCCATCGAAGGATTACGCAGGAATATTATTATGAGGTTGGCATCAATGCGTTCGTCTCTAGAGGGAAGAGTGTTTCTGATGCTGCCCAGGAAGAGGATTTTGTTCCGCAACTTTATAATCGCAGTCTACTCAGCGAGTTTGATGTCGAGCCTGTGCAGAAAGTTCTCGGGGCTGCCGTGGAGTATTTGCAGAAGCTTGCAGAGGATGGAATAAGTATAGCTGTCAGAGATGCGTTGATTGATAGGTTACGGTTAAGGAGTCACCTCCTCGAGGCATTGAGTAAGGATATGGAGGCGGCTTTTTCACAGGACAAGGGGCCTTTCAAAGCCTGCTTGGCGCTGATTTCCCCGGTTGAGAAGTCGGTTACGTATGGAAAACCCATCCCGGAATCTTTTACATTGAAGATTCAGCGAAAGTTGGCGAGTACGATACCGCCTCGGCCGATGGTGACGATTGATATCAAGGCTGCGATTGATTATTTGAAACGGCTGTTCCAGGATGCTATTGATATGCATGAAATACTGGTTTATAGCAGTCCGAGCGACTTGAGAGTATGTATCGCATCTTACCTTCACCAACCGTTTGTCTGATAATGTTTAGGCCTGCGTTTGGACGATAGCATCGAGAAAGCCGCATCCAGGGATATATATCCGCTGCCTCATGCAGGCATTCATTGTGAATGAGATGAAGATACTAGGCTCCAAGTCTGTCAAACAGCTATTTTACGATGACCTCAGAGACCTTGTACTACCGCTGAGCACGTTGCTCGACGCAGAGAACGAAGAGTGTGAAGTGCCTAGTGATCCTCGGTTTCAGATACACCAGAGTATGGAGTCGTTTGTGGCTCGTGTTGCTCATGTAAGTCGTATCGAGTCAGTTCAGTTGTGTCTCAGCTAAAGTCCAGCCGCAGCCGTTTGTTGATACATTCCGCACGTCCTGTTTGAATCGATCTCGAGTACGCCGTGCCTTGTGTCACTCTATCCTGGAATGGGATAATCTTCAAATTGAGGTACGCACATAGCTGAAGATATTATCTAGCTAGATTGAGCTAATATAGGCGTTTTGCAGGCCGAAGAACTCGATACACATCTCCAGACTCTAACCGGCGAAATGCCCTTAACATTGGAAAACGGCCAGTCAACATATGCGTATCCACTAGGCAGCTGGGTATATCACGAAAAACTAAAGCAGATGCAACTAATCTTTCAAATGGGATTCGAGCTATCCATCTACGCTCCAGAGGAACTCGGCGGAATGTACTGGTACTTGTCGCATTTGTGTTCCAGTCACCAACTCCACATTGAACGAATACAAGCGTTCGTTCAGGCAGAGGGCAGGAGAAACAAACGTTTCAGAGGCAACGAGGCCACCTTTGAAAGAACACTTACAACCCTCGGTCGTCACAGTCTCTTGCTCATTGCGACTGAGACTCTATCTCTCGGCCTTCAAGCACTATACGTATTTCTCGAGCGCCACGGGGTTCTTCCTCACGCAGCTTCACAATCCGCTTATTCCAGCGCCCGACTCCGTTACGAACTCCGCATGAAGCCTTTTCTACCCATCAGCCTGCCTCAATTACTCTCATATGATCAATACGAGGAAAATGCCACACTCAAGGGCCAGAGTGATAGGGACCTACTCAACAGAGCCAGCGGAGCAATCGCCGATGCTCGCAAAGCATGGGAAGCGGTCCTTGCGCAAGGCGCGTTTGTCACAACCACAACACAGAAGCAAAATAGCGGTGAAGTAGTACGCAGACCGGCTATTGAAGGCGACTGGCAACGCAATACGAAGAACTCACTCCGAGCTTGTATAGGCGCCAGTATTGCGATTCAGACAGTTACCAAGATTTTCAGCAAGATGTCGTCTACTCCGACTTCTACTGGGAGGAAGTCGTTGCCGATCACGGTTGAGATTCCAGAAGTTGGTTCCGCAGGGCGATACCATGACTGGTGGGCAGTGCCGCGCATATCTGAGGTTGAATCCGGATGAACCAATTGACACACAAGTCAACCCCCTACATTCCTTGACCACCAACATGAACCGAGTATTAGCATTGAAGAAATGCACGTATCTCAATCGGGTATGCATGTTTTACTTCTCTTCTTTCTGTCGGCATTGGCCTCATGCATGCATATACGAGCATATGCTGTGCAACCACATCCGGGAACCGAGATGCGTCCCGGCATGAGGAAGATGTGTCCCCGGACAGATATCCGTCTACCCTGTCTGCAATTGATTGTGCCAGGTATCAGCGAATGACCGCAGTGTATATGTTTTAGAGCTGCATTGGGCTGGTAACTTGGAGCCTGGAGGAATGTTGCATGATCCAAGTCTTATGAGCGAGATCATGGGATAGACAGACGAAATAGGTCGACATGAATAGTCAGGTAACTTAGCGTATATTACATAACGGTAAAAAAACACAAGAACCGATTCACCACAGAGAACCTCAGACGAAAGAGGAATTCAGTCTGATATCCATGATCCGCAGAATATTCATAGTGGAGGTAAACACTCACTGTCTACTCTGTTCCCATACTCTAACTACATGCCCTAAATATTTACCTCCACCACCTTGTTGCCAATCATTCAGTCAAAGCTCCTAAACCAGATACTATATAGATAACTACCCCCTGAGACCTACAAACTTCATTCATCCGAGCAGCACAACTTCAACCATAAAGCCTTGACTTAAATTCGACCATTCGAATAAACTTTTCAGTCAACATATTCCTTGATTGTAATTGAGTTGAGTATCAACCATGGAGTGCAGTGCAGTAAAACGAGGTCCAGGCCCCTTGAGCTGTGAAGGCAGTTAGGGCTGCGCTAGGCCTAATGCGGCAACGACGACGAATTTCGTTGGCGGACATTTATCGGTTGTAGTTGGACCTAGTGAGGGGTCTGCTGGTTTTTGGGTTGAAAGTAATGGCCAAACTGAAATTGAAGGTTCGGTCTGAGGAGTGTTCGTATTTGAGGCTCTCCATCATTTCTGGGACAGCTGCTTAGAAACACTGATTGAGGCCTTGAGCGTGCTCCAGAGTGTAATTTTACCGGTCAAATTTCATAAAGATCTATCTATGTGTACATGTCTTTTCAATAATGATGTTGTCTATAGGACTCGACTGACGTCGTCAAAGAGAGATTCAGTTCTACAGTAGAACTTAGGTTTAACGAACAGAAGGCCCCCGTATCACGATATTGATATCAGGTTGGAGTTGGATATTACGCATATGAATACGGAGAGTGCTCCGAGTCGTTTTCAAAATCAGACAGGTTGATATCTTAGACACTGGAGTGTCACCGGTTCTATATCAACCAAAAATCTCTAGATATCACATGCAATATCGTGATAGGGGCCTTCTGTTCGTTATAGCCAGGGGTTTATATAGCTATCCACGTATATAGGGTATATATTAGGTAGATTTACCAGACAGACACAAGCCATGCTCATTTCAGAACACACAAGAAAAGAAACGCTAAGAATAATTTTCAAAAACCCTTCAACCAAAATCCTGATAACATTTGAAAGCTCAAAACACTAAAACGAGTACGCTCATCCAAGCTCCATCATCAAGCTCTAGCTAGGCGAGAAAGGAAGGAAGATTATCGAGCCCTCTCAGGCCTAAACAAATTCTCATACTCATCAACCAACAAATCCCTCACCGTCTTTGCTAACGGCCACCTCATGGCAAACTTCTTCAGCACTCCCAACGAATTCCCAAACTCGTTTTCCAGTCTCTCCCTCAGTGTTGCGTCAAGAGACGGAATTAGTAGAGCAGCCATTTCGACGAGCATGGCTAACGCAATTGCGTCGATGATCAAAGGGCTTGTTGCGCGGACGAGGCGCGGGTTGTTGAGTTGGGTGGCGAGATGTTTTGCGGTTGAGATTAAGTGGATACTTGATGGGTCGGAGGAGGTTGGGTTCGATTTGAAGTTGTTATCGCTGTTTTTGTCGACGGGGTGCTTGGATTGAAGGATGAAACTGCTTGGGAATACGGGCATGCTTATACTCGATCCAGAGTAAGACGAGGACTGGTCATAGAACAGGTTTCGTTGCAGTTTTATGGGCGTGAGTTTGGAGGTTTGGCGGTAGAAATAAATCATTGCTGAGCACGCAATTACTTTGGTTTGTGAGAGCATCTGTGCGATGTGGTCTGGTTGCGAGACTATGCCGCCGATGGAGGATTTGTGGTCTACATGTTCGATTAGTCGGGGGTAGAATCGTTCCAGTTCGTTTGCTGCTGCTGTTGTTGTTGGATCGTTGGGGCGAGAAGCGAGTACTGAGCCTAGGAAGTGAGAAGCAGTGATTCGATAGGCGAATGAAGGTAAGGGGTCGACGAGTTGGGCTCGATTCTGGCAGTGATTCAGGAGGTCTTGGATTGTGTGTCGTCCGGGGATTGGCGCCTTTATTGTTAGTATACCCTCGTCTTGAAAGAAACACAAGGTCCTTACATTATAAAAATGCAAATCCATCATCCCCTCATCACACGGCAAAGGCACATCCGACACAACCCCATACAACTCCGCACTCTCTTCAATCAACGCGCATAGAAGACTCTCAACCACAAACAACTCCCAATAACACCTCCGCCACATTTCCTCCAACAACGGCGAGCCGTAGCCATGCGTCACCGAAAACGAGTGCCAATTCATACCGAGTTTGAGCGCTAGACTTGTAGCGGATTTGATGATGCGGATTGCATCGAGAAAGTTGCCGTGGGCGTGCGCGGTGATGGATAGGAGAAGCATACATTGTACTTGATAGCCGTCTTCTTCTGAGCACGATAAGCAGGAGAATGCTTCTGTTTCTAAGGCGTGTCTTGCGGTGTCGTCCCTACCAGGGGATTGAGTTGGTTCGGTGGATATTCTTCTCCTATGGCCACGACTATCTGTTTGTTCTGTGGTGTTATTGCTGATTGTCAAGAAATGACTTCCGATATATTTTATCACAGTAATGACTTTTCCGGGAACATGTTGTGTTCCGAGGGTTCCTTCAAGGGCTTGCAATGGCAGCAACAACGGATGTGCATCGTGAAAGTATTGGTAGTATGCTCGAATATAGTAGTTGGAATGAAGTTGTTGAATCTTTTGACTCATCGTGCTTGTCGGTCTATGGTGTAGAAGTTGCGTCGTGCTGTTGTTGTTTTCGTAGTTATAAGGATATTGGTTTTGATAGTCAACATCCTGAATTGTCGAATTCAGGATGTTGACTGATGAGGGAGTTTGATAAGCCATGGATGCGAGAATATCAAATTTTTCGAGTAGTATTGATTTGTATAGAATGAGTATCCTTGGATGTTGCTTGGATGTTTCTGTTGATATGCCAGTTCCACCAGTCAAGGTTTAGATTAGATATCGGTATGCCTTCGGAGTTTTGGTATGTTTGTCGTGGTCCTGCATCGTATCTCTATAGTGAATAGGTTAGGGCTCTGATATACTGTTAAATGGATATTGATATGGTATTCCGTGGACGATCACGCGTGGGATAAGAGAGTTGAAGCGCATTAGAGCAGTGGGCCGGTCATATCCAAAGTCCGCTGCAGGTATCATTCCAGGTCTGCTTGTGCACGGAGTTTTTGGAGAACAAAATGTCGATCCAGTCCTGTGGTAGAGCACTATATCATGTTCTCGTGATTCGTAGAAGCAGTGATTGAACTTTTGTCGTTGTCGTTGTGATGTATTGACCTGATCGTTGACTTATTGCGAAAAGTCGCTTGTATCGTTAAAATTCAAGTGGCAGAGATTGACGAAACCCTAATTCAATGTTGACAGGCAGCTGCTATATCCGTCCAATAAAGCCAGTCAACCTCGTAAGAACTATCCCACCCCAGAGGAAACAGAAGAGACAACGCAGTCTACCATTCATCGAACCGGACAGAAAAGTTGAAACCGACGGACCCATTAGGGCTTAGACTCAGACTCACGTATATCAGTCATCCAACCAGTAAAAGTTGATAGCTGCGCATTATGCAAGCAGGTCACGTAGTGGATTCCTTGTCTAGGCAAAAGGTTGTGATCCTGGTGACGGCTATAATTATACCAATATTGGTCAATGGTCATACATACATCGTAACTAATGGTACAAGTATTAAAGTTGCAGGTCCACATATGAGATCAATTGATACCCGGGCTCCAGTTGCCTGCATGCGCTTTTACTATAGTAGATGCCGGCACGCAACCGTGGCTCAGAAATACCGTATTGAGATGTGTAGTATGTACGTATTGAACAAAGTCTATGTATGCACTACATGTATCCGTTCGGCGAAGGGAGGACGCCGATCTATAAAATCAGCAATATTAGTTACAAGGCAGCAAGCCTTCTAGAAGGCTAGAACAATGCACGGAGTATTAATTTGAATTTGATACATGTCCAACCCGTACGTACGTATCTGTCCTTCTTCTTACTTCGGTTACGTCAAGTCATATGAAGCATGATTTGGAATTCTTGACTCCTTGCTTTTTCTGTGTCTTCTTTGGCAGTGATTAGCGCTGAGGTCGTCGCGATCGAGCAGCAGGAACACATGTTCGTCCATTCGCTTGAAATCTCAATGATTACACTGTGTATACAGTATGTACCTGGTTCTCAGTCTGATGCTTCGGCATACGTACGGAATACGGAGTAGCAGTACTATTACAGTTTTTAATACATACAACTATGGTCGCCGAACAAGTTCAACACCGAGTCAAAGCATAAAGGGTCCTGGATCCCTCGCCCTTTGTCCATTGCACTTGTACTTGTACCATACATAGTTCCATCGGCATGTCTTTCTTCTCATCTTCAAAGGAAAGATGCCGGAGTTAAACAAGGATTGACTCTGCCCATGTTTGTAGGGCTGTCCGTATGCCGGTTACACCTGATACTTACAATACGTTAATTACGGATACGTGCCGTACCATGCATAAATCACGCGAACCCGCGTAAATTTCCCACCACACTAGCGCCACAAAAGGTTAGAGCGAGGGTTATGCATGAGGTTTAAATCGACAATGATTTGGAATTATTTTAGCATCTCTGCCAGTGCCAGTGCCAGTGTCAGATCTCAGCTCAGCCATTTAAGACGGAAGTACGTACTATGCGAATCGGCTGTTCCGATGCCTGAATCAAGTCAGCTTAATCAAGAACAATGCATGGTCTAACACCCGAGCGAAACGAAGATGGTCGCCGACCTCGGGGTATACCGTCTACCCGATATTGAGTTGGTTAGTTACAACCTACCTACATATAACTTAGTAGGTACGTACTACCGTGTTAGAACACGACGAATGAGCGTTGAATGTTTGAATGTGTACTACGTATGATATGCTTTTCCATTGTTGGTTCGTTCTTTCGGATCTCTACTCCGTCGAAATTACTGCTTTGGACGATCTTCATCTCCTACATGACGTTGATTGGTATATTTGGGGTGGAATAGGATATGCACCTTCTCCCTAGATTGTCTTACCTGTTAGCAAATAATGGGACAAGATGTGACAAGAAGGATGAAGCATTACTATTGCATGATTCAATGTGATCAATTCCTTGAATTAGGGTTACCCCGGATTAACCCTAACTCAAAGATTCCTAACTTTTGCATAAGGGGCCTCTTCAAGCCATCATTTGATACATAAGAAGATTTGAAGCTATTTCGGTGAGTGGCTGTGTGCTGCTGATGTCAACACCCTTATACTGAAGTTCTCCTGAGCCTGGTAAACGTCCTCAGGGGCTTCACGAGAAATCTTGTCAAGCCCAGCATAACTCTAGGATCATCAGCAAATCTGGTCCAGCATCTCTAATCACCATGTACTAAGGCAATGGTGATTTAAATTACTAATTGTGCCAGATAGAAAAATATTGCAAAGCTGAATTGACACTCAATCTGTCTAGAAGATACTACCTAGTTAACCCTAAACCAACAATCTGTCTAGTACGTAACTCTTTCAATGCCTAATGTTCAGATTTACTTCTTATGGTAACGGACATGCAGGGTGATTCCAGTAGACCATGGCTAGAATGAACAGAAGGCCCTCTATCTACAGTCAATCTGGAATATAACGATCTTTAACTAGTTACATACCTATCATTAAGTAATCTATTGCGGGCCTCTCCCAATAACTTCCTCTAAAAAGTCAAACCCCTGCAACCACCAAGTCTCCGACCCAACCTTCATCATTGCTGCAAAAGTGTGCTCCTCATTAGGAATTTATGTCATACCACATTTCACACCAGAATCCTGCAGCCTCTTCAACAACTCGCGACTCAACTCAATTGGCACCATAGTATCTGCCAGTCTGTGGACGATATACGTTAGCGGAAAACTTACTAGAGACAGGATCGACTTCCCTGAATTCGGGGTCAATATCGGTCCGTGAGTCCGGGCAGATCGCGGAGAGAACGGTGCCCGAGGAAATTTGTGTGAATGCGAAAGCGTCGCGGGGTCTTGAAAAACGCTCCCACGGCTTCAGAAAAAGAGGAAGACGTTGCAGCCAGGAGAGTAGATCAACCAAATCGGCAAGAGGGAAAGTCGCAAGGATCTGTAATTCTGCTGAATGATGCATATATTCCATAGATTCAAGATTAGGGTTTGGCCAGGGTAAGCCGACCATTTGGCGAGCGAAAGTGTTGTAAGTGTGTGGCTGTAAGCCTGCCCACACATTCTGATTGTCAGTTCCACGGTCTATATCATGGCACACCTCATGCATTCATTGTAACGTCGCTAAAGGATAGGTAGCACGGAATCAGCCTTCTGACGACTCGCCAGATGAGTATTGATGATCCTTCTGTGCGCTTCCCATCTTGGATGATCCACGTTAAGAAAAAGAAACACTCCAGTTGTTTGCCAGGAGTTCCCCAGTCACGATCCAACGGGGCCTGGCGGACAAAAGTGCCGACTTTCTTCTGTCCATAAGATGTTTCACAGCTCCATCTGCCATCAATCTGAGTTGAACATGTATTGCTCGACTGGACCGACTCGCACCCGGTATACCTCACCGTCTTTTTGCGCCCAGTTCTGCATCAGAATATGTAGCTTTTTTGAAGAACCGGCTTTGATAAGATCAGGCGTGTTGCCGAGTAGTGGCCACCCGGGGGTGCAGGGGGGTGGTTGGCTTTGATTTTGGCCTCCAAAGCACACAAAAAAACAAGAAAGATAGTAATGCGAGACCGCCATGCACCGGAAGGCTCGGGGCCAATCCATAGACAAGTTCATAGATAGCATATTTGAAGTGAAAATGCGAACGGCACTGATTTCCGGCTCTTGTTTAAAGTCATATATCGCGGACTCCGGAGGTCGGTTCAATATAAGAAGAACCTACAATACGATTCGTGATGTCTCTTTACTCATTATTCGCTTTTATACGAGTCCATCACTGCATATGTACCTCAGATCTCTTACCCCGTCGGCTTCCCCGCACCTCATCCCCCCGGACTGAACTGGCGTCCGGGGAAGATTATGGTGGAAAGTTGGAAAGAGACAGAACAATGATCAGCCAGCTGATGATCTGAAATCTCGACGTTTTCACGTCGGGAATTTCCAATCCTAGACCCAACCAGTAGCCAGTGTCTTTCTCTTCTCATAGAATAACACTCCGTGACAAAAACAGGAAGTGACTTGAAAAGACGTCTCCCATAGGTAGAGCATTACATAGCCCTAACTCCAGTCATTCCAGCCATCACTTCGACCCTCATCTTCAATGAAAAACTGCACCTGAATATAACCAAAAGCCCTATCCAAGTTTATCTACCTAGGTATGTATACTCTACCTCCCCTCAAAAAGCTTCTTCAATGCACTACCTCTAACAAAAAATTCTTTATCTCTCTCCCACCCCTTCACAATAAAATCCCTCCCAATCCTCAACCCATCCACAAGCACATCCTCCCCAACGACCCTCGGCCCCTGTCTGGGTCGTCTATCAAAATAGCTAACAAGATGAACGCCCACATAAACCGCCGTGCGGAACGCCATCTCTTGACTTACGGGGCCGTAGCCATTGATCACTTCTTCCATTATGGGTAGGGTGATGTGACCGAGGTTGTTGTAGATGCTGCGTTCGTAGAGGTCACCCAGGACCTGGCCGAGATCGGTGGATCGGTGGCCGTATTGGGTGAATTCCCAGTCTATTATGAATAGTTCTGCCACCACATGTAGTGGATTGTTTGCTAGTGGTGGGTTTCGGAGGAGGATACTGCATTGATAGTTAACTTAGGTGTCAAGGTCAGAGATTTAGGAATGAATTGAACCGTACTTTCCCATCCAGAAATCTCCATGTATAATCCCATATTCCTCTTTTCCTTCTTCTATAAATGATGGCGACGCCGTCCCAAACTCCGCAGCAATACCATCCCGAAAATCCTCCAGCGTACTCTCAAATCCCCTCAACAGAATCTCTGAATAATTCCCCAGAACCGTCAGGACACTATCATACGTATAGCGATGCTTGACTTTCCGCGTCCAATCATTACGCCACATTTGTGCTCTCAAAGAAGCCGCTTCTGGTGCTGAGGAAGAAGACCAGGTATGGAATGCGCGGAGCCAGGAGCCTAGATTATAGCCGATGCTGGATACACTACTAATCCCAGGCGACGAGGAAAGAAGCGAGTCATGGCCTTCGTTGGGAGAGAATAAGACAGTCTTCAAGTCAGTAGTGTTGACAAAATCTTCTATGATCTGCGTATTCGTCTCCGGATCGTAGAGATACAGACGCGGTGTCCTGACGACGACTGTACTTGTACTGGAATCGGAGGTAGATGTAGATGACGAAAAATCAGCAAGAGGAAGCGCGCTGAGAAGAGCCTCCTCAAAGATCTTCTTGGGCACAGTACTGTCTGTAGTAGTAGAATGTTTGATTATGATACTGGTGGCCATGGCGCCATCCTGCCCGATATGGAGGGGTGTAGCCAGAACACCGCGGTAAACGACGTTACCGCCCCTGCTGCTCAGAGGCCGCGATAATGAAGAGCAGGCATATGGTGTTTGTGATAGCTGCTGCAAGAGCTTGATAGCCATGTCGTTCTCTAACGGCTCAGTTGCCGCCATGACAAGTCGCGACATGAGATAAATATTGCAGATAAAAGGCAATTGTGCTTGATGATTACGATGAAATTAAATCGATTCGTCTCTCCTACCAGGCACAGTCATGAAGTTCGACTTCAATTGGCACATTAACAGCGGGCAGTGCTTGTTTACTGGGAAGCCTCCCGATGTCGATTGCGTGATTGTCCAGCGGCATAGACCAGGCTGTGTACCTAGGTAGGTATGTAACTAGTAATTCTAAATATAGATGTCGAAGCTACAAACAAAACCACACAGAAATCAATCCCGTCTTGATTACTACCAAAACCTAGGGCAAACGCAGCCAGCGCGTTGAAGAAAGTATATGTAATTTTATTCAAAGGATCGAACCAAAGGTCTTCCAGAGATGGAGAGAAAAGAATCGAAAGAAAAATGGATGCAAACGAAAGCATGTACATGAATATGAAACATCGAGATAGAACAAGCCAGCACTTGTTAAGTCTTTACAGAATAGTTACTGTCCGTGTATCTTGACTTTTGTTATATACCATCATACATTTAGGAGACGACAACAATGGGGTTGCCCAAGGGTTGCAAGACGTTGGCGCCGTATTCACCGCCGTAGTTACCTATTTTCGTTAGTATTTCCTATTTCAACATTTTATGTTCGAGGAAACATACCAGCTGGGTAGTAGTTGCAAACGGTGAATGGCAACGACATGGTAGAGCCGGACTCGGCCAAAGGCGAGCAAGTCACAGTAGCACAGCCGACGGTGGTAGTGTCCACCCAGACAATCTGACTGAAGTGACCCCAGCGCTCAAAGTTGGTCATGTCGGGGTTGGCTTGTCCGTACAATCCTTGGTAGTACATCATTTCGTCGTTGTACATCATGTTGGTGATGATTTCGTCGACTTTGTCCGAGTCAATGCCATAGGCAATGTTTTGACCGTAGCCGGCGGCGGGGCCAAGGGAGCTATATTCGTTAGTCTGGTTGTTCTTTTGATTTATTCCACAGGAGATGGCTGCTTACGTATCATGGTGGTAGTCGCAGGTGTTGGCCAAAGCAAGTGCAGACTCGGCCAAGGTTTCGTTCCAGGCAAGAGCTGGAGCAGAGTGGTTGGAACGGTGGATGTTGTGAGAGTCGAGGATCAAGGTTTGGTAGGTAGAGCCAGTGCTGGTTGGGGTGACGCTAGATGTAGAGCTGGTCTCAACAGCGGTGGTGGTGGGGGCAGCAGTCGTGGCAGGTACGGGAGCAACAGTTGTAATAGGTTCAGGAGCAACGGTGGTAGATGTAGATGAGGTAGACGAGGGCACGACTACCGCTGTTTCAGTCTCAGTGGAAGTCCATACTGGGCTAGGATATTCGTTGTTCAAGTTGGCAGCACCGGCAACGGGGGCAGTGGTGGCTGCGACAGAGGTAGTTGATGCAGGCACAGAGGTGGCAGCTCCAGGAGTTTCAGTAACGGTGATGGTGACCACGGTGACTTCGACATCGGTGACCAAAACACGCTTGTTGAGGGGACTGGCGGCAGCACCCAAAACGCACAAAGCGCTGACGAACAATGAGCCCTTCATTTTATTCCTGACAATTGACGATATGACGCTTCGACTTTGTAATTTCAACGATTGAGACAGATCGACTGTGAGTAGACTGCTTCTCCAGGAAGGTGCGAGTGGCGAGGTGAGGATGATAAGGACCGGCTAAGCAGATCGACTGCTTGAAACAACGCTGTAAAGGAGTGAACAGCGATGAAGTTGAAAGAGTGAGTTGAAGAAAGGAAGTGAAGTCTTTCAAAGAATAAACAACAAGAAACGAAGAAAGGGACCCAAGAAGTTATAAAGTTTGGAAGGTGCGAGTGGGACTGGTACTAAAAGGGAAGGCGCGGGCCTGTGCCGATCTCGAAATTACTTGAAGCCACCTAATACCAGCTAACTTATATCAAATAACTTTAGCTTCTAATAAGCATAGTACGTAGTCATCACGAAGCTGGTACGTATTGAATATGGCCGGGCAGGGATCAGGCCGGAAATGAAGTGGAACAAACAATCATAAAATGGATAGTACCCCGTACTAAGTTGTCCAGACCGTCAGACTTGGGGCAAGGTTTTATGACAGTGACACGGACACACACGGTGCCCAGGGTCCGAAGTCAAAGGCTTGGCTTTAGTAGTCGAGAATACCTGGAGGGAGCCGGCAGAGTCATATAAGATCTGATGATATCCTATTGTATACTACGTGCTGTGACATGGTCGACGATGGCGGGGAAGATCGATCGTCGGATGATGTCTACCAGTCTGGATCAGTATGGTGACGAGTTCTGCGTGAGTACTCCGTAGAGTGTGCTGGCATGGTGTAAGACTAGCATGTTCCAGTATGTTTCGAGGGCCCACTGTGTCGGCGCGAGTCTGGTATCAGGAGATGGTTGGTGACCGAGATACCTTTCAGTGTGGAAAGTAAGAGGATGGAGATAATCAAAGCACGCAGGGGTGTGTCGCATAGTGGGACCATATATACTGCAGTCCGTATGCTGATTGGCTGCTTCCCCTGAAATTAGTGCAAAGGGGTTATGCCCCACTTCAACACTAGAAATGATTGGTTGTTTCTTATTGTTCTTATTATAACTGCTGTTTCACCTGACGCCTTTGTTTCTCTACTCAGTGCTGTCACTCTCGAGTTCCAAGACAACAAGAAACATTTAACACAGCACCCAGTTTCTCAGTTTCTCAGTTTCTGCAGGGAACCGATACTACCGCCAAAGAAGCATGTCGGCGCCTATCCATTTCATGGTCGGGTACCCTGCACGCGTGCCAGGATCATCATGAGGCTGGCATTCCCGACACATTCCGTCCTGACTCCTAACCAAATACTGACTGCAATCTCCACGAATACAATAACAAACGTTATTCTCTACGCATGTAGGAGTACCCCCAGGCCAGCCACACCCTGAATAATAAATATGCCAGGCAATGTTTCACGTTGATGACCAACCCTGTCGATTCGGCCCCGCCGGAATCACTGAAGTCCCGCCCGAATTTTTCTGGAGTTCCCTTAATTTTCTCTAGATTTTCCACACGTCCAATCACCTGTCCGACCAATCATCAGCAGCAAGATTCGACGCCCAGGCAGGCATTTATTGTCTTCTAATTGCATGGATGTCAGCCTCTTAACGCCATTAACAAAGAGAAGAGCCTTCAAATCGAAATCTAATTTTGGATATGCTTGTGGTGACAGCCACGAGACTGGTAGAAGACGTTATCGTCTCATGCATGCTACCAATAAGCTGTTAAGCTGTCCCTCATGCCTTGACTTACAGTTGCAGACAGACATGATTACTGATCCGCTCTTGCTCAGGTTGAATGGCTCAAATAGCACACCATCATTGGCTATGGCATTATTACCATGACGTCACTCTGTATACTGCCGGCAGAATTGCACACCGTCTTCCTTTATCTGCTCAGTCATTGGCCCTTGAGCGTTTCTTGGCAATCCTGAGCCTACGATAGGTAGGCGGTAAGTATGGCTTCCAAATGTGCAAAATATCAATGTTTTCAGCTGAATCGACCCTCCTCTTCTCCAAGACGTCTATATATTTGCAGTCCGCCTCTCCCTTTTTTGAAACAGAAATAATCATCCAGACAACAATCAAAATGCCCCGCCAAAAAATCCAACACGTCCCCTCGACTCCCACCAAGGCCACGACCATTCTCAAGTCTCCTACCTCGACGACATCCCTGCGCACTGCAAGGATGGAACTCAACTCGAGTCTTGTTGGTAGTCAGCAAAAGCCACGACACAAACATCGCCGTTATCAAGGACTTGGAAACCCGCCTCAATAATGACGGGCAATTGAAGCACATATAGAAAAGATTGGCGTGGGAAGTCATTCGCCGTGTGCAGACCGACGAGATTGATGCCGTCGCGTTAATTGGCTCAGGCTCGTATTCTATGCATATGCAAGATTGCAGTTCTGCTCAGCGCAACTCTTGAGCCACGCTTTACGGAGACAGACATGGAAACATTAGTAGACCAAAAACAGGGTCTTGCCTGCCATGACAAGTTGCGTGCACCAACGACAATATTGATTTGTGTGCCTACTAGCCTGACTGTGGCAGAATGGGACTCGTATGCCAGCGGGACAAACTTCCATGGCAAAAAAAACATTTCCGACATCCGGCTGGTTCGCCTACTTTGATTCTGTGTGATACACGCATAGCTGCTACGACGCCTGCACATTTATGGCCAGCGTCTGGCGTAAGGGCAATTGATCATTTCGTTGAAAGGTTGTGTATGATGAAGCGGCCGGCCATTTCGAGAAGTGACTAGCGTGTTTTGTTGGATGGTGACATGTTCATGTTTAGACTCAAATGTGCAGTTGGCCTTCTTTAGATGAGTGAACTGTAGACTTGGCAAAGAATTATGCAAATAATTTTAATGAATGTATAGGGCACATGTAACTCCCTTAAGGATACACCTCAACATGGAGAAAAATCATAATCATGTGACAACTCTATCATTATACACCTGCACACTAACCTGTTGGCAAAGTTTCAACAAGAGACAAAGCGTATGACTCACAGATCAAAATTACATCGAGTATATAAACAAACAAATACTGCAATATACCGAAACATAGGCCAAACAGCTGTATAACTTTTCAAATATCCACTATCTGGCATTTACCCGTCTCACAAACAAGCAGATAATTCTTCGGCGGTGTTCCAGGCTTGAGATCTTTGAATAATGGATTTCGCGACTGGAGCCATGTTGATATTGATGCATTTGATCCCCGGACGTCGACTACGGACACCGTCGTCACAGATGTAGACGCTGCCGAGCCTGCCTCTGCGTGGACTCGTTCTCGTACGACGTCTGCCGCGTCCTTATCTGCTTGTGGTTCGGCTGCATCTTTTTGAACTGTTGTCGCCACGACATCCGTCGCAAGAACGCCGGTGATATTTCGAACACCCAACTCCAGCCCAACCAGAGCGTCTAGTAGACTCACATACAAGAAAGGATGCTGCATCACCTCTACCGAAAAGGTACTGCAAGTCTGTCGTGCTAGTTGTCGGTAACTGTCGTCTTCTAAAAGTGCTCCCAGCCGTACTAAGTTTCGCGCAATTATTCCATTGATGGACGGCGTTGCCGAGTCTGTGCCGCTCTTGAGACGTAGTAATGGGCCTGGTTCGCCTGATATAGGTTCCGATGATGTCGTAAAGTATCCAGCTGATGCACCGGATTCTCCTGGAGCAATGAAGTATTGATTGAGGTGTTCTGTCAGATGTTAGCTTACTTCTCCCCCTGATGGAATGGAGACTCACTTTGTAGTTGTTCTGCAAACTGCAGATAACTATCATCAAACGTCGCCTCGTACATTGCAATAAGTCCAGACGTCAAAAATGCATAGTCATCAGCAAAGCCAGGGGTATTCCCGCGGCTGCCAGCACGATAAATACGCCAAAGCTGGCCATTCGACGGCTCAAATAGCGTCTTTCTAATAAATTCAACTGCCTTGTGAGCAGAATCTCTGCACTGCTGTGCTTTGACTTTATCAATCTCTTCCAGTAGCACACTGGCCTTTGCCAGTGCACCAATTGCCAATCCATTCCATGCCACGATAATCTTGTCATCAAGATCAGGTCGCACACGCGTCTTTTCTCGATACTCTCGAAGTTTCTGTTTTCCTGTCTTGATAATTTTAATAACCTCTTCTTCACTCAACCCAAATTCCTTTGCAAGTTTGCTCGGCGTGACTTTAATAGACAGGACATTTTGGTCCATAAATTCGTCATGGGGATCATTTTCGGGTTTAATGTTACCATCTGCCAACACACCCCAGTGTCGTGCACATACTCCGGCATCCCTCTGTCCTAGAACTTGTTTGAGCTCTTTCATCGTCCATACGTAAAATGCTCCCTCTCGTTTCTCGGTGTCGTTTGGCGTAGGTAAGCTGTCAGCATCCTCGGAGGAATAATACCCACCGGTCGAAGCTTGTATTGGCTCGCTTGTCAAGTAGCTCACCAGATCGTAGACTGCACCCAACAGTTCTGGTTCGTGCGTTACTCGAAAAGCATCGACATAGACGTCCAACAGCTGAGCTTGGTCATAAAGCATCTTTTCAAAATGAGGCAATAGCCAGTCGGTCGTGACACTGTATCTAGCCAACCCATGTCCAATATGGTCACGTATGCCACCACGAGCAATATTCAGAAGGGTATTAGTAGCCATTGCTGTTGCCCTCACACATTCATCCTGTCCAACAATATCCGACACAGCTGACGGATACATGCCAAGTCGAATGAGAAAACTGAGATTTGCTGGTGTAGGAAACTTTGGCGCCCGGCCAAACCCACCATGTACTGGGTCGTATCGAGAAGCGAAATGTTTGAAAGCTTCTTCCATCAGCTCAATTTCCAAATCTTCGCCACCACCCTTGGCTCCTTGTTGTGCATGAGTACCCTCTTCTGCAAATTCGCGGAGTTGCTTTGTAATTTCCTTCGCACTATCCAAGCACCGGGCTTGCTGTGTCTGCCAGACGTCGCGCAGCTTTTCCAGGATATCAACAAATTTAATTTGACCTTCGGCTCCCCATTGCGATTGCGAACTTGCGTGTGGACCCGGCCAGTATGTACCTCCAAATACGGGCTCGAGATCCGGAGTAAGAAAGACGTTTAGCGGCCAGCCGCCCGAGCCAGTCGTGGCTTGCACGTAGTTCATGTACACATCGTCAATGTCTGGTCGTTCTTCTCTATCAACTTTGATTGGTATGAAAGATTCGTTGAGAATGGTCGCCACTTCTGTCGACATGAACGATTCTTTTTCCATCACATGGCACCCTATGACTTATCAGTATCAGATCACGGCTGTAACTGGAATACTTACAATGACAAGCTGAGTAACCAATACTGACAAAAATCAGCCGGTTATGTTTCTTTGCCAGTTCAATAGATTTCGAGTCCCATAGTTGCCAGGCAACTGGGTTGTTCATATGGCCACGGACCTACTCTTGTTAATATATTTCTCTATAAGAACATGCTAAACATAATGCAGAATTACAGGGACCTACATAAGGAGATCGGCTTTCGTTAAGACGATTCACCAGCTTCAACGCATCCGTTGTCGCGTGCTGCTCCTCAGAGCGTGCATTAGATTTATCGGCCATATTCGGCAGCACAATTGTCCTTGAACCCTTCCTCTTTTGATTTAACTCGAATCGATTCACGCGTCCTCGTACAGTCGTTGCTAACGAAGTTGAGATTAGAGCTGACAAGTAGCTTCGTCGCGCGTCGAGGGGTAGCTCTACCGGTCCCCGCCGAACGAAACGATGATGTAAATGGACGCTCCACCGGGGGTTGGTCACGCTAAGAGATAAGGATGATTGTATTCGTCTACAAAGGTGCATATAGAAACATGTGTTGTTCCTTGTAATAGATAATGGATAGTAAGATGACAAAGGAGAAGCTAGAATAATTTGGCAGAGCCTTGTACGGCAGACCAGATGCACAGAGGAAGGAGCGAAGGAGGGGATGATGCTCGGATGCGCATCCGTTGGCCGTAAACAGCCGTGCCAAGAATGGTCACGTGATGCATGTACAACAGACATGTACAAACATAACTATAGGTTGATCGGCTCATTATAGACTCTGGCCGTCGTGGAACAGTACATATCTGGAGAAACGTGTACATGATCCTCGAGCAACATCTTGTGACGATCAGTCATCACCCATCAGCTCGGCTAGCTCCCGCTCCTCCTCTTCAGTCAGCATGGATTCCTGCTTCGGCTGCTCTTCTTCCACAGGTTTCTTTTTAGCTTCTTCAATGGCTTTTTGCAGGTCTGTTGGTTTGAGACTCCACTGCCTGATGGTTGCATCTATGCTGACACTAACAACCAAGCTTCCAATCAAAAGCAAACCAGTCACCTCCTCGAAGTGCCCGGTGAAGGTATGGTAAAGAGCGCCCGTCTATTCAAGTTAGCACTCAGTATATCGGATAAGGGGAAACTTAACATACCGCTTTGTTCCATACGCGGACCTCTTCGTCACGACATGCTGTGACAACCCAACCTCCTTGTTCGAAGACCACCACATCCCTGACAAAGTCTGGATGTTCGAGTGCCATGTTCGGTTTCCAGCCACTGTCTCGTGTAAGACATTTTGCCGACTTGTCCGCAGAAGCCGTCCACAAGTCACCATCTTCGTCAAAATATAGTTTGTATACACTTGTTTCGTGAACAATAAGAGGATCCTCGACATTGGCTGTTGATACTCCTAGTGTATATTCTCGAATCTCTCGTTCGCTTCCAGCTGAGAATAACTTGATGGTTTGTTGACTTTGATCCAGAGCGAGCGGATCAATGCATAGGTCTTGGACGCCTCTCAAGTGATCTTTCAAGACTTGTAGTTTTTCACCGCTGGAAATATCGAATAAGATAATTTTGGAGTCGGCTCCGCCTGAGATCAAAACATCTTTACCACCTATACGGGCACAGGTCACAGTCTTGACAAAATCCGAATGACCTTCGTATCGTCGCTGTGGCTGTCTCGACCGCACATCCCAGCTCCAGACTGTCTTGTCCCAGCAGCCAGCAAATAGCAGCTTGCCATCTGGGCTGAATGCAACACTTGTGACAGGGGAGGTTGGACCTCTATAAAGAGCCAATGTTCCTCCTGTCTAGATTCAGTCAGACAAGGTCTAGCATCGAATGCGAGATATTTGCCTACCTACTTCTAGACCGACTTTTCTTATTAAACCAGCACTTTCAGCAATATAAACAGAGCTTGTGCTAAAAGGATCAGCCACGATGGCTAATATCTTGCTTTGTAATCTTATAGGACTGCCATTTTCATTCTTGGACTTGGCGACCTTGCGATCATTATCTTCTATTGACGCGCTATAAAAGTTAGGTTAACAACAATAAGCCCTTCTCGAGTCCACTTACTCCGTCTGAAAAAAGTCGTCTCGATGCGATGACTGTGGCATTTTTAATTTTGTTAGTTGTGCTGTAGAAGATTTCATAGCGAAAGGGGCTAGTGCGGAGTTGGCGGGCTAATCAAGCTGCTCTTGTGGTCGCTACGCCCGCCGTAGTGACCGATCTCTCTCAAGCCACAAACAGCTTCCTCGTCATCCAGCATCCCTCTCTGAAGCCGTCTTCGTTGATACAACCACATTCTTTATTTTTGTTATTTATCGCCTCTGTCTTTCAAGGCGCGGATGCGCGCAATTCTTTCAAAATGGAAATGAACCATCTAATAGGGTTAGTCCTATCCTAGACAGTCGAATCGCTTTGTGTGTGCTTTATTAACCTGAAATAGCCAGCGGTTCAACCTCATCTCAAAGAGCGATATTCGGTATGCCATTTTTTCTTCGTCTATACATCTTTAATTATCTCCAGCTAATGCAATAAAGCTATGTCGGCACACTCCACGAAATCAACCCCGAAGCCTCGACAATCGCACTCGAAAATGTCGTTTCGCACGGTACCGAAGGACGACGAGGCAACCCCAGCGAAGAGATCCCTGCGTCCACAACTATCTACGAATACATTGTCTTTCGAGGAAGTGATGTGAAGGATATCAGTGTCGCCGAAGAGAAGAAAGAGCCAGAAGTACCTCCTTCACAAGTACCGGACGATCCTGCCATCCTTGGTGTGAGTTTGATCAATTCCTACCTGCCCTTTTCAATGATGAAGTATTCCGGATGTAAACACAGACCTGTTCTGAGAGCGCAAAACCATGTGGATATTTCCGTTGCCTTCCTTCTGATATATTATCTTGCTTCTTGTTCCTGCCAACTACGTTGTTCACAGCTAATGAATGTATAGAGCATGCCCCGCCCTGGCCCTCAAGCTCCTCAACAGCAACCTCCTCCTCCAGGCCCTCCTGGTCCCCCTGGTCCTCCAGGTAGTCGACCTGGTCCACCTCCCGGCTACCCTCAACAACCTCCCTTCCAAGGCTACGGTTATCCTCCCTACGGTCAACAACGTTTCGGTCCTCCTGGCTATGGTCCTCCTGGTCCAGGCTTCCCTCCATACGGTGCTCCTCCTGGATGGTTCCCACCCCCTGGTCAGGGCTTCCCACCTGGTCCGCCAGGTCAGTTTCCTGGACACCAGGGACCAATTGGACCACCCGGTCAGCAACGTCCAGGGCCAGGAGCTCCTATCAACCCTCCCAAAAACACGTCAGAACTTCCTGTTGGTGAAAAAACCACCCCTCAACCGAGCAGCAAGACCGCGACTCCAGCACCAGGTGCTGCGCCAGAAGGTCCAACTCCCCCAGTCGAATCCAAGCCTACCATCGCAGAGGTTGCTCGCGGACCTGCTCCTGTAGCCCCTCAGGGCCCGGCTGCAGCTGCGCCTGCTCCTCAGACACCATCCAAATTACCTCCCAATGGCCCGAAGAATGATCGTTTCATCCCCGCTATCCCCATCGCCAACCCAGCCGTTAAGCCCACCGTCCCACTTTCAACCGCGCAGCAGGGTGCCGTCGCTGCATCTCAAAGCACAGCACAGGCAGCCATCACGGAAGCCACCCGAGCTGCGACAGCTGCTGTTGCAGCAGCCATGGCCAAACTCCCACAGCCTGGCGCAAAGAAACCGAATGAAGCCGGTGTTGACGACATGACGAAGAGATTCAATGAGTTGAAACCTTATGACAACAACCGTACGACTCGCGGCGCACACCATGGTCCCCGAGGCGGCCGCGCCCACGGCCCACGAGGTGGTCCCCATGTTGCAGGCAAGAAGTTGGAGCTTCCAGATACCGATTTCGATTTTGAATCCGCCAACGCCAAGTTCAACAAGCAAGATCTAGTGAAGGAGGCGATCGCTACTGGATCCCCTATCGTCGAAGAGGAGAGGGAGACCCCTAAGCCAGAAGAGGTACCCTCAAGCCCTTCGGCAGCTCCTTCAGCATACAACAAATCATCGTCGTTTTTCGACAATATTTCGAGCGAAATCCGAGACCGGGAAGAGAACACGTCTCGCCCTCGTGAACGTCGTGGTGAAGAAGAAAAGAAGAACATTGAAACTTTTGGTCAAGGTAGCGTCGACGGTTATCGTGGATACCGTGGGCGTGGCAGAGGACGCGGCTATGGTCGTGGAGGATACAATCGCGGATACGGAAACCGGGGACGAGGCAATTATCGTGGCCGTGGTGCTTCGCAGTCTACCGGTGTTCCCACGCAGACTTAGCTTTGACTATCATGTCAACTCGTGAAAGTTCTTCCAAGCGTGTTAAAAACATCGAAACTCTTCTCAAGTGGCACTTTGGCGTTATCTTTGGCTGTGAACCAAAGGTCTGTTCCGAGTCTTATCTGTTTTCTACTTTTATTTGCTTATCTCCCGGCGCAATACAACACATATGGAGGGGTCGCACTTTATAAAATGTTTGTTGAAAAAAACGGAAAATGTATTGCTTTTTATCATTTTCACGAGATGATATCCAAACTTTTTTTTCCAGCGCTCGTTGGTCAGTACTTATCCTTTGGGGGGGAGTTTTATGTCGCCGATGAAATTTTGGGATCTGAGCAGAGGTGCTATGGCAGAAAATGGTTATGTATCATACGAAATGTGAAAATAAAAGAGAATCAAGTCATTTGACTAACATTACGTGCTAGTAATATGTCTATGCTCTATGTGTGCGGGTTCTTAAACCACGGCTCGACAGTAAGTAAGCTCGTTCATCCACGAGCACCGTCGTCGTAACGAGGCCATCCTAAATATCCCTCGCTACCAGACGTATAAAAAGTAGGACGATGATACTTAGTCAGAGGATATCCTTTGAACAGTCGCTCCGGTAGGTCTGGATTGGATGTGAAATACCGTCCAAAGGCAGTCAAGTCAACTCGACCTTGTAAATCAAATCAGCTTTATGCCATGTACCAAACAGAACAGAGAATATCAGATTGTCTCACCCTCCTCAATCGCCTCAGCAGCCGATGTTGCATCATATCCCCCCGCCCCAATGACAGTCGTACTCTTCAAAATCCGCCTAAACGGCCAAATTGACGCTGCAGTAGAAGTCGTTGCGGCATTTTCCTGATTCTGATTTTGTGGCCGCATGATCTTGCCAGAAAATGCACCCTCCTGACTTAACTGATCATATCTCGGCTCAACAATATGCACATACGCAAGCCTCCTCAATTCCAACTCCGCACAAAACACCGAAAAAGTACCCTCCCGATCACTATCATTCGTCTCCTGCAGCACATGATACGGCGCCAGCCTTATAGCCGTTTTGTTGCTGCTTCCCACAGCTTCAATAACAGCATCAACGACTTCCAAAGGAAATTTTAGTCTTGCTGCGACTGAACCGCCGTACTCGTCGGTGCGAGTATTGATGTTATCATGCACAAATGTGTCAAGCAAATACCCATTTGCGCCGTGAATCTCCACGCCATCGAAGCCCGCGACTTCGATCGCTAGCTTCGCCGCATGCGCGAATTGGTTGACTACGTGTTTGATTTCTTGTAGAGTCATAGCGTGCGAGTCGACGTATGGCTCTGAGCCATCCCCGTCGCCGGTACTGGCGCCGAATAGGATGTGTTCACCCGGTAAATGGGCGACGGTAGAACTCAGCGGCGGTAGGCCCCCGGTTTGTGAGGGTACTGAGACACGACCAACGTGCCAAAGCTGCACGAAAAATGTCCCGCCTTTGGCGTGCACGGCGTCTACGATGGGTTTCCAGCACAGGGCTTGGTCGTGCGTCCATAGTCCTGGGGTACGCGGAAACCCCTTCCCACGAGGGTGCACGACTACGCCTTCTGAGATTAGGAGGGAGCCTGCGCGGAAGGTGCGTTCAGAGTAGTATGTGGCGGCTGAAAGGTTGATGATTCCTGTTTTGTCGGAGGCGCGCATGCGTGTCATGGGTGCTAGGACGATGCGATGGGAGAGGTGAAGGGATTGGGATTTGAAGGGGGTTTGGAGGGTTTCTCCAGCGGGTGAAGCCATTGAGATGTGAGTCAATTTGATTGTCCTAAAAAAGGTCGAAGAGCAGAAGTGCTGTGTAATATGAAGCAATGTTCATGAGAAGAGAACCTGGGAATAGTTCTCACCGCTTAAATAGCAACTTCCAGAGAGTCCATCGCCATCACCCACCCGCCAATCTGTGTATTGCAAGCCATTCGTCTTCTTCATATCGATAATGACAAATTGACAGCACCTGTCGAATATGTTTAACTCGGCGATGATTCTAGCTAGATGCTTACAAATCGCCATTTGGCTGGTTGACACTGTCGGAATGTCCGGGCATGGCTTCAGGCGGTATTTCCGTAGTCTCTTCAAGCTTCAATGTGCAGAGCTGCTAGGTAGACAAAATAAGACCTGCATCCATGCAATCATCGGATTCCTGTTGATTAATGGGTATACTCACCCAGTTCACTCATGAGATTAGGAGCAACCCTAACCCTAGTTCTAAAACACGGTATTTCGAGGTTAAGAGCTTATGTATTGCATAGATTCCGTACAATAACATTGGAAAGATCTGATAGAGTCATTTTGATTCAATATGAGCTCTTGAAGGTGTTCTCCTGAAGGTTCTCCTGAAGATATTGTAGGTGGAGCAGCCCAAATGGGCAAACAAGTCCATTGTATGGACTAACCCAGTTTGGACTAGTCTACTGTGGAGGTCTCTCTGAGCCGCGGCTCAACCGTTGGACATCACATTCATCTCTCTACGTATCTTTGAATACTTCTATGTCTTATGTACTTCCAAGGTTAATTGACTGCCTCTTGCCGACTCCTTACTGTCATCTGGCACGAGCTCATCCATATCAGATCGTATCAGCCACCGCGACCCCCTACGGATTATCCAATACCTACCTCTTATCACGTAGTCCTCGACTACTGTCATTGACATGCGACTTAGTCCAATTCGTGCCTCCTCTCTCGAACGCTGATACTCTCTCTACTTTATGCAATATAAACAAATTGACCCGAGATCGCCATACCACCACAGTGCACACTGCGCCTTGAGCCAGTTCCTGTCGCGTGCCTGACAGCAGCTCGCTCGGCTGCTTCACTTCTTTTTACCGAGCCAACCCGCTCCCTTCTCCGACGGAGTATTGACTCCAACGAACGTGCTCCTACGATTATTACATTCGAAGCTTCATTCTTTTTTATTTAATTCGTCTCGATAATATTCTCGATACTATTCAACAATCTTATCTATTTCTATCTCAACCAGTACGCGATAACGACGGGTTCAGCTGGTGTGCGGGCCGCGCCAGCGATTTCTTGAAGCTCATGCAGAAGCAGGGAGGGCACCTCGGATCGCAATGTCGGACTCTGTCGGTACGATATATCCTTTTTTGAACCAATATATATATACGCCTTTCTATTACTAACAATTTCTTGTTGCGGGTGTACAGATCGAGTCTTTGTCCATGCGCTCAACACGGTCAAGAAGATACCGAGGACGGGCACTGCCCGTCCTCCGGCGGCGGAGAGATTGAAGTTATATGGATTATACAAGCAGAGCATGGGTTTGTCTACAATCCAGACACGTGCATGAAGCTCGATACTAAGTGGTGATATACAGAGGGAGATGTGGAGGGTATCATGGACCGACCAATTGGCGATGCGCCGGATGTACAAGCTGAGCGCGAGAAATGGTAATCCTTACCAAAGCAACAGAATAATTTACATACTAATATGAATACTATTGAAGGGACGCATGGTACTCCCAACGCGGCAGCTCTCGGACCGAGGCCAAACGGCGCTACATCACAACCCTAATCAACACAATGCACCTCTACGCCTCCCAAACGGCAGAAGCTCGCGAGCTCGTGGCCGAACTCGAATTTGTCTGGGATCAAATCAAATACAATGCCGCATCGTCGTCGACGACGTCGTCTTCGAGTCCGATACAAGCGACTAGAACTCTGCCGTCCGTGTCTGTGTCTGCTGCTGCCAATGCACCCAGACGATATGGAAGTATCGATGATCGAATGACGCGCTCGCCGCCGGTAGATGTGGAGGATCAAGATGAAGATTTGGCGATTTATAGAAGACGGTCTGGGGATTCGCGGCTGAGGGTGTTGAGTCCTGTCAGTCAGTCTGATGAAGCGGAGGTCAGATCGCATCGACACGCCAACGAAGCCCACGACGATGATGATGAAAATGACGAAGATGATGACGACGATGAAGAAGACGATGAAGAGGACGATTTCCAAGAAGCGCGCACCGGCACCTCATTCTCCGACACCTCCCACCACGACGCCACCATACAAGATGAAAACGATACCAACCACCGCACACGCAAAAAACGAAAACGCCGTCCCTCCCACTCCAAAGAAAAAGACTGGCGGCACCGCATCGAACAAGCCCTCACAAAAATGACCACCGAAATCGCCGCGTTACGCGAACAACTCGACTCCCTACCCATAACCCACCACTCTCACTCCCATTCTATGAGGCGACCATCAACATTTTTCGCTTGGCTTTTGTCATGGGGGAAATGGTTCCTCTTCCATTCGCTACGGCAGCTCCTCTGGCAAAGCATAATCCTTTCCATAACACTAATATACCTTCGCACGCGGGGTGATACCAGACTTGAGCGACGCGTCATTGCGATCTTGCTGCAACTGCGAAGAAGGATGATGAATGCCATACAGTCTGTGCCGAGACGATTGCCGAAGTTATTGCATTTACCTCTTTTATAATAACCTCGTTTCTTTTGACATTGATTGTATATGTACATATGATTTTTGTGATATACTATGTTGGGGGAGGGGTTATACATATATAGATATTACAGCTACATTTCACTTGATTTGATATCGTTGGCTTTGGATATTATCGTTGGGAGCATGTATCGGCGTTTTGACTGGATATTGGGAGTTCATTTACAAACTTGATTATTACGTATATACTTAGAGAAGAGGAAGATCGAATGGTTAAGATTTGACTACTTTCCACTGCGTTGTCTTGTCTCGTCTACTAATACAATCTGCTAACCCCTGAAATACCCCCTTCTGGAACTGATCTGATCCATCCCATGCTGTCTGACATCGATCTCACTTAGCCTCGCGAATGCTGAGTGTAAAGGTACGCTCCTTGTCACTAGCAGTTCCGGCCTGGGCCTGCTGCATGGCGGCGCGCTCTCGTTCCCGTCTCAACGGCTCCTGCTCTGCTTCGATGAGGAGATCTTCGGTTATCTGATCGATTTGCTTTTTGTATTCTGCCCGTTCCTTTTCATCTTTGAAGGTCGTTTTCTCGTATTCGATGAGCGGGTCGAACTCGTCAGGGATGACGGTGTTTTTGTCTTTGCTGGAGGGCTTCTGAGCGTCATCGTTGGCGGTCTTTTTATCGTCGTCATCAACGATAGCCTTCTTGTCGTCACCATCATCCGCAGGCTTGTCCTCATTGTCGGGCTTCTTGTCATCATCCTTGACAACTTCCTGAGCATCGTCGTCGGCCTCCGCATCGTCATCCAGGTCGTCCTCCGTATCCTCAAGTTCCCCATCCTCATACTCCGACTCCTCAGCATTGTCAGCCGCAACCTGAGCCAACATATCATCCAAATCCTTAGGCAACTTATCCAACGGCCAAGACTTGAGCAACCTTGGCATCGACTTCCCCATCAACGGCGCGGCCTCTGCAGCTCTGCAAACCTCCACAAATCGGTTCTTGCCAATCTGTTCAATCTTCTCGTCGCCAGTAGTGGTGGGGGAAATGGCAACGGCATCACCAAAGACCTCAAACACCTCCGCATCGAGATCGACGCAGTAGCAGAACTCGCAGAACAGACCATTCGCAGCAAAGTCCAACGACAGCTGGATGGGGATGTAGTCGTCGGGTCGTGCCGCGGCGATGATATCAAGAATCTTCGCGCCCGTGTCGCGGTTCAAGGTGGACGGGAAGCATTTTTCTGGTTCCTGGAAACTGACGGCTGAGCCACATTCGCAGACCTTTTTGTTGTTTTTGAAGGTCGAGTAGCCGTGTCTGTCAAGGATATCCTGGACGGTCTGGTCATCGACGGGAGTGATACGGGTCAGGCCTTTCTTGAGACGCTCGATGTTGCCAGGCACGAGAAGGAACTTGAGGATTTTTGCTCCCTGGCCTTCAAGGTAGCCGTCCCACTGGCAGTACTGGGCGACCATGAAGCGGCCTTTGTACCAGATGCAGATGAGGTTGCGGGTGCCCATGATGTCTTGTGTTCGGATGTTTTGAGAGATTTGTGTAGATGAACGAGCAGAGTAGAAGATGTCAAGATGATAGTCAAGAAATCTTAGAAGAGAGAAGGTTGGGTGAGAGAAGGAGAGAAGGAGAGGAGAAAGAAGAAGCAGGAGCAGGAAATAAAAGGAAGGAGAGAGAGTGTCCTAAGGCAACCACGCCAGCCGGGCGTCCACGACAAACGGCCCAAAACGGCAGGCGGGTTTGTTTGTTTTGTCTCCGGGGCAATCCTACTTGAAACATAAGGCTGAAGAGTATCGGCCTAAATCAGAATCATTCTGTCATTGCATATTATATATCATTCATATATCACATCATCACAATCTAGATGATTGCTATTTGCTGGCCTGAGCTCCGAACCGCTTCTTTGTATGGCCTGCCACCTTGGCCTCATCCCAGATATAGTTCACACTCTCATGCTGCACGGTAGCTTCTAGCCAGCGCTTGAACTTGGGCACTGACTCCAAGAGCGTAGGCAGCTTTGTACTGAGAATGCCGTACTCGGGCTTGGAGAAGCCATTAATGCGGAGAAGGAATGAGCCGGTGAGTACCTATTTCGGTCAATCTTTCCGTCTATTCTTCCGCTCTCAGGAAAAAGAAACTCACCTCAGCAAGAGTCAACGTCTCACTCCCACCATAGTAAGGACCCTTACCCTCCACCAAACGCGGCTCAATATCCTTAGCAACAGCAGCCACAAGCTCTTCAGCAGACTTGTCGCGCTCTTCCTCGGTGGCAGCGCGAGCACCGCCAAAGATGTGTGGATTCACTTTGTTAATGAATGCATCCACGAACCAGTCGAGGCGTGCACGATACAACGCATTCTCTACGCCAGTGGAGGGAGGCAGGAGATGCGATGGATGCGCATCAGCCAGGAATCGAGCTACAATGGCTGATTCCGTGATGATGTTGCCGTCATAGACGAGAGCGGGGACTTGGCCGCGCTGGGCTACCAGTCAGCAGAATATCTCAAGGCAAAATAATTTTGGTGATGACAACGTACTGGGTTGATTTCCAAATACCACGGCTCTCTTGGAACCGACAAGTCAATCAACACCTCCTCAAATGGGAGTTTGAGCTCCCTAAGCGCAATATGAGCGCGATGTGCCCATGGGCAGATATGGCTGGTATACAGAGTGATCTTGGGAATCGACATGTCGAATTATTAATTAACAAATCGTTTATCTACAGAGTACAGACAAGTGAGAGACAGCGGGGAGATATGCCCGTTTTTATAATCAAGATCAGTCGCAACACATTCCGGAAATGACGAATGACGAGACATTTTGATTGACTGCGTGTGGAGTAAGGGCTAACTTAAAAACTCTTTGCATTAATAATCATATCACATATTTTGATACCGTACCTAAACTCCGTCCAGTAAGGGCTCGGACTCAGGACATAGTAACCTCAAAGCATACCCCTAACCCCTTGGAACATACAATCTTTCCTGTTTCTTGACTGGTCCAGGAGCTCACAGACATCATGGAGCTTCGGATGTCCGAAGACGTTACATCTTGACGAGACCCCGCCAAAAACTAAGGCCCACATGGTATTAGGGTTATTAGGGTTACGGTAGGCATTGCTACGATTATCAAATTAAGATAGTTATTGATAATTTTGTCTATAGCCCCTGTTGCGTCTTTTACAAGAACATAGAGCAATATATACTCTACTATTGAGGAACCTGTACTTGACGGCCTTTAAGCCTTGAATCCAGCCTTGCGATTAGCCCTGGCCTGCCACTTCATCGCCTTGACTTGACCCTGACTGGACAGTTAGGGCTGCACAAGTGCAACCTGCGCCTTAACTAGCCATGTGGTGTGGCTGGCGCAGCCCGACGTCTCGATATCATTTTAAACACTTTTCGGATTCATTTGTAATGTCTATCTTATCTTCGGACTGTCATCTAAACCTGTGTCGATTATCTATGCATAAGACGAATCGCGATGCCGGTCAGAGAACGCCTAAAACCGATTTTCGGCGGCAACAACAGTCGGGATAGGCAGGATGATTCAGCCTTGGTGGTTCGACACAAGCCATCATCAGATCCATCACAAACAGTGCCAACATCATTATCGCCGAGGAGCTCAAGTATCAAAACCTAAGCAGCGCAATCATCCGTGCCAACTGCTGCAGCTTCAACATCACCAAACCCCTCGTCGTTATGGGACCAGGCATACGACAACCTCAAACGCTCCTCCGAGGCATTAATAACCGAGTACGAAGACCTCCTCTCAAGACAAATCACCACCATCACCTTCTCTCCAGACGACCCAAATGATAATACATCCGCACGTCAGTCCCAACTAAACCTCATAATCCACCACGGCCTACAATACTTCTCATCCCGAAAAACAAAATACAACATCGCCGGCCACACTTACGTCTTACAAGACCAGATCTCCCAGGTCGTGGGTGTAGTGCAAGATGTCAAGGACTTTGTATCTTCGGCGATCTCTTCGTCGCCTCAAGCATCTTTAATCTGGGCCGGGGTGTGCATTATTCTTCCTTTGCTGACGAATCCGGCTACGGCAGAGAAGGCGAATAGTGATGGGTTTACGTATGTGACTTCTCGGATGGAGTATTACGCTAAGCTAGAGGATTTACTATTACCGCGAGCTAAAGCGCAGGATGAGTTTGAAGAACTGCGCGCAGAACTGGGGAAGTTTTTGGTCGATTTGTATCAACAGCTCCTCGGGTTTCAGCTTCGAAGTATTCTACGGTTTTACCGGAATTCGGTCCTGAATTTTATGAGGGATGTATCCCGTCATGAGGATTGGGAGGGGATGTTGCAAGGTATCAAGGATGCGGAGGACACACTAGACGCCAAATCGAAACAGGTTAACGATCAAGTCTCGGTGCGGTATTTGGCAAATGTCGATTATGCAGCAGACCAGGGTCATAAGGCTCTGCATAACATGTTGTCGAAGATCGAGGAGTCGCTTGACCTAGCACGACAGCAGGAAATGATTGCGTCTCAACAGCTTGATGTACAAACCCAGATTGCGCAGAAGATTTTGTCGGAGGATGAGGAAGTGTCATCAGATGTTTCGGTTAGTAAAAGACGAGAATAGTAACCCCTACGAACGGTACAAGGACCGTGTCGAGGAGAGGGTTGAGGGAACTTGTCAATGGTTTCTGGGGCAGCCTCATTTTGAGAAATGGCTGCAAGCCGAGTCCGGGCTGTTGACTGTATCTGCTGATCCTGGATGTGGAAAGTCTGTGCTGGCTCGTTTTCTAATAGATCATCACTTACCTAAGGCGGCGGAGACGGCAACGGCGAGCATTTGCTACTTCTTTTTCAAGGATCAGGATCAGAACACGTTGAGACAGGCACTCTGTGCATTGTTACATCAGCTTTTCTCTCTGAAGCCCGCCCTAATCCGACATGCAATAAAACACTATGAAACGAATGGTGTAAATCTGGTGAACATCACGACTTTATTATTCTGTATCCTGGAAAAGGCGTGTGAGGATCCTGAAGCTGGCTCCGTCATCTTTGTCGTGGACGCCCTGGACGAATGCTCCATCCCAGATCTGCAAGAGTTCATCAAGATGTTACGCAAGCAATTTGGCCCGAACAATCGACTTTCATGGGAGACCAAATTTATATTGACCAGTCGGCCTTATGAGCATGTCATGTCTGAATTTCAATTGCTCACTGAGTCGTCAGGTTATATCCATATACCGGGCGAGAACGAATCTGAGGCTATCTCGCGAGAAGTCAACTGCGTGATTCGTCATCGAGTCAAGAACCTAGAAAAGGAAAAGGGGTTGTCGTCGGACATGTCGAAATTTTTGCTTTCGAAGCTGCTGGCGGTCCCTCATCGCACATATCTCTGGGTATATCTCGTGTTTGAGGATTTTAAATCGCAAGACTTTCGCAGAACCAAGAAAGGAGTCGATGCCATTATAAGTGCGCTTCCAGAGAGTGTGAACGAGGCGTATGAAAAAAATTCTCCAGAAGTCGAAAAAGAATGAACGATCAATGGTACGGAAGGCCTTGAGTATCATATTGGCAGCGAGAGGCCCTCTAAGTCTCGCAGAGATGAACATCGCTTTGAACGTGAACATTGACTCCAAGACAGACGAGGATCTTGATCTTGAGAGCGAGCAAGACTTTGGGAAGAGGCTTCGATCTTGGTGTGGATTATTCATTTCCATGTTTCAGAACAAGGCGTATTTTCTACATCAAACGGCTCGTGAATTTCTGCTTCAGGCCAAAAAATCATCACCTATCCAGCCTACCCTGGACACCTTACAGACATGGAATCGCTCAATCACTTCTGAGCAAGCGGATGCGATACTGGCTGTCAGTTGTATAGTCTACCTCGAATGTTGCAACAGAATATCCAGTGCAAGGATCTTCTTGAATATGCAAGTGAATATTGGCCATCCCACTATCGTCGCAGTGGGAAAAATCCGGAGGAGCGATTGACTCCATTTCTTGCACGCTTATGTGACCCTGGAGACCCCGGGTTCCGCACGTGGTATAGTATTCATAGCCCGACAATAAAATGGTGTTCGAGAACAGCAACATGTTATGTGTCGCGGCATATCTTGGAATCCATAGTTTAGTCAAGCACCTTATTGAGTCAACCAAGGATCTTGACGTGGATGAAAAAGATGACGTGGGAAGAACACCATTAGCATTTGCTGTGTATGAGGGCCGTGAAGAAGTGGTGAAACTGCTCCTAGAAACGGGCAAGGTTGATGTCAACCTAAGCAAGTTGTATGGATTAGCCCCCCTATACTCCGCCATTGAGGGGCGGCTTGATGCAGTAATTCATCTACTTCTCGAAACCGGCAAGGTGGACATGAATCGCAAATTCAAGACTCTTACTCCCTTGAACTATGCTTCAAGGGCTCGCAATGAAACTGCTGTGCGCTTGATGTTGGAAAGGTATCATGATTACCTGTACGTAGACTCGAAGGATGATTTGGGCCGTACCGCGCTTAGTATTGCCGCAGAGAAGGGTTCAGAAAGAATCATCAGTTTGCTCCTTGATACGGGGAAGGCTGACGCAGATTCAAGGTGCTCAAAAGGTCGAACTCCGTTATCTTATGCATCAGAACAGGGGTTCGAAAGTGTTGTTCGATTACTCCTCGCCACGGGGAAAGTCAATCCAGACTCTGTGAGCGCGATGCGCCGGACTCCGCTATCATACGCGGCACAGTTCGAGAAAATTGAAGTCATCAAACTGCTTCTTGAGACGGGAAAGGTCAATGTGGATGCGAAGGATAAAGAGTCTCGGACTCCTCTGCTGTGGGCGTCAAGAAATGGGCAGACGAAAGCTGTAAGAGTGCTTCTAGACTTGGGGAGAGCGAATCCAAACGTGCTCGATAGTATCTATACCACGCCGGTGCAGGCCGCAATGGCGCTTCACGCCTCGAGATAATCAAACTTCTCGGGCAAGGCAGCAGTTGGTCATATAGGCCTCGGACGTGGGACAGATGCAAATATCAAAAATGTACGGAGAGAAGCCATCTATTGCTGGTGTCCTCGAATAGCATTCATTCATTCAATTTCAGATATCTTGTGACAAAACATCAATTTCACAGCATTTTGTTTAGATCTTTGTCGGTCCTCGTAAGATAAGAGAAGGAAAGGAAAGGTGGAGGAAAGTGCCTGCTGAGTGCAGAGTACAAAATAGTATGCTGATTGTGGCCTCAGGAATCAGGCTCAAGACCCCCCACCACCCAGCACAACAAACACGCTGATTGGCCCGCAGCCCGCGAGTAAACAAGCCAGCTTAGCCCCTCCATCATCTCTCCCGGTCTGCCTCCCAGGCTGCCTCTATTATTCTCCAACCTACACACCCTTCTCGCACATTGATTTCTCATTCTTTCACGTTCTCACCTCACGAACACTCCATATTATAATTCTCTTTGTATGTTGTCTGTCCTCGCTATTCCCTGCTACTACCCCGCTGAATTCCAGCTTGCCGAATACCCCCTCCCCGCATTCCGGTCGCACCATATCAACATCCTTATACAGACTCTGACTTTATACTTTTCGCAGTCTACTTCCCATTAGTTTTGAGTCATATCCGTCGCCATGTCTGTAAGTTGAGACTCCCCATCCATAATTCTTCATCTTGAATTTGACTAACTCGGAACAGCTCGCATCAGGGTACGTTACTTGCCATTCGCTTGTCATTGATAAAGCGCACACGACAGTACAATCCGTCTAACTCATCCAGTGTCACCATCGATGATGAATGCATCACCAAATTCAACGACTTCCGTATGAGCCGCGGCAAGACCAAGTTCGTCATCTACAAGATCACCGACGACAAGAAGCGAGTCGTCGTCGAAGACGTTTCCGACGATGCCGACTGGGAGGTTTTCCGTACAAAGCTCGCTGATGCCAAGGATGCTGCTGGCAACCCTGCGCCCAGATATGCCACCTACGATGTTCAGTTTGAGATTCCCGGAGAGGGTCAGAGGTATGCTTTCCCCTTTATTTAGGGGTTCGGACACGACTAAGCGTGACTACTACAGGAGCAAGATTATCTTCATCTCATGGGTTCCCCAAGACACTCCCACCCGCGTAAGTCTCTTCTACTTGCCAGAATATGGTATATAATGGTACTGATTGTCGAAGTTGTCCATGCTTTACGCCAGCACTCGCGAGGTTCTCAAGAACGCCGTGAATGTCGCCCAGTCCATCCACGCCGATGACAAGTCCGACATTGAATGGAAGAGCGTTCTCGCCGAGGTCAGCAAGGGCAAGGGCCAATAAATTACATGACTACACACACCGGCCGGTTTCCCGGGGAAATATGGACCTTTATGTGCTTCCACAATCTTGCATTGCAGACCGCACTGCTGTAAAAATTCACACACAAATCAAATGTTTGCGTTCCCCTGATGAATGAAAAGGACTGCGGCTTCCAATATTCCACTCCATCACTCCATAAATGATTTCTCTCGTTACGTTATGAGGTACGCGAGTTCGCTAGGTTGAAACTTGACAGACGAATTCTTCTTCCGATTCGCATTGCATCTGTTTCTGATGACGAAATGTGTATGAGCTTGTTGTTGAAGCAGCATGAAGACATATCCTATGCTTTTCTTTGTTGCTTCTTGTTTAGATTTGCGTTGATAATGATCCGGAGGCTTCGACGTGGCCGTTGTTTTGCAGGTTATCTAGTAGCTAAGGACGTCTAATATCACAATCTCAGCCATTTGACTCGACTTTGTAAGAACACAGTGTCGATAACAATAAGTATTGTAATACGTAGACCTGATAAAAGAAGGACTGATCATATGTTGGCAGACGGCAAAGTCTCGGGTCCGCGGGACTAGCGCCTTACCCGACAGCCAATCAGCACCGCGCAAAAACCGACCATGACCAAACCCGGCTCCCGAACTTCCACCTCACGAAACCTCAAATCATCATCACCACCAACAACACCTGGTCGACCAATCTCTACTCACACCCCTCTGTAGCTGATCGACTCTCTTTCGAGGAGCACCGCTCTCTTCCTTCTCTTCGATCTCGCCTCCATTACCCTCGGTTCGACTCGACAATCTGTTTTTCTTCCAACGCACAATGTTCGTTCGCGCCGCTTCCCAGGCTGCTCGCAGCCCTGCTGTCCGGGCCACTGCCACCCCAATGGCTCGCGTAGCTGCTCAGCAGACCCGTTCCGCCTCCGAACATGCCATTGCCAACCCCACGCTCGCCGGTATCGAGAAGCGCTGGGAGGGTATGCCTCCTCAGGAACAGGCCGATTTGTTCATGCAGCTCCGGGATCGTATGAAGGTTGACTGGCACGAGATGACTCTGCAGGAGAAGAAGGCTGGTACGTATGACGAAAGCACGCTGGCAGAACATCCAGTAGTTCCGAGAACAGAGAGAATTGATTGAGCTGACATGACTCAGCTTACTGGATCGCATTCGGATCCCACGGTCCTCGCAAGGAAACCCCCAAAGGTGAAGGCTGGAAGGTCCTCTCCAAGGTCGCTCAACTGTTTGCCGTTTCCATTGCTTTGTTCTACTCTACTCGTCTCTTTGCCAAGGAGCCTCCTCGCACATTGACCAAGGAATGGCAAGAGGCCACCAACGAATATGCCAAGGTTTGTCCTCTCCTTCTTCTACGATACAATACAATGGCTAACCCAATGCTTCTCACCCACAGAAAGAAATGATTGAACCCATCACCGGTATCAGCAGCGCCAACTACGAAGGTCCAGGTTACATCCAGAGCCCACCTGCCAAGTCCTCATAAACAATAATAAACCAACAGCCATCACAACTTTGGGAGGAGGACCTTGATAAAAGAGGAGTCTAGAGGATCTGAAGAGCGAGAGATATAGATTCGCCTTGTTCCAATATATACAATATCTCGCCTTGAGTCTTCACTCTTCTCTTCGTTTTTTTCTAGTTGGCATCGCTCGAGATCGAATTGAGCAAAATCCCATGTATCGTCTATTACTTGTGCCATAGTCAATCTATTTCCTTTGTAACTTGGATTATTTAGTTTTTGAGCTTTAGAGAAAAGAATTATCCACTGTTTGAGTCAATTGCTTTGAACTCTCCATCAACAGCTATTGATTTTATCTAGAGATCAATTGATATATATAACTGCTCGGACCGAGGGAGAAATATATATCAGGTATTCATGACGAATCAGCGGAATGAAGCTGTCTTAGCTAGTCAAAACAAGGATCCAATGTTCCGTATAATTGCAATTGAAACATCGTACTCGACTACAATCAAAGTACCATAAGAAAAGCCCAATGTTGTGCCAATGGACGTCATCCCTCACGGCTATCCGTGGAATCTTCTTTTTGTAGCCTCAGGCACCAACACCTTGAGCTCCTAGCTTGCTTACTACTACGTATTTTGTACGTACTAAAGTCAATTCACTTGTCACCTTTACAAGGAGCAATTGGCCTCAATTCCTTTATTCTATATCTGGCTGTGAAAATACACCTGCAATTGATTATTCTCTTCGACTCAGATCCCAGCTCAACAATGTGCATTGGCGTGCAGGTGAAAAACTTGATGGAAAAATGACTTGGATGAGATGGGTTAGTACGGGGGGCCCGAAACCCCGACTACGGAACTGTTGGAAGACATGACGAACCACATATTGCAGCTATACAGACAATTTATATTCTGCTGGTCAATAATTAGATGCAAAAACGGGCACATATAAGTACATGTTAGACCATAAATATAATCATAAATTATTTGGCGGTGTTTCCAAAGTGCAGTACGAACGGTTGCTAGGTCGGGTGTGGTCGGGTCACGGGAACCGGAAAAACACGCCATCCGAAGCGCAACGCCAGCAAAGCCGTCGCACGTCTCCCCTTCGACCTCCAGAACTCTTCAGTTCACTTCCTCTGGCAAAGTCCATCTCTTTCTCTCCTTCTCCCCCATCTTTTTTTCCCTTTTCGCTCTTAAACACATATCACAATGTTCAAGAGGTATGTCAATGACTCAATTGAGCTTGTCTCTCCCTCCCCTCCCCTTTCGCTTCGACTATTGACGTCGAGATTCTAATTTTTCTCTACAGCGGCCTCGCCCGGACCTTCGGCAGGGCTGCCTTTGCCCGACCGACCCCTGTGGCTCGTCGCGCTTTCGAGCCTCTTCGTTCCAATGCTCTTCCTGCTCTCACTGCTCGATTTGCAAGCACAGATGCCAGCCTCGTTGGAAAGATTCACCAGGTCATCGGTGCCGTCGTCGACGGTATGTAACACGTTTTTCTACGCTTTCTACCCGGAGGTCTTGGCATTGGCGCTGGCAAGCTGGGGTGCTCAGTTGGAGGAAAATCTTTTCTGGACACAACAACATGCCAATTCCATCGTCAAAACCATCGACTTGGTTGTTAGGAACAATTTCTGATTCGATGAAATAGTGAAATTCGACTCCGAGTCCCTTCCTCCCATTCTTAACGCCCTTGAGACCGAGAACAACGGCCAGAAGCTTGTGCTCGAGGTTGCTGTAAGTCAAGCTGCATTCAGCGAGTGAATGATCATGGACGATACTAACTTGAATAGCAACACTTGGGTGAGAATGTCGTTCGTACTATTGCTATGGACGGTATGTATGCCCGCCCCAAAACACACGCGTCATCACTAACATCATCCAGGTACCGAGGGTCTTACCCGTGGTGCTGCCTGCAAGGACACTGGCTCCCCCATCAGTATCCCCGTCGGTCCTGGTACGCTCGGTCGTATCATGAACGTCACTGGTGACCCCATTGACGAGCGTGGTCCCATCAAGGCCACCAAGTTTGCTCCTATCCACTGCGAACCCCCCAGCTTCGCTGAACAGTCCACCTCCGCCGAGGTCTTGGTTACCGGTATCAAGGTCGTCGATCTTCTTGCTCCCTACGCTCGTGGTGGAAAGATTGGTCTCTTTGGTGGTGCCGGTGTCGGAAAGACTGTCTTTATCCAGGAGTTGATTGTACGTCTTGCCTCGCCCATTGGGTATTTTGCGAATACTAATTATAGTAGAACAACATTGCCAAGGCTCACGGTGGTTACTCTGTCTTCACTGGTGTCGGTGAACGTACTCGTGAGGGTAACGATTTGTACCACGAAATGCAGGAAACTGGTGTCATTCAGCTCGAGGGTGAATCCAAGGTCGCCCTTGTGTTCGGTCAGATGAACGAGCCCCCCGGTGCCCGTGCCCGTGTCGCTCTTACTGGTTTGACCATTGCCGAGTACTTCCGTGACGAGGAGGGTCAGGACGTGCTTCTCTTCATTGACAACATTTTCCGTTTCACTCAGGCCGGTTCTGAGGTGTCTGCCCTTTTGGGTCGTATTCCCTCTGCCGTCGGTTACCAGCCCACTCTCGCCGTCGACATGGGTGTCATGCAGGAGCGTATTACCACCACCACCAAGGGTTCCATCACCTCCGTCCAGGCCGTCTACGTGCCCGCTGACGATTTGACTGATCCTGCCCCTGCCACCACCTTCGCTCACTTGGACGCCACCACTGTCTTGTCTCGTGGTATCTCTGAGTTGGGTATCTACCCTGCCGTCGACCCTCTCGACTCCAAGTCTCGTATGTTGGACCCCCGTGTCGTCGGTGAGGACCACTACAACACCGCCTCCCGTGTCCAGCAGATGCTCCAGGAATACAAGTCCCTCCAGGATATCATTGCCATTTTGGGTATGGACGAATTGTCCGAAGCCGACAAGCTTACCGTCGAGCGTGCCCGTAAGTTGCAGCGTTTCTTGTCCCAGCCTTTCACCGTCGCCCAGGTCTTCACTGGTATCGAGGGTAAGCTCGTCGACTTGAAGGATACCATCCGCAGTTTCAAGGCCATCATCAACGGTGAGGGTGACGACCTCCCCGAGGCTGCTTTCTACATGGTTGGCGACTTTGAGTCTGCCCGTGCCAAGGGTGAGAAGATCTTGGCTGAACTCGAGGGTTCTTCATAAAGAGATGTAATATCAAATACCGCTTAACCAACTGTCTGTTTCATTTGTCACTTGCATATTGTCTCCGCTTTCTTTTAGCGCGTGTGTATATTACCCGTATAAAAGAAATGGATTAAAATGTTCTTTATACTAGTATTGGGGTATAATTTTATTGTATGCGATGCTCGTGTTGTCTCGAATGTAACAGATTGTCACCAGTCCCAAATAGGAATGTCGTGGTACATCCATGCGAATCGCGACTAGTCTGTATATTAACTCCAATTCCCCTGATCTTTGATTTGAAAGGAATCAACTTGTATATGACCATAATCAAGAGAAAATGTCTGAATCACGCTCTCAAATCAGTAACCCGGAAAAAGACGAAGGACTCAAAGTGCTAATCACAGGAGGCGCCGGCTGCATTGGCTTCGCAACCATCAAGTTCCTCTTGAAACTCCATCCAAACGCGTATATCCATGTACTCGACCTCACAATCCCATCTTTGGAGGCGTACCCATTTTCAACCCTCCAGGAAAATAAGGATCAGCTACATTTCTACAAAGCAGACATCACATCCCCTGCCTCTTTATCCCAAATCTTTAACGCTGTTAGACCCCAAGCGGTTATTCATACAGCCTCAATTATACCCTCAGCAGCCCGCAAGCGACAACTCAGCAACGAAGGGTTGTGGAAAGTCAATGTCGAGGGTACTAGAAATGTCCTTGACATCGCGGAAAGGACGGAAGAAGTAAAAGCGTTGGTATACACAAGTTCGTGCGATGCCGTGAAACCGGATAGTTGGATGGATTTTGAGAATGCCACTGAATCATCGACGCAGCATCTGAGGGATACAGATATAAAAGGGTGGAATAGTGAATATGCGAGATCAAAGGTCAGCCTCCTTTCCTCAACATTCATCTTCCTTGAAGTTGAGGCTGGTTTGTTGACTATGGGGGAAAGGCAGCGGCAGAATCACTCGTCTTTTCTCCGGATTTGAGGATGAGAACATGCGCGATCCGGACGCATGGTGTGGTGGGAACGTTAGATCAGAACCTCTTCCCCTTGGTAGCCACAAGTCCTCGGAAGATTTCTCTAGGATCGGGGAAGAATTTGTATGATTTCACTTCTGCTGATAATGTGGGTTTGGCGCATGTGTTGGCTATGAATAACCTCCTCGGCTTATCCTCTCCAGCTGGTGATAGTGAGGATGGTGAGGATCTTGAGGGCAAGAAGAAGGAGAAAGAAAGCGCGAATAGACGCGCCTTCTTCATAACAGACGGCAACCCCAAACCTTTCCGCGAACTGCAAGAAATGATCTGGCGCGTCGCGGACGACGATCCTGAAGCCAGTTACGGAAAATATACCGTTATCCCCGTATGGTTCTTTAAGGGGATTCTCAAAATTGCAGGCTTGTTCACGAAAACGCCGATTTCGCCGGATGAGGTTGGAGATGCGGTTTCGATGAGGTATTATGATATTGGTGAGGCGAGGAGGGTGTTGGGATATAGGCCCGAAAAGAATAAAGGACTTGAGGAGTCGATGAGGGATGCGTTTGAGTGGTGGAAGATGAGTTCGATGTCGATATCGGCAAAAGGGGGGAAGAAGTGAGGGTATGTAGGGTAGTGTTGGGTGGTGAGGTACGATAAAAAGGGCATACAAATGTCTGGAGATAGATAGTCAGACAAAAGATGCCTTTACATCATCATAACCAATGTGTGGAAGTCTTCCCTCACTCTATCTGATCGTGCTGCTTCGATACATTTACCCCTATACGCTTTCCATTGCAGAGTCTGGTACTCACTCCCCAGTTCTTAGCGGAAAATTCTTCTAGGTGCCCCAAGCCCTTTCCATGTTCAATTCCCTCTCCCTCTCCAAATGCTCCTTCCATTCCTCCCTACTAAACCTAGGCTTGTTATACGTCAACCTCACCAATCCCCCAGACTGCTGAACAACTTCCTCGCAAACCCGATCCATTCTATCCCACGGATATGCTTCAGATTCCCTCCCCGAACCCATATCCTCAGGCTCAAATTGGATCCGAATCTCTTCAAGACTGTGTCTATCTCGCTGATAGATTGCGACCTGCGCAAAGATCCTCAACCACACCTCTTCATTTGCACCGAAAGCTGTCCACCGTTCCCTGGGCCCGATACGACCCAACAGCGTAAAATCCCACTCAAACACCCGCAATTTCGGCGCCAGCAGTAGTAACTCAGCTTCAGCTCTTGCCCAACTTACATCAAGAGGCTTTGCCCCCATCGAACCCTCTTGTGCCCCCCACAGCCATCGAGAAAGATGAAGATGTTCTAAACTAGTAAATTCAGCGACATTGAGACCGAGGGGACTCTCCAGTGGTCGGTGCAGTGGTGGACCAAACTGTAGTTGTTCGATCTTGATGTATTTGAGTGTGGTCTTGTGGATTGCCAGCCATGATTGAACGAGGGGTATGTCCATCTGGTAGGAGGTATCCATAGTCCAAGATTTGTGCAAGCGAAATTCAGTGAGTTCTTTAGGCCAGGAGATGATTTGGGATATAACCATCTCTGGCGTTTCGTCGTGTATGCTGAGTGAGAGACTTGTGAATGGAGCTGTTCGTTGCTTGATTATATACCAAATGTCATGTTAGTATCCTGCCTGGGTCAACGGGAGTTGTTTTGAGGAATAGAAGAATAACCTTATTGGGATCAGGAGACACAGCACTTCGAGCAAGGTGATCAATATCCAATGTTTTCAATGAAGGAGTATCGATATGCGAGATAAGGTCGCTTCCTCGACAGTCATGACCCCAACGATCCATACAGCGAAGGAGCTCGAGATTCCTCATGTGCCGATTCACTAACCCGATCAATGCCCACATATCATGCCTTTCCATGAGAGCATCGTCATCAATTTTCTCCTCACCACGACCAGCTCTGCTAATGCTGCTGCTATTGCCATCTGGCTCCTTTTCAGGTCCAAAATACCCCGAAAGAGAAAGATAGCGAACATTACTCAACCACCTCAGCAAATCAGTAATCATCGCATAATGGTTTCTCGACATCTCATCAATATCAAGCTGAAGTCTCGTACAACTCGGTCGAAGCTCAGGCTCACCCCGAAATCGTGCATGCACAGCCGGGATTGCTGACGGTCTAGGTGGTCTAGGCGGTGGAAGACTTTGTTCGATGTGAATAGATTCAAAGATAAAGGAGCGCGAAATGCGTCGAAAATGGGAACAGGTTAGGGAAATATTTAGGACTGTGGAGGGGAGTTTGTAGTCCCATAGTCTGCTGCTGCGATGGTGAGGAGCGGTTTGGCTGGCGGTGGAGAGGATTTGATGCAGGATTTCGTCTGGGAGGCGGAGGATTGGTGGGAGTTCCATCTTCTGATTTTCCAAGTACGTATCTGGAATTCGCAATAATTTCGTCTAGTGAGATTAAAAGGTTGTCTAGATGAAGTTCAAAGGCAGCTACAACACTTGACGGTCCTTGCGTATATCGAATCAAGTCCAATGACTCGGAATGATATCTCTGAGAGATCCTGGTCCATTGATGCAGAGCAATTTAGCGCCACATCATTCATTCAACCACACTACATGTATCATATCATGTTTTCAGCCTTAGAGACTGATCATTTAAAATACTGTTTCTACGTCACATTTCTAATTAGTGAAGTCTAGTTCAATCGATACCATCGGCTCTACTTGCATCGATGGAGATAGAAACAGTAATGAGTAGGTAGTTGAAAGTGACACTAACACTAGGCACCGTAATTCCCAAACAAAGAAACAAGCTTATCATAGAGTACCTAGTTCTGGATGGATGTACACATACCCAGCGATGATCTTATGGACCTTGATACCTAATAGAGGTACTTAGGTCGAACCACCTCACTCGCTCTGGATTTTAATGCTGCCCCTGTACATCTAATATACAAGCCATTATCTAGTATGTGTCACATGTTTCTTGGGTCTACGTTATTAGTCGTTCTAGCGGCGCTGAACCGCTGCGTGTCAATGGCCCAGAGATTCAGGTCTCGTCATACTCGATTCGATACACGCCCTTTTCTTCTCGTAAAGGATAAATAGAAGCAGGAATTAAATTAAATACAAAAATGGAATCTGTCCCAATAATCGTCCGCCTCCTAGACGAAATCCTTCATCGCATTTCCTCTCATCTGCCTGTCTCCAGGATCCCCCTCACCCTCCTCATAGCGCCAGACCATGGCCTCGCAATACAGTCCTTAATATCTCTCTGACCCGTCCTCACTTCTGGCGCATTTGCGCGCGTTTCCCCTTTCGAGTCTGTTTACATCCGAGAAGCTCGCATACGTACTCTTCAAAGCAGAATTTCAGGATTTTCCCCATCCGCCAAGTTCTTTCATGCACATTTTCGAGACGATGTTTCCCTTCGAAGACATTGCCGAAACTTCGAATCAGTATTAGGCGCATGTCGAGGAATGATCTTGCGCTTGTTGCGGATTTGGTAACGTGGTTGGGTAATGTTCGATATCTATCGGAAACCAAACCCTAGCAGTAATGTGTAGTTGAAAGAAGCAACAGTGACACCAACACTAGGCACCATAATTTTGACCAAATGAACGAGCTTATTGCATTTTAGCTTATCGAGTAATGCAATGATGCCATCGCAATGCTTGATCTCATACCACTTAGGTTATGGAGCCTAATCGATGCATCTATCTCAATCCCCGAGATTGGTTGAAGTTATTCGGACGTTAGGCTGCCAGATATTTCCTGCACTTCATTCAATCTAATAAAACAGAATCAACAAGATGGTTTACGAAGGTTAGGTAGAACAATTATTTTGAGGTGCATTATTGGTTGCATTGGTCGCATTGTCTGGTGTTGTAGGTAGGCACCCGCATTTCTGTCCAAGTAGTCTGATATCCTCGGCCTTGACGGCCAATGTAGAGAGTATCGAGGTTATTTTATAGATCATGGAAATGGAGATATAAACGTCGATAGAGACTCGATGGAATGAAAAAAAGTGACACAAGACATCCACTTCCAAAGTAGCATTCATCTCTCAGAGTCCTCCTCATACCTGCCAGCAGCAGTCTCAATGTCCAGACTCGAAACCAAACTCCTCAGCTACTCTCTACAATGCAACTCTCACACCCACACTCGCACTCCCACCCAAGATCAATACTCACCTCCATCAACAACGACTGCCCCCAAACAAACTCCAAAACCAAAGCCTGCAAGAACCTCACACGCTCCAGCAGTCTCAGCAGCATCAGCAGCGCCGACACCATCAATGCCGACACCAAGTCCCCGGACGAGAAGGCACGCATACGCAGATGCAAAATCGCTCTTAGCTCTATAACAGACTCGCATCTGAAGCGCAGCAGCGTCACGAATAGCACGCTCGCGACATTGCCGAGTGTGAAATGGAGTCACATCACCGACTCTGTACTTACGAACATATTAACCCTCAAACGCGCCAAAATCGAGTCTGCAACAATCTCAAACGTCATTGATATCCGCCGCGCAACAATCATCAACTCCACAATCGCAGACGCGATCAGAATCAAGAAAGCAACTGCACAAAATAGTTCGGTTCGACGAGTGCCGCTACTGGAGAGATCCACGCTTAAGAATTGTGTTGTGAGTAATTGTATTATCTACAAGACTGATTTTGAGGGCATGGTGCTTGAGAATGGGATTTGGAAGGGGGGTTGTTTGGTGGGGAGGATTGATACGGGGAGGGAGGTTGTTGCTAGGGCTTTGGAGGGGGGTGAATTTCCCGGGCTTCATAAGCGGGCCGAAAATAACGATGATGATATGAATGAGAACAATGGGATGGGAGGTGGTAATGATTCGTTGGATAAGAATGGTAATGAGGAGGAACTTCCGGTTTACAAGTCATGATTCGATGGCCTGCTGTATGATATTTAAGTTTGATGGAATATGTTGATGGATTAATGAAGCTACGGAATATTATTGACCTTTCTTTGTTCTTTTCCGATCAATTTCCACGTTTTCGCCCCAAAAGAATGCGCTTTTCCGAGTGACTTCAATGCAAGACCTAGGAGACCTACAGCTTTTCCGAATGACTGAGCAGGATATAAGCTTTCCACTCCTCCTCTTCGAATGACATGCAACGTACATACACACCACAGGCGTTTATCATGTCACAACTCTAACTTAATCCTGCTTACCCGTCTGATTTCCTAGGCAATATAGGCATATCCGGAAGCCAAATGAAGCACCGGGATGCCGAATTGAGTATCCCTTGACTGTGAACCCCCACGGAAACTCATTCTTATCAGCTTAAAAGCCCTCAAATCGGCTAAATTCGTTATTTCGGAGGATATCATTGGACATTTGGACGTGTTTTAGTAGGACGTAGAGAATGTGATTGGACGGGGTTTCCGGGATCTCTTGTATTAGTGGGTTAATGTGGAAGCTGGGCGGAGGATTTTCCTATATGGGACTGTTTCCCCGCATACGAAGTAGTTGACCGGGGACCCTCCCCCAGATTTGCCAGCTTGGCTAGATTATGCTTGGGTCATATGATATTGTAGCGCTTCTAAGCTGGAGTAAATGAGCAGAGAAGACTTCTTCATATGTGCTCTTTAAAGATACTCCAGGTGTACTCCCTACTACGTAGTACTGTTCATCTCATGATTCGTGAATCGTGAATCGAGATGGATGTTTTACCCGTATTCTGATTTCTGATCCAACCAAACAAAGCATACCGTCACTAAATCAAATCCCGAAGAACCCCCAAAGCTAAGACCACTCCAGAAAGCAAGCTCAGACAAGCTCAGTCAGCCAAGCCAGCCATGTCAAGGCCAGCCAGGTAGCTAGCAAGCTCAGATGAGGAAAGTCCACAGAGCAAATCCCCCACGCAATGTGGCCCTTCTCCACGATTTAAACCAGTAGCAAGTCCTGTCGTCCTATCATACCCCGCGTTTTGACCTTTCTACCCACTTTGTATGGAGTAGCAGGGTCTAAGCTTAATTGTCGAATCTGGGGCCTGAACAATGAACGTGGTACACCTCCAGCTACCCTGGTCCTTGCGCTCTATATCGGAAAAAATTATCAGGTAATTCATGGAAGGTAATTGTGTAATCCATGTGATCTCCCCCACGCTAGTCGTTGAAATGCAAGTATATAAACCACAAGGCGGTCGGCTTGTCGGTTGATATTTCTTTTTCCAGAGCTGTGCTCACGTTTTTTCTTCTTCTTTTTCATCCTTATACAGTGCTCTGTGAGTTACTGAGTTGTCGTCAACATGGCTCGTGAAGAAGGCATCATCCACGACCATGATGCGATGGGGGAGAAGATGGAATTGTCGCACCAAGAAATCGTCCACCTCACCGAGCTGACTCCGGAAGAGAAAATCACTGAGAAAAAGCTGCGACGCCTGATCGATTCCATCATTCTGCCTTTTGTCATTACTGTATATCTCATGAATTATATCGATCGGTAAGCCAGTGCAATAGACCTTGATAATGTTCGAAACTGACTTGATAGAAACAATTATGCCTCTGCCAAATTGCAAGGTCTCATGACCTCGTTGCATATGGACGCCAACCAATATCAGACCGGTCTATCCATTCTCTTCGTCGGATACATCTTGATGCAAGTCCCCTCAAACTTGGCCCTCAACTATGCCGGACGTCCATCTCTATATATCGGTTTCTTCGTCGTTGTTTGGGGTTTGGTTTCCGCTCTGACCAGCCAGGTCAAGAGCTACGGCGCGATTGTAGCATGTCGTTTTATCCTCGGCGTAGTCGAGGCTCCTTTCTTTGCTGGTATCTTGTTCTACCTTTCCAGTTGGTATACCAAGAAGGAACTCGCTCTTCGAATGAGTATTTTCTACTCTGGCTCCCTCCTCAGTGGCGCCTTTGGAAATCTCATCGCAGCTGGTATCCTTTCCGGTCTTGCAGGCGCTCGTGGAATGGCAGCCTGGCAATGGTTATACATCATTGAAGGTACAATCACCGTATTCATCGGTATCCTCATCATGTTGTTCCTTCCCGACTTCCCCGAGACCTGGAAACTCCTCAGCCCCGAGATGAAGGCTGTGGCTATGAAACGTCTTGCCATCGACGCCTCGGAAGCTGACGCCGATGAAGCCGGTGGCATGAGCCAATGGCGCGGTGCAAAGCTCGCATTCACCGATAAACGTACCTACTTGTTCGCCATCGCATACATGTGCATCGCCGCTGCCACTGGCTTCCAATATTTCTTCCCCACGCTCACAAAGACCCTTGGCTACAGCAACATCGTCTCTCTGCTGCTTGTTGCACCACCATACGTATTCATGGTTGGCTATTCCATCCTTCACAACCATCTGTCGGACAAGTACCAGATGCGATTCATCGCGTTTATTATTCCCGTTCCTATCTCCATCGTCGGATTTGTCATCTTCATGACAACATCTAGCTTCGGCCCCCGTTATTTGTCGCTGTTCTTGATGAACTTTTCATTCTGCATGATCGGTACCTTGTTCGGATGGATCGGATCTACCATTGCCCGTCCCAAGGCAAAGCGTGCTGCCGCATATGCCTTTATCAACTCCATTGCTAATTCAGCCAGTATCTGGACCCCATACACCTATCGTGAGCAGGATTCGCCTCACTACCGTCCTGCTCTCGGTATCTGTATTGCCATGCTGGGAGTAGCCTTTATTGCCGGTCTGATCTTGTACTTTGATCTCAGGGCCGAGAACAAGCGACTGGAGCGTTTGGAGAATGAAGACAGTATCTTGACCGAACGAGACATGCGAAGATTGCAGAAGACTGCCGAGGTTGAAGGAATTGACATTGCGGCGGCTCGTCGGCTGCAGAAGGGATTCCGTTATGTTCTTTAATGTGTTGTCTGTATGTACATAGTTGACTCGCTAGAAGTGAGGTCCGATACAGCTCGTTGTGTATGTTCATTGATGATTAATGAATGATCAATTCAATTCAGTCACAACCAGTTCTTGCCAGTAAATAACCTTGGTATTTCTCGTAGTATCGTGAGTTGAAGTTGGAGGAATCGAGGAAGATGAGGAAAGAGCAGTTACAGTGGAAGCCTCAGGCAGCAAGTACCAACGCTCAAAACGGCAGGAGCCACCCACGACAATTCATCTCCCAACTTTTTCTTTCTCTCACGACTCAACTGGCTAGATTGACCAGTTATACACCTACACACCACGCTTCATTGGTCAAATTGCCCAGCGATTGCTCATCGTCTCTCGATCTCGATCGTGCATCGACACTCCAATCTATTCCTGCGGGGCTTGAGATTGCGGCTATTCTTCGGTGATGAATCGGACAGGTCTCTACAATCTAACCACGTAGGAGTAGTGTTCTAGTCCTCGTATCTACACGGACTGGATCAGCGGATCACATTCTTCGCACAATCGCGTGTCGCCATTCCTGATTCCATGTGTGTGCGGATATTCAACTAATTCGTTCCTGGATTTCAATATTTCCAGGCATCATCCCGAAACTAGAGCCATCGGACGGACGTGCGGTGTGCAGTAGCTTGTCATCTCAGTATCATCCATCTCCAATCTGAATGGCTCGCTTGCAGAATTTCAAAATACAGATAGCATCTCCGTTCTCGACGCCAATGCAAGGAGTTATTCGGTATCAGGCCAATTAAATATCCAAGCCGTTGAGCCGTTGAGCTAATGCACCGATAGCGCTCGCAAGCACAGGCAAAAGCGGAGATAGCCCCATTGCCTGGAGTCAGTTCCGCTTGGTAAGTGTGATGTGACGGACAAAATTCAGGTCTGACGGCCACCCCAACTCAAGGCCAACTTTTCCCAGAGAATCATCAAATATCGCCATATCTGATAGACCGAGTTTTTTATCCCAAGACCGATGTGATACATGTGCGACGAATCGACCATGACCTTTCTATGCTAGGTCACTGGCCACTCGACATGCCAATGGAGCGCTCTTTGACGTCTCCTCAGTGGGGCTTTCAAGTGATCGACTATAACGAGGCTAGCTGAACCAAGGCCCCGTGTTCCCGGCTGCCATTCATTATTATGAGATTATTGGTGATAACCGGCGGCCCATAGCCCAGTCCGCCGTATGCCTGGTGCCAATAGGTAGGTGCTGTATTCTAGCCTGCAAGCTAAATAAGAAAACAGGATCGCTTCGTGGCCACCGTTCCCACTGAGCGAGCACCTCCGAGATCTAACAATCTCAGACTGTTCATTCCCACGCTCCTGTTCGTGGACTGCCCGACAAACAATGTCATAATTTCTGCCACTTCCTGGGGTTATAGGGCTTAAAAGTCGCGTTTAGGCGTAGATCGATCGATCTCCAGGGGAACTCAGGGCACCCCAGCGCCGCAGTGACGGTAACCCTCCCCGGTCGCTACTGGCCGCAATGGCGGACCTAGGCCGTGGAGAGGGACAGAAATCCAAGGGCAAGAAGACTGCGATCCGCCAGTCGCGATCTTGTCGGGTGTGTCGTTTGCGGAAAGTCAAGGTTTGCATTCTCTTTTTATCTCTATTTTCAAATTTGCAAAATCAATCATCTTGTATGAGAATGATAGATGTCTTTGGCAACGGAAAAGCAATATCCGGCTTGTGATCCGTGAGGTACGGCGATTTTGACACATGAAGCTCACTCAACTTTTCTGTACAGTGTGATCGAGTCAAACCATGCCATGCTTGTTGTGCCCATGGTCATCCTTCAAAATGTGTCTACGATATTGGACCCGATGATGACGAGTCACAGCCAATCGCTCAGGCTGAGGAGATTCAAAATCTGCGAAACGAGATCAAGGAGTTAAAAGCCAGAGTCAATCAGCAGGGTAAATTCCCACTCTGAGCAGCATTTAGTGACACCTATTGATAACCGAGAGAATAGGCGGACAAGAAGCGCGTACTCGCAAACTTGTCGAACTAGAAAGACTCTTCCAAGCAATTCGCTCAGAACCAATCGACGTGGTTGATGATCTAGTTGGCAGTATTCGCACCAACCGTCAAGATCGTCGCTCGAAAGCCATTGTGGAAAGAGGTGCGAGACCTGATTATTTCGTCGAATAGGACTTGCTGATAATATCTATTAGAAAACTTACCTCTGCGAATGCTTACTCCTTCCAGCTTTGACGACAAAGACGACGAAGACGAAACCCTGGAAGGATGGCACCTCGTTCGCTCAAGGCAGCCAAATTCAGGGTTCAGCGACACACACAGTAGTAGCAGCGGTAGCAGCAGTACGGAGAGCATCACTGTTGACGAAGACTGGGGTGGTCCTTTATCGCGGTTTGCGCCACAGAAACCGATGCTGGATTTGTTCATACAACGATTCGTTGATGCATTCAGCCCTGAAGTGGATGCAAGCTCCGGACACGCGGGAGCCTTGAGGGCTGGTGCCGAAATTCGAATATTTTCTCCGTTGATATCAAGTGCTTATGATGCTGTGTCGTTGACGTTCTTTGGTCGTAGTGTTAAAGATCCTCGAATCGAAGCGGCTGGCATAAAACTTTACCCTAAGGTCTTACGGTCGCTGCAAGAGGCACTACTAGATCCAGAACGGAGTCGCTCGGAAGCAACACTGGTTACTGTGACACTTCTTTTGGCTTTCGAAAGTATCGAAAGAACATCAGATGCGGGTGTATTAGCACACGTACGAGGAGCTGCACAACTGATACAGCACCGGGGACCTGAAAATCATGTCCAAGGTGTTGAGCATCTATTGTTTACTGAGCTACGGCCATATTGGGTTGGTTCATCCTTCATGCCAAATGAAATCACTGCTTACACTTACTAGGTTGGAGTCTCCCTCGTCGATCGAAAACCAAGTTTTATGGACAGCGATGCTTGGAAGAATATCCCATGGTCTATGGGCACAACAACGAAAGATTTGTTACACCACCTGATGGATCTTGTTGTTGAGATCCCTGCATTACTAGGAGAACATGACGATCTCGTGGCTGCTCAAGAGTCGCAAATACTAGGAAAAGGCGAATATCGCGCAAAACAGGCGCGGCTGTGGAACGCAGTGGGCGATTTGACAGATCGATTCGTGCATTGGAAGAAAAAATACGTTGACAACTATCCTGGAGGTCCAGTGAAGGCGATGAGTATACCAAAATCACCTACCGACCCATTTCCGGTATTCCGGTGTCGAGACCTACGAACGATGCAGATCATCGAACCACCACCACTCGTCTACCCAGATTTGAGACTACTACAAACAATGACCTTCTACTACGCAACCCGACTGATATTATCTACCATCGACGACAGAACAGAAGGTTCCGTCAGCATGCTAGAAAAGTATCAATTCGCATGCGGAATCGCACGCAGTCTGGAGGATTACCTCCGTCGTGCGCCGGGAAATATGATTAATCGACTTGCGTTCGCGACGAGAGTTGCATGGGAGGCGTTTCCGCCGGGAGGTCCGGAGCGTGAGTTTATGGGTCACGTCTTTAATCTTGTTGAGAAGAGGCATTCGTTAAGATTATGGGGAAGTTTTATGCCAGAGTTGAGTACGGGGGCTGGGTCGCCTCCGTGATTTGGTCTGTGCATTGACGGCTTATGATTGACTTGATAACGAGAGGGATTATGATGACGATGATAACTATGTGGATGATATAATTAATCCTTAATCATGAGCTCTGGCTTGAAAAGAATTTTGAAGGCGGTACGTTGTCTCATAGCATGAGGACTTGAGATTTGAATGAGCAATGAGCAATGAGCGTCATGCATGTAATTCACCACGATATCTAATGAAAAAGAGCTCCGATCTCTTACCTAGATGGAAATATTAATGATTTTGTTAAATATACGGCTCGATCAATTTCAAAATACGAGTCCAGGACTTGATTGCCTCGCCATTAGAGCCATAGATGGAAGAGCCCAAGTATCCTGATCCGCGAAGATTCCCCCAATATGACTGGCTTCTAGAGATTTCATGATATCAAATCAGCATCCATACCAACAAAATATTTGTGACTGTGACTGTGACACTGTAGATCCAGAAAGGTAGCACAATGCAATGCGTCAAGTGAACAAGGGCGTAGGTAAAGACCTCGGCTCGGAGAGAGTCCGATCGAGAAAGAATCTCAATCATCAATCTAAACAATGGACCAACCTGCGGGCTTTTGTCTCTGAAATCCGAATCTATTTGAGTTCGTAGCCTCCACTGACTGCTCAGAGACAGCTGAACCCGATCAAGCCGTCTGCTTTACCTATTGCTACGAGAGAACTTAGAGAAGAGACCAGATGAAAGCGGAATCTTTAATCTCGTCTCTAATGTTCGTCCCATCACAGTTCAAAAATCCCAAATTCGAATCCAAACCGTAAATCTCATTACTAACGATTAATCACTGACTCAATCAATTACTATTGACATCGCGAAAGGGCTCAGACCTACGTTCATCGACTCAATCGATCTTCTCCATCCAGTGGCTTTTCGCGGAGCCTGACAGGAGAGTTGTGAGTGGTCAACAGAGCGACGATCCGAATGCCCCGGGGCGAACTATTGGGGAGCTAAGGCCGGCTGAGACCTGCTAGCTAGCCTAGCTTGAACTAGAGCTCACTAATCGCGCCCCTAAGGGCCTAAATCCTTGCAAAGCCCGTAGTGTTGGTCCTGTTGGCCGCTTGGCGGATGGAGATGTGATGGATCTTATTTTGTTTTTTTCAGTTTTTTAGATTGTCAGCAGAAAGCCTTGTTTGGTATGCTTGACCAGATGGAGTTGTGAATTTTATTCTTTTCTCTGTCTTGATTTAGTATTTTCTCTTTTCAGTTGATTTGGAGGTGTTCGATTCTTGTCGCTCTTTATATACCCATCGAGTCGCTCGCTCATTGTTCTCATCCCTAGATTCATTCATTCATTCTTGAAATATTTACCTAATACCTGCTACCAGCTTCACAACAAACTCATTGTTCTTTGTATATACACACAAACGACATAATACATAAACGCCACAATGCGCCCTCTTTCCATTCTGCCCTTCCTCGCAGCAACAGTCCCAGCAACCCTCACCCCCGACCCCAGCAACGACTACGCCTGCACTTCCGCCCACAACCCCGTCATAACCCTCCACGGCCTCGGCGCAACCTACTACGAAGACATCAACTATCTCGGCGACTGGCTCAAGACCCAGGGCTTTTGCGTATACCGCGCCACGTACGGCGCATACCCCGAATTCCCGCCCGTAGGCGGATTTTTGCCAATCAACGAGAGCGCGGTCGAAATTGCAGACTTCATAAAGGATGTGGTCGCGGGTACCGGTAGCCCCAAAATAGATCTTGTGGGACATTCGGAGGGTGCCTTTCAATCGTTGTATGTCCCTAAATTCGAGGCCGGGATTTCGGCGCTTGTGCAGAGGATTGTGGCTATTGCGCCGCCGACGCACGGCACGAGTTTTGCGGATTTGATTACTTTGGCTCAAGATCTGGGGATTGATGGTCTTGTTCAAGAAGTGCTTGATACTTTTGGATGCGATGCCTGCAATGATTTGGTGGATGGCGGTGCGGCGGTTGCGCAGTTGAATGATGGTAGCCCCATTGCGCAGCCGGGTAATGATGTAACGGTTATAATTTCCCGGGATGATGAGCTTGTGACACCGACGTCGACTTCGGTTGTTGATGAGGCTGGTGTTAGGAATGAGTATGTGCAGGATTATTGCCCCCTAGATCCCGTGGGACATATTGGCGAGGCCTATGATTTGAATGTGTGGAATATGGTCAAGAACGCGTTGACGGATGTGACGGCGCATAACTTTGTTTGTGTGTTTGGAAGTCCTGGTAAATAGATTAGTTCTTGTACATAGCAATATGAACATACATATGAGATAGCTTTTGTGTAGTACGCACCTTGATATTAGAAACCCTCACATTTCGAGGGATGTGTAAGATATCGTTTCCCACCCTGCACGAAATCCGTCACACCTTTGATGACATTCTCATAGTAATACTGTGCATGCATAGGCGTGCCGAGAGTCTTTCCAATAGATTCGCTCTCCGTCTGTCCAGTAGCAGTAGCTACGTCAGCCTTCTGCTCAACAAGCCATTTCTCATCAACCGTCCCGAGAAACACATCAATCTGGTCCGGATTTTCCTCTGTCCTCCAGAGAAGCGAACTTCCGCATTGATTGCAGAAACCGCGTAGACAGGCCTCCGAGGAGCGATACTCTTTGTATGATGGGTACGTCGACAGATCTGGGGTGATTTGCTTTGCAGATAAATTTAGGAATTGTGGAAAGAGACTTGAAGTCCATTTTCGACACATGGTGCATTGGCAGGATGCTGACTGTTGACAGTTAGATGACGGTGTTCAATGGAGATTCGCACAAAATTAGGGAGATAGATACCTTTGGTGGCCATGGATGGTCGTTGTTGAAGTGGATGGTGTATTGGATACTTCCGCAGAGACAGCCCCCGGATATTTCGGAGATGCTGCTATCAACGTTGGCTGCCATTTTGATTGTATAATCTGATTTTGAGAGACGAATGTCAAGGAAGAAAAGGTCTAGAATGTTGAAAAGATGAAACGATGCAGTAAATGTATGATTCAGAAGAGCGGGGGAACAGGAGGGGCAGGTGTCCTGTTAATCTAAGCTGTGGAACAGAGGTCTACACCACGTAGATCGCAATTCTGGTAGCTCCGTAGAGTATCTAGCAGAAAAACAGTGCTATACTATCGACAATAATATGATGATGCCGTCAAGAGTAAGTAGTCAGAAGATGTAGATGTCGAAGTGTTGGCTACAAAGGGAATGATGAGCCCCATTTCTAAAGTTCTAAAAATTAGCGCAACGCACTATCTTTTTGCATTACCGTATTCGGGATAGTCTGTGGAGACAATCAAGCAACGAGGCTCCAGTCGTGCGGCTTGGCGTTTATTGTCGGTCTGTCTTTATTATTTAATCTTTGAATATTCCTCAACGTCCATTGTTGTCGGTCTTATCTTTCATCCTCTGAATACATGTCTTCCTAAGTTTCATTAGGTGTATGTCAGATCTCCGAGTTATTAGCTCGAGAGATCTTTTATTGTTTGCTTTGCTGTTGCCGCTGTCATTCCGCCTGCTTGATCTACAAGGCTGCTTGAAGTCATCATGCGAGATGATCAACAATTGAGTTGCTATCCCTTATGGGTGAGTCATTAAATTTTAGACTGTCAAAACAACCCGAGTACTTACTGGTTTTGATAGAACTCTGCTGATGCATCCTTCGCACCATGTGCTCTGCCGTACATTGCATCTATCCCAGCTCTTGTAATCGTCCTCATCGGGATCAAGTATCTGCTCGGTAGTCAATATCTATACAAATGGCGGCCAAAATGGACCCGGCCGTTTGTCGTAGAAGAAAAAGACACGACAGATGAGCTTCCGGTCACGCGCCGACAGCCTTCACTCAAGGCCTGGACTCTTTTCGTACTTGCTGTCATTGGTCTCGGCGCTGAGATTGTGCGGCTTGTGCAGACTCCTTTCTTTGGAAATATGATGCTTACCGTGGCATGGGTCAGTTTTAACCCTCTTTGAGAATCCATCATAGGCCTTCCACGATACTGACGCGCTATTAGGGTCTCGTCTCTATTGTACTAGCCATCAAAAGACCACGCACAGCCCCGACATCACTTATCACATTCTATGCTTTGATCTTTCTAGTACAGTATCATGTCTTCAAAGCTGGTTACACCGATGACCTGCTTGGGAGTTTAGCGCTTGAAGCCGACATCGGGGCTGCAGTAGTATCAATCATCATCATCCTGTCAATGCCAACCCGAGATCCTTCTCTGCCAAAAGAAGGTATCGGCAGAGTTGGCGAAGTATCATCTGACAACCTACGCAGTCCAGAGGATGATTTGAATCTGTGGCAATTTCTCACCGTCTCGTGGATGTCACCTCTCATTTCGGTTGGTCGAAAACGGAGGATAAATGAAGATGATGTTTGGCTGCTCGGGTTCGAGTTTCAGCATAGAAGGTTGCACGAAAAGTTTCGACAGCTTCGGGGGTCTGTTTTGAGACGATTACTTCGAGCCAATGGAATCGATTTATTCATTCTTAGCACTATTTCCCTTATACAAATGGCTGCCAGTGAGTATACTTCATCTGCAATTAAAGCGCGAATGCTAATTCAATACAGACTTTTCTTCGCCGCTTCTTTTGCAACAACTCCTGAAAGTCCTGTCTGATGAAATAAGTGACAAAAGGGTAGCCATGCTCTACGCGGCTGTCATGCTCATCGTACGGCTGCTGTCTGCGCAAATCCAGGTGCTGAACCTCTGGTACGGCCGGAGATGTTACGAGCGAAGCAGAGGAGAAATGGTCATGATGGTCTACGAGAAAGCGTTATCACGGAAGAATACATTCGGCCAGAAAGTGTCGACCAAGGAAGAACCCGAAAATGGCACCGCAGAGAATGGCCACGCGAATGGAAACAGCGACGGTGAACAAAGCAAAAAGAACAGAAAACTATGCGGCCTAATTCCATGGAAGAGCAAAGATAAGAAAAAAGAAGTCGAGAAAGAAACCGCATCCATGGGTAAAATCTTTAACCTCCTTCGAGGCGATGTGTACGAAGTAGCACAGCGGTTCTGGGATATCAGTGAACTCATAGACAAGCCCATCGGTCTCGTGATTGCCGTCGTACTTGTCTGGGACCTGTTCGGACCTTCATGTTTCCTAGGAGTACTCACCGTCGTCTTTTCTCAAGTCATCAATGCCTTCATCACTCGCTATCTTCTGCGATGGGGTAAAATCCGCCGAACCGTCACTGATGCTAGATTACAAATCTCGTCGCAGTTCGTGGAAGCCCTTCGTCATCTTCGCTGGTACGGATGGCAGAACCATTGGCTTCGGCAGGTTATGGAAGCTCGTGACAAGGAGTTGAGAATACAGATCATTACGAGTTTGTTGCAGATCGCGATCTCGTTTATTGAGGTTTTTAGCAGTGGAGTGTTTCCCGTGGCTGCTTTATACGGTTACACGATACTAGCAGGTCGCCCGTTGAGTATTGATGTCATCTTCCCGGCCCTTCAGCTTTTTTCTATGTTGGAAGAGCGGCTGCAGGAGATTCCACAGTTAATCACCATGTTTATCAATGCTTCTATTGCGATGGGTAGAATTGAGGACTTTATGGAAGAGCCGAACAAGGAGACTAAGGCTGGGGAGGTGTCAGATGCTTCACCGATCATGCTGGAAGATTGTTCATTTGCTTGGCCTGGAAAGCATACTCCAGTCTTATCAGATGTTAGTCTGGCTATCCCACAAGGTTTGACAGTCGTTTGTGGCGTGGTTGGTGCTGGAAAATCTGCACTATTACAAGCTCTGCTCGGCGAACTCGATGAATTGAAAGGCGTCTCCCATCTACCAAACGAAATGGTAGGATACTGTGCCCAAACGCCCTGGCTGCAGAGTATGAGCATCCGAGATAATATCTTGTTTTCATCACCCTACAACGAGCAGAGATATAAACGTGTCTTGGAGGCCTGCGCCTTGGTCCCTGATCTAGCCAACTTTGCGCATGGCGACTTGTCATTCATAGGCGAGAATGGAATCGGATTATCAGGCGGACAAAAGGCACGAGTGGCTCTTGCAAGAGCTGTTTATAGCACAGCCAAGGTTCTACTTCTCGACGATCCATTATCTGCGCTCGATCACAATACAGCCGAATCCATCGTGCGCAAATGTCTACTTGGACCATTGATGCAAGATCGTACAATCATACTCGTTACACACCGTGTGTCTCTGGTGCAGTCTCATGCTGATAAAATCGTGGAAGTCGCCGGAGGGAAGGTCCGAAGCGTCGGAAAGCAGGATATCTCTGCCGTCCGTGACGCCTACGAGGATGATACCCAACATGCCGACAGTGAGCAGACCGAAGACGAAGTCTCGGCCGTCGTTGCGGATAAATTCATTGAAGAAGAACATCGAGCCGACTGGGGTGTGCAGACTCGCGTGTACTGGGCTTATATCAAAGCCGGAGATCTTAGATGGTGGACACTGCTTGTTATAACTATTGCGCTTCACCGCGGTCTAGCTATTCTGCAGTCCTGGTTTCTCAAGGAATGGGGAGAAGCGTATAGTCAATTCATGGTTGTACCCAGTTATACCAACTTGAGAGCAAAAATGAGTGATCAATGGGCAATAATGGGAGGACTCCCGACTGTTGCCAGTCACGACAATGTCAGTACACGCAGTTGGCCGCTCGACCGTGACCACATCCCATCTCCAGCTGACGACGTTCGTCCTTGGTTGGCTCTATATCTTGGGTTTGCTGTTGTTCGAGCTGTGATCATGCTCATCGCACGACTACTCATGCTCGCGATTGTTTATTGTGCTGGAAGAACCATGTTCAAAGAAGTCATGCAACGTGTCAGCCGCGCCACTTTCCGATTCTTCGATGTGACCCCGGTTGGCCGCTTGATGAATCGTCTGACATCTGATATCGGTACAGTCGACCGCAATATCAGCCTTCAATTTACAGGAATTGCATTTCAGATAATCATTTGGGTCTCTTCGATTATCGTGATTGTTTCTGTTACTCCGGTTTTCCTTGTCTTTGCGATGGTTTTAACAGTCTGTTTTGTTGTCATATTCTTATGGTTTCTGCCTCTTTCACAGAGTCTGCGCAGACTAGAAATGGTGTCTTTGAGTCCACTGCTCTCTAACTTTGGCGAGTTGTTGCATGGTCTGACCACCGTGCGCGCCTTTCACGCCGAAGTACGTTTCCAAGACCGCGTTATCCAGGTTGTCGACAAGTTCCAAGGCATGGATCATTTCTACTGGTCCCTTCAGAGCTGGTTGTCCTATCGCTTCGAAGCATTGTCGAGTATTTCCACCTTTGTCCTGACTGCCTTGGCACTGTACACGAACGTATCAGCCGGCATGGTTGCTTTTTTGCTTGTAACAGCCAACAACTTCGTCAGCGCGACCCACGCTCTATGTCGCCAATACGGTCAACTCCAAATGGACTTTGTCTCCGTCGAACGTATCGAAGAACTGCGCCACGTCGAGACGGAGCCAGAAGGCGACATCGATCCACCAGCCTACTGGCCCCGGTTCGGCAGCGACATTGTCTTCGACAACGTCACAATCCGCTACGCATCGCACCTCGAGCCATCCTTGAATGATATCTCAGCCACCATCCCCGGCGGCGCCACGGCAGCCATAATCGGGCGCACGGGTAGCGGGAAATCAACATTAGCCCTAAGTCTACTCGGCGTCCTGCAACCGGATAAAGGGCAAATTCTCATCGACAACATCGACATTAGCAAAGTCAACAAACAAGCTTTACGCACACGCATCACATTCGTCGCTCAGGACCCGATTTTATTTCCCGGCAGTATCAGGAAAAATCTCGACCCAACCGATGAATTTTCCGATCATGAATGCGCTGAAGCCCTGCAACGCATTTGTGCGCGTCACGGCTGGACATTAGAATTCCAAATCGAAGCCGGCGGCCGAAACCTAAGTCAGGGACAACGACAACTCATCGGCCTGACCCGCGCGGCGCTGAGGCGTAGCCCCATCGTTATACTAGATGAGGCGACGGCGTCGATTGATCATGAGACCTCCCTAGAAATACAAAAGATAATTCGTGAAGAGATGAAGGAAAGTACGGTGATTACGATTGCGCATCGGTTGGAGGCGATTAGTGAGGCGGATTATTTTGTTGTGTTGGATAAGGGGAGGGTTGAGAGGGAGGGGCGTGTTTAGTAGTTTATGCTGAATAGAATGAAATGTTTTTGGGTATATGGCATGATATAGTACTATGTACTTGGAGTGATGGACCTTGTAGATCGTGACGAACCCGATGAGGCCTCTTTGATACTGAATCATTGGTCCGCAATAATCCTCAGGTGAAGGCGAACTCGGATGGGTGCCGGTAGGGATGTGTTACGAGAACGACTAAGGGGTAGAGGGGCGTGATGGAAGTATCGTCTTGAGTATTCTTGGAATCGTACCAGTGAGATAAGACCTTGTATAGGTATTTTAGCCCTTATGCAGCCATCAATATAACTATAACCTCTTATAAGTTTTATTATTCCTCCTACTGCCTATTAGTGAAGTAGGCTAGAATAGCCAACACAGTCTCTTTAGGTACTACTATTAGTACGGAGTCAAGCAGATAGATAAGACATCGTAGTAGCGCCTAAACTTCGCATAGTTGCTCCAGGTCCCCAGGTGCCATCCAAATGTCAACATTGATACAGGCCCTCTACTCATCAGCCTTATTGCTCCAGGTGTCATCCTCATCCCTGAGATCAATAAGGAGGGCCCTCTTCTCATCAGCCTTGTTGCTCCAGGTGTCGTCCTCATCCCTCAGGTCAATGAGGTGGGCTCTCTTCTCATCTGCCTTGTTGCTCCAGGTGTCATCCTCATCCCTCAGGTCAATAAGGTTGGCTCTCTTGGATGGACCTGTAACGATATTAATATATTGCACATCAACCGTATAGATCAATTGTATTACCAGATGGAAAAGCGTTGGCGGCAACAACCAGTGAGACCAAAAGGAGACTCAAGCCCTTCATGGTGAATGGAGGTGATCAATATGATTGAAAGATAGATTTTTATATATGAAGTCCTGGGTTGAGAAGTTGATACAGTTGAAATAAGTGAGAAGCTGTACGGACCAGCAATATGCTTTATATACAACAGGAGGATAGATGAAATCCTGAAAGCATACCACTTAGATCCAGACGTGACCTTTAGGGGATAAGGAAGATAGGTTACCAATTTCCTATTTCAGTTATTGATAAACCTTAATCTGGAAGTATCCTAATCATATACGCTCTAAACACATTTAATTTATCAATCAACAACATATCTACGTACTACCCCAAAGCCCTTTATAGCCCAAAACTACGTACCTAGGTAGCTCTGTAGAGGAGGAGGTATATTTACGTACAAATTTACGTCCACATTTACGTACATATAAGTGTCGGTATGCCATATGAAGGCGTTTTACGTGTAGATCGCACCAGCTTAAACTACGTACCGCGGTCAAACCTCGCATTCTTTTATCAACTGGGGATTAATTTCTCATTTCATGTTCTTACTAGATTATCTATGTCACGGTTTCATCACTTAGTTACTATTTCCATATGTTAAATCCCTCAGAAGCTGACGCAAAAAACAGCATAAAATCAATTCGTGGGACACTCTGGGACAGTCTATAGAGATAGCTCGAAATCCTGTGACAATCATTCAGAATGCGACTGAGCCTGCCTGAATATACTCTCTTGCCAACCAAAGACGCTGCCGAGGCTAGCAGCTGGAATTTTCCACGGCAAAAGCATTTATGGCGTTGTCTTCGGGATAACTGGACCACCATACACGTCACCGTGCTATATATTGCGGTATTCACACTCTTAGTTCATAATAGATGGACTGTGACAAGGCCAACTGACCCGAGCCAGTCAATTTACTGTAAGTAGTTGTCGGTTATTTATACTGTCATCAAGCTGATATGAAAGTTGATTAGCACCTGCCGAAATCTCCATTGAATATGAAACAAAAGTTTTCCCGGAAAACCTGTGGACCAAAAGCCCATATATGACTGGTGATAATGGTCTTCCCTCAGATGAAACCGATGACTTGTGGGAGGAGCTTTATAAATGTAAGATATTCAAGATTAATGGAGTTTATCTCTTCATGTTGCTTATATATCAGCTCTACAGATGGAATTGTCAAGGTCAACACCGAAGAAGCGTCCAATCTCCCAAATAGCACAGCAGAGCTGCCTCACGAGTCAGGGTTCTATGTAGTAGAGATTGATGCCTTTCATCAATTGCATTGTCTCAATTACATCAGGAAGGCTCTTTATCCCGATCGATATATGTCCCATTTTCGCGATGCATATAATACAGAAGGAAAAAGGACTTACTCTGGGCACGACGCAAGGCACTATGGTAAGCATTTTTAACTCCTATTCCGATTTTTTTAACTCCTGCTTGCTGATATTTTTGTGTAGATCATTGTATTGATTCGATCCGCCTAGCAATAATGTGTCACGCCGATGTATCCATAATCCCTTGGCAATTTGACTCAACAAAAGGATATCCAGCTCCTAGGCTAGAAGTAGTACACACTTGTCGCAATTTTGATGCTGTACGCGATTGGGCTAAAAGACGTGAAATTGCAAATGATGGCTATTCCTTAGAGTGGTCGCCTGGACTTGAGTCGGATTTCAATATGCTGGGTGGTGGCATCTAAACTGTGACCTGACAAGGAATGTGAAATGCCGAATATACCAATAATTACAAGAGCTATGAGAAAGTATTTGACTGCTAGAGGTATAGGTATTCTCTACGGAACTATCTATCTAGGAGTAAAAAACGTTCTGGGTATGATCCACTGCTTAAAGTACGTGACGGTCCTCTGTCCAGATAGTAGAGACAATTAATCCAGCTTATTAATGATCTGTATTTTTCATTATCTAGGTAGCCATATACACAAGAATTCCAAGATAAAGGAAAGAAGAATATAAGTTACTATTTTATACATAACGTTAATATAGCCACTTCCTATCAGCGACTATTGTGAAGGTACCTAGGTAGTATTTAAAAGCGGGACAGTCGGCAACTTCATATTATAGAAGCTACTTAGGTAGTATGAAGTTAAGACGAATAGCATTAGATAGTTCTCCTCTGAGTAGAGAAACAATGCACACTGACGACTGAGATTCAACCGACTCAATGCCTGTGTCATCTAGTTGGCAAGCCATGGGTTAACTTAAGCCTCTGGAGTTGATTAGTGCCTACGCAAAGGCGTTGGATAGTGATGATGAACTACTGGAGAATTTCCCAAGAATTTCTCTTTCTGGGAGTCCACAACAAACTTTTCTAAATTATTTACGGAGCAACAAAAGTATCAGTATCCGCTGATTCATGCAACGTAACATCGTTATTCTTGATACTACTGGTTTGTGATCCTTCAGCAGACTTATGTACGTAAATCCTGGAACCTAACTATATCAATGTACGTATATCGGATTATGAACAGCATCTGGATCAGGAACATGGGAGCCACATCTATCTACAGAGATGATGTGAGACTTAACTAATACTTTTTACGTATAAATCTTGAATCTCGCACTGTATCATTCCTAGGGCCTATCACTAAACAAATGCGGTTTATTACCTTCATAAATTCTATGTTGGTGCCATCCAGGCTTATCTATTAATGATATTTACTTCTATAGTGAGAGATATGGCACCTCGATTTTTATCACAAGATGAAGAAAATCCGATGCTTCATGATCCATTTTTGAACGCTGCTATACGGGAAGGTTCCTCAAAGAAGGAGAAGAATGTTTTACACCTTACTCGACAACATGTTCCGGGATTACTAGGAGTGGCTTTATTTATTGTTATCACGATTGTTTTGTCGCAACTACTCTTTCACGATCTTGAGCCCACTCATTCATTGCATTGCGGAAACTCAACTGAAGAAGCAAGAGCGTTGGGCTGCGAATTTGATATATTATCCTACACCTGGACACCGAAGGAATGCTACGATAAGGAAACTGCAGACGAATTTCGGCAATGGCTCAATCTACCAGAAAGATTTCCAAGACCATGGCCATTCTTTGCCGATAAAAACAAAACCGAATGGGTTCCAAGTGAGGAAGCACTGTCTGAGAGAGTCCATATGATGTCGTATGCTCCGCAGGAGGAGCATATTGGCCATTGTATTTTCATGATGCGAAGAATGCACAGAATCAATGCTGGAGGCTCGAGAATGAACTCTAGATTTGGAAAATATTCTCACACAGAGCATTGCACGAATGTGACTTTGGATGCAGCCTTATCGCGACTTGACATGAGGGCGGGAGCTCACTTTGGAGTTACGTTTGCAACTTGTTGAATGGAGTTGAAAATCGACATGAGGATTTCCCCCCAACATGAGAGCAAATATATTCGTGCTTAGGAAACTTGAAGGGATCTTCGACTTCTGTATTATTTATTAAGGGTCGCAATATGAGGCGATGTCTAAATAGGGTTAGAAATAGGAGCTAGGGTTGATCACCAAGCATTAGTCACCCACTTACAAGCTTAGTAAACTACCCGTAAGTGGCTTAGCGTCTGAGAATTGACCATTTTCCATTTTGATCTCTCCAAAAGTCAATGCAATTTTCTTCAATATCATCGTAGCAGATTTGAGTGCATTTGTAAGACGTCCTATTAGTGATCTTCGCACTGGCATTGACAGATTTCTCATTCTTCCGGTCACTGATGGACGAGCTTCTCTTTTCCTGACACCCCAACATATACATGATTTTTCCTTCTCTCGTTGGCTGGCGAAACAGATAACAAAAAATGGAACCACGCAGTCCACCACCAGACAATGAAATGGGCGACACCAAGATTGCCCTGTCGCACGGGTATTCGAGCCCTATAACGGGTGTTCAACCCGCCGTGCAGCCCTTTGCTGGTCGTATCGGTGGCAATCAGGCGCTGGTGCTAGACCGGAATGATCCCAAGAATTCGGAATACCTCAAGGCAGTGCCGGATGCGGCGCCCTTCATGAGAATATCTGAAGCCTTGGATTTGCGCGGTTTTCTTGACTTGAATCTTTGGAAGTTTGCTATTGTAGAGGGTGTAGGTTGGTAGTCCCAAAACAAAAACAAAATTTCATATTCGTGTTAATTTTGTTTCTGATTGGATATAGCCTCATTTCTACTCATCTTTATCACCGGCTGGATTGGGATTCGGCCCAAACCAACGTCGTCATCATCAGCACCAGCAGCCACAGGTTCAGCCGGCGTCTTCGGAACATCAACCTTCTTAGGCCCTCTCGTCGGTGGAATCACCAGCTGGCTTTTCCTCACTCTGTTCATTTACTCCTTCGCACCCATTAGTGGTGGCCACATCAACCCAACAATCACACTGGCAACATTCTTTGCGCGCCTCATCTCTTTCCCGCGTATGGTCTTGTATTTGATTGGGCAAACAGCTGGTGCTGCACTCGCGGGTCTAGTGCTCAAAGACGTCTATGGATCATCCGACTTTGCGGTTGGTGGCTGTCTCATCGAGACGAATCTGGTTAAAGTCCGACAGGCGTTTGTGCTGGAGTTTATGTGCACGCTTACTCTGATTTTCATTGCGTTTGGGGTTGCACTAAATCCGCGGCAGGAGAGAATCTTTGGGCCGGCATTAGCGCCCTGGCTTGTAGGGTTGACGCTTGGGTTGTTGAGTTGGAGCTCTGGGTATGAGAAGCCGGGGTATGCTGGTGCTAGTATGAATCCTGCTCGTTGTTTTGGTGTATACGTTGGTAGTGGGTTTCCTGGATACCATTGGATACACTGGGTAAGTTGCTTCGAATCCAGGCATATAGATTTTACATGGACTAACGTGTGTTGATGTAGGTTGGGGTCATTTGCGCGACGTTGGGACATGGTGTATTTTACCAATTGCTGCCTCCTTGGATTTCTGAGAAGGCGAGGTAGATTTTTATCGTCAGATGCCATACTAAAACATCTCGAGCATCTCAAATGTGACTATATATTAAATGTCTAATTTCAAGTCCCTCTAAATATACCTAGTATTAATCATACACTCTGCAAACTGATTCAGCACGTCCTCTCGCTACACCGCACTCTCCGGCTCCTTGACATCTTCATTTTTGATACCGTACTCTGTGTCCAATTCTTTGCGCAAAGGAACCTCCTTCTCAATAAAGACCACAAAAAAACTAAGAGCAACAAAAGCAATACCCACTTGCCACATTCTCTTCAAGCTATCTGAAAAGACCGAGATGACCTGAGCTCTTACGACTGGATTAGTTATTGAATTGACAAAATCCTTCGTGGCGTGCTCATATGCCTGCCCACCAGTGAGTACGGAGACAACACTTGGATCTTGAATACGGGACGACAACTGGGTAGTCCGGTCGTTGAAAATAGTAGATGGGATCGTGACACCCCAAGTCATGCCGAAACTTCGAATGAACGTCCACGTTCCTGTTGCGCTGCCGGTATCTGCATCGGTCAATTCTGCCTGCACCGCTGGAAGTAGTGTGGGGATAATGAGACCGGCACCCGTGGACATTAGCATTTGGAATAATACCCATGCTGCGGTGGAAGAGTTTTCATCTAGTAGAGAGAAGAGGCCGAATGACACTGCCAGGGCTGCAGATCCGATAAAATGAATAGGCTTGTAGCGTCCGACGCGCTGCAAGAGGATACCGGAAGCCATGGCAGCTGGTATGATTGTCAGGATGGTAGGTAATAGGTAAATACCCGAGTGTTCCGGGTCTGCACCGAGAACGGCTTGGAAATACACTGGCAGGAAGTAGAGGGGCATCATAACGCCAAGAGCGTGAAGAAACGTGAGAAAGAAAGCCGTGAGTGATGTCCGATTTTGAAACAGGCGAAGTGGCATGATGGGATCGGCGACAAAACTTTCATAAACCAGAAAGCATCCGAGGCCAACAAAGCCCAAAACAAGCGGGAGTATCACTTGAACAGAGGACCAAGAGTACGTCGAACCGGCCCAGGCTAACGCAATCAGGCTGGATATTGCAGACCCGACGAATATGACACTTCCACCGAGATCTAATCTCTTCAGCCTTTCGATAAATGTCATTTCCTTGTCGTATTTGACTTGCAAGAAGAGAAACAATGCGGCCAAGGAGGCTCCTCCCACGGGAAGATTCAGATAAAACACCCATCTCCAGTTTGTATTCTGCACAATAAGCCCTCCAAACAAGGGGCCGAGACCAGAGCTAAACAGATTCGAGCCCACCACAATGCCGAGATATAAACCTCTTTCTCTGAGAGGCGCTATATCACAAACGATAATCTCGATGAGGACGTTTATTCCGGCTGCTCCGATGCCCTGTATCACTCTGCCTGCGATTAACATCTGGATGTTGTTGGCGCCACCGCATATTCCACTGCCGAGCGTGTAGAGTGCCGTCGCGACGAGCATGGGGTATCGTCTTCCGAAGACGTTTGCGAATTGACCAAAGATGGGTTGTAGAGCGGTCCTGTTTACAGAAGGCTCGTCAGCTCAGGACTACTATAGATTCAATGTAAACAGACTTACAATGACAATAGATAGGCATTGGCAACCCATAGATACTTGTCAGCACCGTGCAGATTAGTGATAATTGTCGGCAAGGCAGTTGAGACGATGGTGGCCTCGAGGGCTGTGAGATTGCCGACAAGAGACAATGTCGCAATAATGGCCCAGAACTTGAAGCCTTTTTTGGCTGGTGGTTTATCGGCGACGACTACAGTCTTGCTGCTATTTTGGTCTGTTGAGCCCGCGGAGGTTGTGACTTGCTCCTTGTCTGGAGCGACCTCCCCTTGATCAGCGGACATTGTATGGTCGTGTGCTTGGGGAAGTTCAAGACAAAAGAGAGAGGAGAAACGAGAGTTGGGCCTATGCAGTTCGATAATAAAAGGATGTATCAATCCGAAGAGGAACATGGCTTCTAGACATATCCTACCTGCAGCAGAAATACTTTATACCTCTCTCATAGACCTATTCGCATCCATAAGAGTCTTTCGCATACGAATTAGGGCTTATACTTCGGATACTTCTCTGGCATGTGATTGGCCAGTCGGAGGCGATTCGGAGATCGGCCCCACCTATCCCAATCGGTCTCCCTAACTTCTTTGTTCAACTTCCAACGACATCTCATCTATATTTCTTCACTTTTATTCTTTTTGGCCGTTTTCAAGATGAATAGTGGCAAGAGGTCAGCATGTGATCGATGTCGAGACCAGAAACTGCGGTGCCGTCGCGAAAATGGTGCTTCTTGCGTGCGATGCGTTCGTGCCGGAGCGACCTGTATGACTAGCAATGCGAAGCCAATGGGACGGCCATTGCGAAAACCTCTCTACGATCATATAGAGCATTCGAATTTATGGATGCCTATAGCTACGCCGCAGAAGACTCCTCGTAATAATCAATACGCATTACCTGGAGCGACATCCCCAGATGTAAACCAGAACTTGTTCGCTCCAGCGATATTGCGGAAGATAGACATGCCACAATCTCAGCCAGAGTCTACAATGCATTTTCAGCCTCAGTCCTGGGATCCAATGATGCCAGATATGCAGGCAGACAGTTTTTCTACCACGATGGACGATTTATTCTCGTTCCTAGGCCCGCCATCTGGATCTAACAGCGACGATCTACTACAGGGGTTTCTCGACCAGTCTTGTGCTTCAAGTACCCCTGACATTTATCCTTTGACACCACGAGACTCAGCTCAACAAAGCCCGGGAGAAGAAAAAAGTGTCCTCAGTCCTGAATCTGCATACCACAAAGACCCATTATTCGCACTATCGAAGTTGAATCACTTCCTCATCGAGTGCCATCTACTTCTTCAAAACCAATCTTGCCCTCCCCCCTGGCGAGTATCAATGGCAGATCCCAACCTAGCAGAAGACTCGAAACTCGACGAAAATCCAGTCGGCACAATATTGCGAAGCACTGCAGAATTTATCGATATCGTCAGAACATGGGCAAAAAATACTATATCTAACCAACCGACAGACTCCGAGAAGAAGAAAGATAACCTCAACTACTACCACTTTCACCCCGCAACATACACGCTCAACAAGCCTACGATTCTGATGATGATAACCACTTATATATTATTTGTACGCATGTTCGACGTTTTATTCTCCCGTCTAATCTTTGCTCTGCGCGAATTCCCGAATGAAGCTGCGCAAGTCAGATTTGAGCCTGGCTTCAAATTGGGAGGCTTCTCTCTGCCACAGGGGTTTTTGTATTTGAAAATTACTGTGCAAGCGTTTGAGCATCAGCTCGAGCGGATTGAGAGCTCGTTGGGTTTGCCGGCCGAATACAGAGTTTCTGTGTCTGGTTGTCTCTCGGAAAGGCAGCATGGTTCATCTGGTGTTTTTGAAAACCCGAAGTATCAGTCGTTATTGAAAACAGTCATGATGGAGGCACTGGAAGAAGATTATGGGGATGATGAGAATGCAGAGCGAAACAATCAGAGTGAGGTCTTTCGGTTACGCATGAAAGTGACCAAAATCAAGGAACTTTTGCAGAGACTGTGAATGCCTACTCGCGGGTTGTCTGACATCGATATGAGACATACGTTCACCAAGTTGTCGCACAAAGTTTATCTACGAATATACAAGATTTTGTCTATCGATAACATCGGATAGCATTGTGTCACCTGTGTCTTGACAAATAACATCAATCAAGGAATATATTCTGTCCGAGATGTTGTCCAGGGCGACAAGGTGACTCGATTGTATGACAATCCCAAGTGGCACCAGACACTATGGCTCGGACGCTCTGGCTCGAAAGTCCGATAAGCGTACGTGAACTCTATCCAACTTATCGAAAGTCGATAAGCCAACGACATACTCTGAATGGTCATCATCACACTTGATCAAGTCCTTGACGTCGCACGCCCATCATGATAGTTGTCATTGCGCGAGAGACGTCACTGCAGGTCTAAACACCCTAAAAACAAGAATAGAAATTGTTCATGTAAGACCAACGCGTGGTGAATCAACACTCTTTCGCTTCAAGGTTCTTGAAAACTCAATTCCTCCAGTCTCAAAATCTGAGCTCCATCTGCAGCACGATGTCCTCTTATCGCATCCACTTTCTCGTGACGCATGAGCACCGCTTACGGCGATGTATACTACGTACTACCAACAGCCAAGATCCGGAAAGCAGAAAACTAGTCTCATCGAATATATGTTGTCCTGGTTTGAATGCAAGAACCTTTGAATCCGATCATGTTTTGCCCTCAAACTTTCAATATTGGCAGTCGCCACTCCAAAAGAAGGTCGTTTCTACCCTTATCATGTTTGCAAGTACAAACCCTGCTTGACTAAAAGCTAAAAGCCACCGAAAGCATATACAAAAGCTTATCGTTGACGCATCAATCTAATCAGTGGCATCTGTGCTTTCGTGTTGATCTATGTCGTACATATTTCCGTGGATCACCATACTCTCAACTAAATATATCATCAAGAGCCAGGAGTTACTGGTTACTCCCTGACCTCCAACTGTCCAATTATACCCTAGGTAAAAGAATTCAAGGTCAGCGGATTCATACATTTTACTAAATCGAAATTCTAAATGAATAAATAAATAAATAAACAAACAAGCCTCTGACATATCCACACCACCCCGATCCATGGAACCTCTGCAAAAATTCTCCGACTGTCAACGTTCCCTATTGACCCCACGTTACCTACACTACGTACCAAGGTTCTAGACATGTCACCCGGAAATTAACCATGTCATCATTTAATTTCCTATCCCTGATTGTTGCATTATTGCTCTCCATCCTACCATTCCAGAGAATCTAGACGTCTGTGTTTTGTTCTAGCGAGTGATAATCGATCGATCGATTGGGTCTATGGATCCGTGCCATTCCGTGGTCCATAAGTAGGGCTAGGAGTATCTGTGTGGTTGACCGTGGTGGCGATATAGTTACCAGTTGACAATGTTGGATAAACTTCTGATGAGTACATTCCATGTACATTGCCCACCACGATCGGAGAATGTATCCATGGTGGTGGACTGAGACAATGTCCATAGATGTGATGAGTATGCATAAACGAGCCCTTCACATACATACATATATACATACGTAGAAGCAGAGCCCGGGATCAGGGAATTACCAACGTTTACTATACGTAGTAAGAGCATGGTCTCTATGTCTTTCTTCCGTTAAGACTTCCTTGATTGGATATCTTGTGCGTATACTATAGTGTGTCTCAATTTCATTGACATCACATCAGGCCACACTACGTACAAACATCGAGGATAACTTCCAGGTCGTGCTTCCACGACATCTGAAAGATTTACTCCATTAAACATCTTGCGCATGCGTACGTATGTCTTAAATCGACTTCACCGTGTTGTAGACAAGATAAGACATTTGACAGGGCACACTGCTCACCAAACAGAATCCTAGTCTCCTAGAATATAACCGGGCCAAGCCGACACTCCCATCGGAATTCGCATTGCCCACACAGGAATAGTAGTGACCAGATTTCGAGACATTTTGTGGGTCTGTTAACTGATTCCTTGTTGGTGAGGTGTCAAGTCGTCCTCCCGGGTTCTTACCTGGCTGAAATGGAGCCGTGGTTTTGATACTCCCCTACTCTGCTTTCATACTCATACGTAGTAGAATCAAAATCATGCACTTCTTCCAAACACGTAAATCACAACTGAGAGAACAGAGTACGTACGTGTTTCTCTTTGGTTGTAACGGAGTATACACCATCCTAATTCCAACGGCCCAAAACGGATTTAATCTAAAATCCCACTGATCCACTGACTGGTCCCTGAAAATCGCTAGCTGCATCAAGATGTCTCAGTCACCACTTTATTTGTCCCCCACAGGACGACATACGTATCTGTTGTGTAGTGTGTACATCCGTAGTGCCCAGTTAGTTACCTACCAAGACGGACCGTTACAAAACTCAATAGTGCCGGCGCCACAGTCCCGTTCGGTTACGCGGGATTGTCTGTGGCTGGTGGCTTGACAGGTTTATTGGATCTACTCCGTAAGACTAAGTACGGAGTATACGTATGTTGGATAAGTGACAGACTTGGAATGAGATTACGCCGACGGAGTAGACTGTTGTTAGTTCTCTATCTTGCCTTCTTGTATTTCTGTTTTGTTTGTCCATCGTCAAAAAAATGATGATCAACATGATTGGACAATAGCGTACCGTCCGTGGCTGGAAATAGTGTTCTCGGCCCGTCGGAGTTGAAACCAAAAACAAGCCAGCGAGCCAATCGCCCATAACTATGGGAGCCATTATGGGGACTGGCCAGCGCTTAATTTGTGTGCTGCCCGCCCATTGGCCAACTCTGTTTCATACCCCTGTGTTTCAGACGTCGTGCATCCGCCGGCTTCCATTGGAGTGTGCTGATCTGTAGCCGCTTGTGTACTGCTACTGCGTCGTCAAGTGAGTCAAAAATAGGACAGGGACGAACACTTGAGTTGGCGCTCGCTGGGCGTCAAGCTTCGTCCAGTCTGAAGTCAGAGATGTGTTTATAATTTCTTTTCTTCAGGGCTCAACCAGTAGTGTGTTTGTTTCAACTCGAGCTCGCCGTCAGGAACGGATGGCATGGCAATGTTCGGATGCTGAAACAGACTAGGCGTTGCACAGCCATGATCCGGAGTAACGGGAGATCGGAAATATGTTTGTACAGTATACACCGTAACATCAGTCAGCAGCAGCAGAACCGGCGTATTCGTTGATTTGACGTCTGAATTATGAAGGACTGTCCACGTAGTGACGTGACCTCTCCGTACAACACTTCAACGATGACATGTTATGGTCATATATGACGCAGGCAATGTCAACCAACACACACCTTACGTAACTGTGCTGGTCATCTCAGACATGCATCCAGGGACAGGGAGTCTGAATAATAATGATGCTTTTGTTTTAATCTTGATTGCAGGCTCTTTTGCACTGTGCAGGTGGGTGAGACCTGGCCATCAAATGACAACCACGTTTTGAGGGTCGGCGGGGCGATCTGGACCATGGACATGGGTATCCAGAACTTGTTTCTCGATGGCTCTCGACTGTCCAATGTCCGTGCAGGCTGAGTGTATACTATAGTAGAGAAGAGAGATAGAGGCGGCCGGCAAAAGAAAGTAAAAGAAAGCCGACGGTTGTTTCCTTCCCAAAAAGGAAGCAGCGACCCAGCCCCACTGGCCGTCCCAAAACGGCAAGCGCAGGTGGCATGTGGCAGGCGCGAGGGACGCTCCTGCCTGACCGCCTTCTGATTGGCCCGCTGCATGCGCGACGACGTGCTATTCATAGGAAACTCCTCAACCAACAGCAACCTCTGAACGAAACATTCTCCTTCATCGAGTAGTACGTACACTCGGTGACTCGAGATCTCGTCCCGGCCGTACGACATGGCCCTATTTTCGTCTCTTGAAGGCAAGTTAGCGCTCTCCGCTGATCGATTCTCGACTGCTCAGTGCTCGCTAATCAGACAAACGACTCCATTGGCGCCATAACCCATAAGGGATGTGGATGTGGATGTGGATCAGCCACAGTCCCATACGGAGCATACCCTAGTAAGCTACTATACAAGGCAAATGCAATGCAATGCAATCAGTCCTCTCGTCCACCCAGGCATCCCTGGTTCTGCCCATATATTACGTTTATGCGCCCACTCCCTCTCTCTTCCTCCCCACTCTCTTTCCTCTCGTCCTGTCATTCACTCGTTTGTTTCTGTACCACCGTCGCTCATTCCTGCTTTTATCAAGCCTATATATCCTGTTCTTGTCTCTCTCTTCCTGGTTGGGTTTTTCAACCACAGAGTAAGCGTTTCGAGGAAGACTTTCGTTACTTTCCCCTCGAGCTACGCGGCTCTTGATACCTGCCGATCACTCGCTTGCCAGGCTGTCTGTCGTTATAATCCGTGAAGGACCTCTTCAAAACAAGAGTTGAACTGTCGAAGAACTACACAACTCAGCTTAACATAATGAAGACGTCTTCGATCTTCGTGCTCCTGGCGAGCACTGCCCTGGCTTGGAAACCAGAAACCACACCATGTGATGATGACAAGACTACGACTTCGATTCCTCAGCCTCAAAGCTCAGGATGGGGAGACCACAGCCAGGGTTGGGGATCTTCCACCCAAGGTTGGTCTCCAAGCGCAAGTCTGAGTGTGCCTCCTCACTCTCAATGGCCCAGCTCTGCCTCGGAGAGCAACACTATCGTTCCTGTCACTTCGCCTGGGTCTCCTGCGTCCACTGGGGTCGTCTCTCAGCCTTGGACTCCCACGACAATCGCTTCTTCTCCTGCTCCTACTGGTGTGACCACCAAGACATCTACCTACACCACCACAACCTGCCCAGGTATGTCTTTAGCCAAATTGTATCGAGACAAACACTAACAATGTTTAGTTGGCACGACTACAATTACTTCCGGCTCCAGCACCATCACAGCCCTCACCACTGGAACTACCACTGTTGTCGTGACAGACGTCGTTACATGCTCAAAGGAAGTCTGCCACCCACACACTGTGACCATCACTCCGGTCACCACTGTGTCTTCCGAGGTCTTTTCCACTGTTACCCGTACCTACACCACAACCACGTGTCCTGGTATGTATAATCTGAGCTTTTCAATCTGTTCATCGCTAACATACGCTAGTTGGCACGACTACCATCACATCTGGCTCTAGCACCATCACCTCGCTCACCACTGGAACCAGCACTGTTGTCGTCACAGACACCGTGACTTGCCACACTGGTAGCTGCGCGCCTCACACACCTCCTGCTACCGTTTCCCTTCCTAGTGTGGCTATCACTTCCACCACTGGAACTACCGTCGTCACCGGTGTCGTCTCTTCCAGCTCGCCAGTTGTGCCAGTCATCTCCAGCAGTGTTGTTGTCCCTGTCTCTTCTGCTCCTACCAGTGTTTTGCCTACTACTGCCCCAGTTGGTACCAGCACTCCTGGAGTCCCTGGTGTTTCTTCCTCGGTTCCCGTGGTTCCCGTCTCTTCCTCCATTCCTGTTGTTCCTGTCTCTTCCGCCCCTACCGATGTTTCGCCCACGACCGCTGTCAGCACCCCAGGAGTTCCCGGTGTTTCTTCCTCCGTTCCAGTCATCCCTGGCTCCAGCAGTGTGCCTCACGGTCCCAGCACTACTCCATGCACCACTGGCTCGTTGACTGTTCCTGGTGGATCTTCATCGGTTCCTGTGATCAGCTCTGCTGCACCTACCACTGCTTCGGAGGGTATCACCACCAAGACCATCACTTACACGACCACCACCTGCCCTGGTATGTTATTCGCTCCAATTACATAGTATCGTGCTAACATGACTAGTTGGAACCACCACAATCACCTCCGGCAGCAGCACCATTACTTCCGTGTCGACTGGAACTAGCACTGTAAGTTCTATCAAACCATGGCATAAGTATATGTAACTAACGGTTTAGATTGTCGTGACTGCCACCGTAACCTGCACCAAGGAGATCTGCCAACCCCACACCGCTACTCCCACCAGCGTCCTACCTACGGTCCCTGTTGTCACTGGCTCTGGAACTCCAATCCCTAGCTCAGTCGGACCTACCAACGTCGGATCTACTGTCCCCGTCGTCACTGGCTCTGGAACTCCCGTCCCTAGCTCCGTCGGGCCTACCACCGTTGCTCCTTCTGGCCCTGCAAGTACCCCCGTGACAACCAAGACTATCACTTTTGTCACTACAACCTGCCCTGTTGGAACTACTACAATCACCTCCGGCTCCAGCACAATCACTTCTATCACCACTGGAACAAGCAGCATCACTGTCACTCAGACTGTCACTTGCACTAAGGAGGTTTGCCACCCACACACTGCTACTTCGACTGCCCCTGGCGAGACCAGTCCAGTCACTATCCCAGTCACTGGTACCCCGGTTCCCTCCTCCGTCGGTCCTACTTCAGTTACCCCCTCCGAATCTGCTCCTGGATCTGGCACTGTTCCTGTCGTCAGTGAGACTGGTACACCTGTCCCTAGCTCCGTTGGCCCTACCGTGTCTGTTCCCGAGTCTGTCACCGTTCCCACTACCGTGGGACCTACTTCTGTCGGTCCTACTACTGTGGCTCCTTCTGGACCGGCATCCGAGTCTATTACCACCAAGACCATTACCTTTATTACAACAACCTGCCCAGGTAAGCATTCATGGTTGATTATTGATTCGAATAATACTGATTACGTATAGTTGGAACCACCACCTTTACCTCTGGATCTAGCACCATTACTTCTGTTACCACCGGCACTAGCAGTATCACTGTTACCCAGACTGTGACCTGCACCAAGGAGGTCTGCCAGCCACACACGACCGGTGTTCCCACCAGTGTTCTTCCCACAACTGTCCTCCCCACCACCGTCGCTCCCACGACTGTCGTTCCTGAGACGACTGTCCCCGGTGAGACCGGACCTGCCGGTACCAGTGTTCCTGTTTCTACCATCACTGTCAGCCCCATCCCAGTGCCATCTTCTGCGGGCGCTACTGGTACTGCGTCCGCCCCCGAGTCCGTGGTTACCAAGACTTTAACCTACACCACTACCACCTGCCCTGGTATGTACCCCGCTGCCATTATATCGTATATTTGCTAACATGACATAGTTGGAACCACTACCTTCACCTCTGGATCTAGCACTATTACTGCTGTCACTACCGGCACCAGCAGCATCATTGTCACCCAAACTGTGACCTGCACCAAGGATGTTTGCCAGCCTCACACGGTCGCCCCAACCACGGCAGTAGCAACAGCAACTCCAACCCCAGTTATCGTTACCTACACCTACACCACAACCACCTGCCCAGTTAGCTATGTCCCTACTACCAGCGGAACTTCCACCTTCAGTGTTCCCGTGACTGGCACAAGCACCATCATTGTTACTGCAGTGACCACCTCTACTCCTCCTGCAGTGGTTGTTCCTAGCACGACAACTGTCCCTATTGTCCCGGCCGGTAAGACTAGCACTGTTGTGCCAGCTCCTGTTGGCCAATCAACTGTTGTCGTCTCCGTCCCTGGTGGTGAATCCACCACTGTGGTCCCAGTTCCTGCTCCTTCCTCCGTGTCTCCTGCAGGTACTACCATCGTTCCTCCCGCCGTTGGAGTCACCTCTGCTCCCGCTCCTTCATCCTTCACGCCTTCTCCCTCTTCCAAGCCTATTTCGGCTTCTGGCTCGTCGACTCACACATCGACCAGCCCTCACTACACCGGTGCCGCCTCAGCCGTCAAGGTTGGTAAGGCCGGTGTCCTTGCTGGTGCTGTCGCCATCTTGGCTCTCATTTAACTCTCCTTTTCTGTTCTATAAAATGTTACTTATTGCTTCGCTTCAATTCTTTTGATTCCTCTTTTTAGAGGTAGCGATTGATTACGCTATTGTCTAATATCTATTCTCCCTTCTGATCTTGACAGTTTGGTTTCATTGAGACCTCTGTTCAGAAGCCCCTTTTTTGCTGACGATCTTATCGGATCGAAAATTTGTTACCTCCGACACCTGTACAGTCCCTAGAATTTCAATTCGTTATATGTCTATGATTTTGGCTATGTGTGCGCTGTATGTTTGTACGCATAAATGAGATTTGATATTTCTTATTCTTCGGTCATTGTAGCTCAATAATTGAACTGTTCTACAATTTAATACATCTACGTACAAGAACCTGGCTATAACGAACAGAAGGCCCTCCAACGTCCAAATCTGATATCTCGTGATTCTGATTCATATCGGACTGGGGAGCACTCCATACTAACCTATCTGATTGGTAACGATTCAGAGCACTCTCCATATTCATATGAATAATCAGGTTAGATGCCTGATATCAATATCGTGGTAGGGGGTGTTCGTTATACCCAGGTTCTGCTCTATGTAGATCGTAAATGTCCACCACAATCTTGGAGCATTTGAAATGGGAAACATCTCCCAGTTCGGCATCATCTAACCACCGTCTTCATGTATGATGACATGGCTACATATACCTAGGTATTTATTTGTATTTAAGACAACCCAACAACCTCATAATTCCAATTACACATCGACGCATCCGCACTCTCACTCAAGACATCCTTCGTCCCATTCGCAGTCCTGACCACATTCCCACCGCCGTCCAAGACACGAATACTCTGTCCTCCACCAGCCTGCAGACCGGGCACAGACTCATAATTGAGTCCCTGAACACCTGAGAAATTGCCAATTAGGTTGTTGTTACTATACACCTCGATCATATATGCCGTGTCTGCCGCGGGTAGGATTATAGCGAAATTAACCGCATCTTTAGCTTGCTGGTAGTTTGTAATCGTGCTCGCGCAACTCACGCTCGTCAGAAGTGGTCTATACCACATCGCCCCTTCAGGGGCACCACTTTGAGTCATAATCTGCCCTACACTCGTCGCTCCGTTTTTGTATGCTGCAATAAACGGTTTTATGACTTGCTGCCAACCACTATGATCATACCCATTCGCATAACTCCCCTCGCTCGTGCCGGCGATTTGCTCCGGCCAGAAATTGCCGATGTAGTGCGATTCGCCGGCATCGTTCCAGGTAATGACTTCCACGAAGTCGGGCTGCAGACTCAGGATTTGCGCCATGCGTTCGGGGAGATTGGTTTCGCCGATGCGGTACCAGTCTGAGCCGGAGCCGAGGTATTTGAATTGAAATGTCGATAATGCTGCCCCTCTAACCATCAGCTGACTGCACCAAAAGACGAATGGCGGGTGTAAAGGGGGGGAGGGGGGGAACGAACGCATCATATAAACCTTCCCAGCCGCATGCGCCTGCTCAATCAAACTCTCATCCACACCATCACTCACATTCGCCGCTACGCTTCCAGGAGCAGGCCACGCACTCTCCCAACTAAACGCTCCATCCACCACGGGGAAACTATCAAAAAACCCTGTAGGATAGCCAACCCAATCATTGAAATCAGGCACAAAATACGGCGTTATACCCTGCGCAACGAGCGGTTGAATAAAAGAAGAATTCCATTGGGAGTTGGAGATGGAGGAACCACCAGAGTATGTGCTTACCCACGGCCTTCCGTCGGAGGTGGTGTAGTACTGGGAGTGATTGCAGAATTGTGTCAGGAAGGGGCCGAGGGAGGAGATGTTGAGGTTCCAGGACATGTCGAATGAGAGAAACATTTTGAAACTTGTGCCCGAAGCGGCATCTAGTAAGAAAGTGATTGCGTCCGTATTCCAGGTGTCGGTGTCGCTGATGGTGTGCGTGTTGAGTGCGAAACCGTCGAAGCCGGCGGCTATGGCGTCGGTGATGTCTTGCGAGGCTTCGGTGGAGGTCATTGAGCCTACCTATTTTATCCTGTTAGATTGAGGATACTGTGGGTAGAGGGTGAAGGAGAGATTGTACCATGTAATGCGCAAATACAGCTTTGCTGGCCGCGAGCCGGGTTAGGGCTAATAATAGGGCGATGAGGAACGACACCATTCTTTTTCCGAAGGTTTCTCTACTTTGTTTCAATTATTGAATTGACCACGAAGCCTCCACAGATTCTAGATGTATCTCAACTTGTGAATTGTCATCATGAATGGAAACCATCTACTTATACCGCGAAGAGTTGAGATAAACCTACTACAACGATGAAAGTACCTCTATACCAATTTCTGACGTCTCATGATCCGTCATCCAATTGCTACATTGCATATCTACCACGTACGTAGCTAACCATGCTGTGTCTCCAGTTCATGTTGGCACCATTACGAATTTCGAGGTAGCTCCGTACCAGTTAAATTTCTTCGATAGTGAGATGAGCTGATTCGTCGTTACATCACTAACTATAAAGCTTCTAAAAAATAGCGCTTCCCATTTGGAGTACGTATGTCTAACGAAGCTGTTAGCCTGTTACGGAGTTCTGGGTCCAGGGTTATGACCAACGCCTATAATTTCTGTCTGGTATCGGATTGGTTCATTCGCCATGATCGACGGTGGTGTTGCATCTAATTAATCTACGTACTCTCTTAATCCTAGATAAGATTTAAGAACCTAGGTACAGTACATGACCTACCCTTCGGCCTTTCCGTGTACGTACGTACTTTGTTTCGTAGTTGGTATGTTTAGGTGGGCAACAAAAGCCCCTCTCAGGTACGTACAAGGTTTCAATGAGCCTAGTTACTAACAAGACTCGGGAATGGGCGTCATCTTTGTTTAAATCTGGCCTATTAGATTAGACAGTGGCCGTTGGGTGAGTTTTGATTTTGCTAATTGGACCTATTATATCGTGGGTTTTGTGTTGGGTTGTTAAAGATGAGGATCTTGACGTCGTCTTTGACATGAATGTTAAAAGATAGTTGTACATTTTTATGGACTCCGAAACCAGGTTTTCCTAGATATGATAATGTTGTTGTATATGGATAATATTTGTTAGTATAATTATGATGATCATGAGATTAGGAACTGCAGTAGAGATTCCAACCCTACTGGCTTCTATTGATTCCTAGATAAGAGTCGACATTATCGTAAACTACAAGATCCTATCTTATAGATGCGAATCTAAGAGAGTCAACAAAATGATTATCCAAGGCCACTGCCCCTCACTGCTGTCACTCTCAGTCACACCTTCTACCAGCATCCATCCGAGTTCGTGAAATGGATACATACTCCCATGACACTTTCCAGATGTACCTCGACATTCCATCGAAACATAAAGCACGCAAAAGCTCAGACCAGGCTCATGTATTGCCAATGTCATTTGACAGCCCCAAGGCAGGGATACGTACTTACCTACTTATTGTCCGAAATTTCTGGAAATCCGATCTGCTCGGTTGGGGTTGAAATGATCGACGCCCGGGATCTTGGTGAGGGACTGGGGTAAAATGGGTCTCATGACTTCGACCCTGAAGTGTTTGGGGATGCTTGGATTGTGTACTGGTACGAGTGTTGTACTGCGAATGACGTGTTTGTGTCCTTGTGATACGTACGGAGGAACCGGTTCATGCTCAGATACCTCAAAGGATGTTACTCGTAGAGTAGAAAGGACTCGACTAATGACTGCAAAATCAAAATTGTGATATATATTCGTAAAAACGAGTAAGTCACTGTGCGCATCAAAACCTCAAGTCGTTGGGGGTTTAAAGGGAGATATCGTACTTTTTGGCTGCATTTGCGTCGAGTCAAGGTCTGGTTTTCCATAGTAACTCATCGGTTAAGTGCATCACGACTATTTCATTACACCTCGTCTGAACTAATTCATATAGGCTATAGATTGCAAAGTCGTTTAAAGTCAAGCTATCGAGGAAGAGTTTTTAACAAGCATTGGCAGGGTTGTGTATGACTCCGCAACACCATTTGCTCCGCCGTGAACAGTCACAGTACCCTGCTGATCCACATCTTCCACACCTTGCACAGTTAACGTACCTTGATCAATAGGAGGAAATACCAAGATATCTGTTCCTGATACACGAACACGAAGAACTTCGCCAGCCCCAAAGCTCATCCCAATCGGTGTCAACGGCGGCAAAAGATTAACAATCTCACCAGCTTCAATCAGATTGCACTGCTTCATATCATGCGTCCTGAACCCCGAATCACATGCTCCTTTTCGAGTATCCACCGTGATACCCTGATTCTGAACTATAAGGCTTTATAGAATAGTGCATTAGTTTGGGGCGCAATTCCGAGATAATGTGCCCCTCGAATAAGATACTGTTGGTAAGATCTCTCGTAAGGAATCTTTAGCTGTTCACCAACAGTACCGGCCGTCGTTAGTTTTTTTAATGTCACGAATACATCGGAGCCGGAGGCTCCTTCCAAGGAGACGGCTAGTGACATATCGATAGGACCACATATTACTGTCTCTGTGGCGAAGTTGTACGAAAAGGAAATGCCATACCTCCCCCGTTTGCGTGATAGCTTTTTCGGCACGGTTCTGGATAGACTAGCGTTAGAGTGTTGTTTGATGAGTTGAGAAAGAGTTTAAGGGGACAATTGCCGGAGGTGGAAATGCAGAAAATGTCATATCCACCCCCTGTTTGGGGCAGTGGGTTGGCCGTGTCTATAATCTTTGCCCAAACCCCGGGTTTATACATATTCCCATCCATTATCATTTCCCTTGGAAAGTCTATACCAATATATGTCTTAATTTAGTAGGAGATGGTTTGCACCTTCAGATAGTGGTCGAAGAATCGATGTAAATCAGACTGATTCGCTTCATCCTAGTAATCGGGCCACTCCTTGTATACGAGTCAATACCACGCCAATACCCGATCACTCAGTTCTGGACAAGCAATCTCACCCAAGTGTCATGTATTCGAAGCCATTTATCAGTCCGTAGCTTTGTATATCCGCAGAAGGTTCCAAATGTGTGAATTGGGTTAGACCAATTGGCAAAGACGTAAGTTGGGACCTTGATATTCTGCAAAAGACGACAATCAGCATGTCACACGTAAGAATAATAACAAATGTAGCAGTTGCCTCCGCTTTAGCCCGTTTATCGTCATGATAAGCTCCGTGTTTCTTTGTGGACAATGGCCATTTGCACAGTGTTCTCCCACGAGTTTTCTCCCGCATTGACTTGAAGAAGCTGAAGAGTAAATGTCAAGGCCGGTTTACTCAAGACAACACCAAACGCTAGACTCTCTCTGTAAATATCTGAGGTTCCTTCCCGCTATTCAAATTGGCGTAATTAATCAGTAAGAACGTACCTAGCACGTGAAATGAATTCCATACCGGAGCAATTGCTGCGAGGTGTTTTGGATTCTCGGCTGCGATGAACCACTACGATACGTGAGCATACACTCATGCATGAAATAGAGTTGTTACTATCTACCTCAGAAACTGCAAGGTACGAATTACCACTACGACCAACTTTTCCAGAGCACCATCGCTGTGCTCCCAGCAGTCAACAACATCTGCACCATCCCGACACTCTTGCGACCCAAATTCATAAATATTACCTTCACTTTTACTAACGCCTCTCGGATCAACGTTCGCAACCGCGTAACCATACTGCACCAAATAACCTGGGTCAGGTGCTTCCCATTTCTAGAGTACCAACAGCTTACGCAACGGAACACCCATACGGAATAGGAAGTTGTCGAGAACTTGGTTTCCGCGTCCTCCTTGTTTGCCATATGGAGACCAGCCTAGAAGAGCTGGGCATTCTTGCGTCTCACTGACAGGTCGATAGATGTCAATATAGATTGTGATGCCATCTCGCCGCTAAAATGATTATTAGATTCAGTCGTCAAGGACCAATGGCACCTAGATTCTGACCTTGATTGGGATATCGCGATCAAACAGTATATCACAAGGCAGAGGAAGGCATCCGGTTCTTCTCACGTAGCCTTTGGGAAGAATCTTGGTTTCTCGACCGAAATCACCCCTCTTGCCTTTGGGTGAGATAGCGGCAAGGCCTTTGGCTGATGAAAGTCGCCAAAAATGATATCTGTTCCACCAATACTGGTTGTCATCTTTGAAGTGCTCCACTATTGCGAGAAAGTATAAAATTTGATAAAGTCAACACCATAATTATACCTTCTCAGATCCTCACTTGATCCCACTTTCAACAATCTTTGAGTCGCGACATGTGTAGCTTCGGTCTTTTTAAAGCCTCAATGCCGAAGAACGCAAGCGTGGCTATATTTTGACTACCAGTGATTTGTAGAAAGGATATTGTGAAAGTTAGCAGATCACCGACTTAGGGTTGTAGCTATAGTTACATATCAGCGAAGGCGTACTCGGAGGTAGACGCTTATTTTGGCAGAAGCGGGACCCAGCCCTAGGCATAAAGCCCCTTAGAATAAATAAGAGTGTTGTAGCCGGCATTTGCAGACACTTGCGGGTCTGTCGATGCTTAAGACATTTCGATGAGCCCTATTCGACCAATTTGTTGCTGTAAGTCATCAAGTAATTCAGTATTCCTCGTGACACACTGCTTTCATTCTCGCAATCACATTGAGCTAAAACAATATACTTACTGTATAGCCCTCTAAGATTAGCTTCCAACAATAATATGGGCGGCCTTCATAACTGGTGCCCCGGAACAGAGCCGCAGAGAGTCAACACCCAAATACCCAAGCGATCATTTTTATGGAACTAGGCTTTAACCAGATAGTAGGAGTACCGAATTAGAATCTAAATGTTAAAGGAGGCTGAAACAGAGAATCTTACGGGAAACTTTTCATGCGTTAATGCGAAATTCATGACCAGACCCCACCAATCAACGATTCGGTCGCCCAATTATACAACTTTGTCTGAAACATAGTACCGATAATTCAGCGCTTATCGTAGTAGTCTCTGTATACGACTAGCTTAGCGACTTGGAAAGATCTGTCCCTGTAAAAATCAGGTTAGAAACTGGTGCATTGTGTAAAGTTGTAAGTGGTTAAGAGTAGGCGCCGTGCCCTAACTGCCTATCAATTAGCGCCCATGTCTATTGCTGGCACCAACACAAAGCGATATCTTGAATATATTGCATTAGTGAGAAAGTGGTAAGTGTTTTATTCTAGATTGTAGCAGATCATTGACAGACACCCATTGGCTTATGTCACCGCCGCAGTACCATACGGCGTAGTACCTGCATGCCCTCCTACCCAGATTCGCTAGTATGCTAGTCATGTCAGTTTCATAACATGAGACTCACAAGAATAAACTCGAAGGTAGTAATAGAGTTTGCGGCTCATCAATTAAGCGATCATATCTGCGAAGGACCTCTTCATCCTTATGTCGGCCTCCAAGACGAAGTCAGCTTTCCTCGATGTCTTCATACAAATTTGTAGCAGCGAATATGAGCAAGCATTGCTCCGTGAAGGATGGAAAGTTGTCTTGGAATCGAGATTGGGACGGTCTTCAAGTCGTCCATGATCAAAATGCGGATGGTCTCCAGGCAGTTCGTGATCAAAAGTCAGATGGTCTTCAGGCGTTGTACAGATATTCGAATCGTGGTTATCCCGGTTATATTCCGCCCCCACAAGGTTTCAAGGATGAAAAGGGGGGAACCGGAAGAATATGCGGTTTGCGAGCGACAAGCTTTTGGCTTGTGTGTGTTATTGTGATCCTCATTGTCGGAGGCGGAGTTGGCGGTGGTATAGGAGGTTGGTTGGCAAGCAAGAAAGCAGAGTACGTTATGAAACATTTCATTCTAAAATTTTTTTACGGGAGGAAAGCCAAATGAGAAATTTTGAATCTTCTGTTCTGATTGAAAAGTAGTTCTTCAACAAGCATCCAAACGCCATCCAACACAACCAACCCAACTCCAACGAGCACAACCACTTCAACGACATCGAGCACAACGAGCTCAACACCATCCGGCACAGCCATAACATCAACGGACATCTGCCCCAGCGCCAATGGCACAACGCACACGGAGAGCCTTGGGTCATTGCAGTACCGCATTATTTGCGACTCCGATTTCAGTGGCAGCGGAAAGGAGACATTATCGTCAATAGTGCTGGTAACGTTTGATCAGTGTCTAAGTGTTTGCAATACAATGAATTATTTCCAGAGTCGGACAGACGTCGGCTGCACTTATAACGTCCAAGGCACGGGTTCGCAGGCGCCGGGTACTTGCTGGTGTTTGGGAGGGAAGAATAAGACTATTGTGTCGGATGTAGGGAATGTGATTGCTGTTCCGGTGTGAATTATGATGTATATTAATGAATTTGAGCGTTCTGTTTTGAAAATCAACTATACCCATGACAAACAGCTTGCTGCATGTTTCTGTCGTATATCATATTCTATCTGTATTGCGTTGCAGATCTAATCTTTCGTAGGTGTATCTGATTATCAAGCAATAGTTTGTCATTTAAAGTTTGCGGAAACAAAAATTCATTTGCGAGTGAGGAAACTTCTATCTCTTTTCGTGCCATCAACACTCGGCCGCGGATGGACACAAAACAGGCTTGACAGATTGGTAGGGCAAACTGATAAGCATGCCATCCGCGGCCGAGAATACACTACTTCAGATTTAAAAGGGATGACATCGTGAACTAATTTACTTTTTCGTCTTACTTCTCTTTGAATTACCCCAAAACGAGTTACTGTAAAGTCCTTGCTTACTTCTTATTTACAGTATCACTGTTATCGATCAACCTGGCAAAATGGAAGCTAAGGAGCCCCCAATTATTGATTTTGCGCGTAAGAAACGGAGACTCCCGAGAAAATAGGGCTTCTACTGAACATTAGCTAGCATTCTACGGCCCGGAATGCGCTGCAAAAGAGGTCCTTGTCAAAGAAATCAAGCACGCCTGTCAAGAATTCGGCTTCTTTCAACTTGTTAATCATGCAATTCCATCCGACCTACAAGAATCTATCCTTCATCAAAGCAAAGAGTTTTTTGAGCTTCCAATTGAAGTTAAAGAGAAATATAGCAAAGGTAGGTTATCAAAGTTTTACATTTTAGCAGTGGGGTACAGTATTGGCTGATGGAGGAAAAGACATCGGAGGTTTCAACCGCGGATACGAGCGTCTAAGGGCTCAGAATTTCGAGAAACGTACAAAAGGAGATTTGAAAGAAGGATTCTACCTTGGAAGGAATTTACCACTCAACGATCCAAATGTGGTGGCAAGGAAATTCGGTCAAGGGCCGAACAAGTATCCAGAAGAGCTTAGTGATCCTGCAAAATTCCGGAATGTGGTGGATGACTACCACAGTGCGCTCACGTCGTTGGCAATGGGGATTCTACAAATGCTTGCTCGGACGCTAGACCTGGAGGACAATGCTTTCAGTGAATTCTGCCAGCATCCGGTTGCTGTGCTCCGGCTCCTCCACTACCCTCCTCAGGAACCTAATGCATCTGAGCTAGAGAGAGGTAAGCTTCTTGATCTTTGTCATGTCGCGTTGCTAACGAAATGCTCCAGGAATCGGTGCTCACACAGATTTTGGCGCCATCACGATCTTGCTGCAAGACACGACCGGCGGCCTTCAAGTGTGGAACAACACTTCTTCAGAATGGATTGATGTCACACCCGTCCCAGGGGCCTATGTTGTCAACCTAGGTAACATGATGATGCGGTGGACAAATGATCGGTATCTTTCTACCTTGCACCGGGTGATCAATAAGAGTGGCAGAGAGCGCTTCAGTGTACCATTTTTCTTTTCTGGGAATCCAGATTACACAATTCGCTGTCTGCCAAGCTGTGAAGATCTTCAGGAAGGAGCAAAGTATCCCCCGATTACAGTGGGAGAATGGATGGGTGGGCGTTATGCGGATACTTACGGTACATCGGAGGAGAAAGCTATAGGGGAACTTCGCAAGGAACCTGAAGCCCGGAAAATGGAAAACTAGCCAACCCAATTGCGAGTTTGAGAATAGAAGCAGTGGTTGTAATAGTTACTTGTTATCACCGATAAGGCCCACAGATAGCAGGATGAATTTCCTTGTTTTCCCTTCAAATATGGTTAATAGATTCAAAAATATAGTCCTACCTTTTGCTCGCAGATGCAACCGATTTACACTACTTCTAATGCGCTGAACTATCCCGTGGGGTTGTCAACCCACGACGACACTGCTCTAACTTCGACGTCGATATATCGTGTACAGAATACATAGATGCTAATCCTACTACATACATTTAAACCATGTGATTTCATGCACTATCAAAGATATCCATCGTAAAATCCAATATTGCGGTATCTCTAGAAAGCCAATCCACAAAGGAGTTGCCGTTGAGCTCACCAGAAGGTAATCCACCAGACTGTCCACGTGAATCCCGATCGTTCTTCTCAACACGGGATATGATTTCCTTGAGATTAAATTCCGTGTCATCGCCTCTCTCCACACTTCTATTCAGCTCCAAGAGTGTTTTTATCAGGGAGACCCCTCGTTTCGCGATCCGGCTCTTGACCTTGTTTTCCTGTAAAAAGTTTGAGCTTTTTAATGCTAGGTCACGTATTTCTGTTGCGTCAAGTAATTGTGTACCGGTACCCTTTGAGAATATAAGCTCGAATAGAAGCCACACCACAGTCGTCAAAATTTGTGTGTTGACGGTCCAGAGGCTCCTGACAATAGAACTGTAAGGGTCCTCTGGCTGGGAAAGTAATGTCGCAAGACTCCGGCGCATAATTGGAAGACAGGAAACTTTGGTATATGCGAACCATGGATCCTTGAAGCTGGGAATTTGAAAATGTCGATGTATTGAGTAGAACTGTTAGCAAGATCAATCGTTAATTTCATATACTTCTGTAATCACAACGAATATCATACTTTATGTGCAAATGAAAGTGACAGAACCTCCCGTTGGTGTCGGATATGAGCAGGGAGCTCATCGTCACGAGATGCGTTTCTGAAGAAGGTCGGCATCTTATCCATCAATTCTCTCATCTCATGATCTGACTGTATTACTTCAGCGTACAACTTGTGAAGGCCACCTTCAACTGCATCCGGATGACCTTGTTGGCACATTCGATCCTGCGTTTTCCAGATCAGAACTGCCACTGTCATGAAGATCAAAGGTTAGCTAGACACTCTTGACGGCTTGTGAATGGATCAGCAAACCATGATTAAGCACCATAGTATAACTTCCTTGCGTATAGTGCTCCTGATCGTGGTCAATAACATCGTATGGGGAAAACATGAGAGAGAGCTCTTCTTCACAGTTCTTCGGCATCGGAGTGTTGAATTGCGTTGGATGGATATTATAGGTATTGTTAAATGGGATCTGTAGCCAGTCTTGTCGGACCAAAAACCACCAGACACGCTTGCAAGTCTCACGGTCAATAAGGCGCTGTTGTATGGCCCGTGGAGACTGTTCAACTGTATCGGTATCTTTCCTTGGATCAGGACCAAGACGATGGAGACAGAGACACTGCGCTATCCGGACTGCACTTGCTAGTAACACAGATATTCGGTCAGACTGTCCAATGTTGTAACCGATGTAGATAAGTAGGCATATCGCTTGGATGCTGAAGAGGTTATGATTAACCATGAAGTCGGCATCATGGAGACTGTCGATGCTCTTCTGATAGCATAATTCAGCTAGATTGCCTATAAAATCAGTTAGGACGCCTCAATGCGAAAATTCGCTAATAGAGACTTACTAGGAAGAAGAATGCCGAGTTCTTGTAGCAACAATGGATCCATATGGTACAGAGTTACCTATCAAGTTGTAATTAGCCAAGCCATCGTAAACTTAGCTTTTTGTATATAGATTACCCCGAGCATGGAGTAGTATAAGCTAACCCACGACCATTCTAATTCTGTTGGATCGGCAAATGATTGTTCACACTGTTCACGAAAGGTGGGCAAATGAACAACGTTATGAATCCAAGAAATAGACTCTTGGTGGTAAAGCATCATTGCTCTGACTTGGTTGGGAGTAAAGAGCGGGTCAAAATTCGGAGTTGCGTTACTGTTTCTGCGTAACACTTGGGGCTGTCCAATCTGTGCGATCTGCAGTACACGCTGGCGGTTGAGGGCTAAGAACTCTAGCATGACCGCTGCGTCCTCGGTCACATTTTCCACGGGCTTTTGCCTTGGCCGTGTAGATGGAGAATGAGGCGTCGTGGCGTGAGCATCATTAGAGGTGACAGGAGTAGTTTGAGAAGGCGATAAGATAGTTGAAGAGATCCCTGACGCTGGGGTATTCGTTAAAGCGTCGCCTGAGTTATTATTTGTCACGGTCGAAGTAGTCCTCGTTGCTGGTATTGGCCTTCTTCCAGCGTCTGATTGATTCCCAGCGCGTCTCCGACATAGGTGTTCGATTCCTCGCTCGACGCATGCTGAGCAGGGGATTTGCTTGGAGCAGCGCAGTTTCCGACGCGTGCATTCCACACACGAATATGCGGCGCGCGGGCGTTTCCTGCTCGCTTTAGAAGAAGACGTCAATGACCTGCTCGAATCCATTATTGATGAATGATAATAGATAGGTCCAAATCTATGCCCATGGATGAGAGACGTAAGATCATCGAAGAAGGGAAGAAGAACGGACGATGCTATCTCTGTCGGCCGCGGGTCGATGATAAGCCCGGAAAGATCCGCGACAACCGGATTAGGGCTCTAAATAGGGCTAGGGCTAGGGTTCGAAGGCTTACGGCGTGGACTGAAATTGTGACCAGAGATTCAGACAAATTGAAACCAACATGATACTCAGATCAATGATGCCTACGTGGTTGGACTCAGTGGCGCTGAATGCTCACCGTCATGCGACTTCATGTTCGGCCGGGTTTAAGGTTCGTAATACAGGCACCGGGGACTCAAAGTGCATATAGAACTCACGTCATAATGTGGCATTTTGAATCTGAGGATGAAGAAGAAAGGACATGGGTGAGAAGTCTTCGAAGGAACCAAGTCCTTGTCCTCTCTGTTTGGGCAGCATTTCCTGGCTGGGAGAATCATGTTGCCGCTGCGAAAATGGAGATCATTACAGCAGAGAGTGCCTCGAAATCTCTGACAAGGGGTGATGTGCCAAAATGAGTGTTAGTGTTACTGATTTGGAACTACTTTATTTGAACAAGGTATGTCGAGCTATGTTCGATGTTAAGCCATACATAGGTTCTAATCAAATCGCTCCGACCCCAACTCAAATTTCACTGAGTTGGGCCCACGAGCTTCAGTGAGCTTGGTCGTGAGAATGAGGAACCTAGAATAAACAAAGCCACGAAACTGCCGTTGGTGCGCTGAACAATGAGACTGGAAAAACTATCTAGGGTTAGGGCCAGAGCCTCAGAGAGGATGAATTTGATGTGGTCCTGAAATGACCATTGTTTTCATTATTTTGCTGGTGATTTGTAGCTCTTACTCTTCATTTTTCATTCTTACTTTATTTCCTTGCAACTCATTCCTCTTCCTACTGCCTGTTGTAATCATGACTACACCAAATTTACTGTCTCTTTCGACCGAAATCCTATTTCACATTTTCAACGACTCGATCGGCCAAGTAAGCTCTCACTCATCCTGACATGCTCCCGCATTCTTGGTCTATACGCGAGATTCTTCGACATGGAGCGCCACCGCGATGACCCTGATGCACGGGAAAACCTTCGTTTTCCAGCAATAATCTCCTGGGATGATCCCCAAGGCCAGGCAACCATAACCAAATATCTGACCCTCTCTGGCGGGGATAGTATCAACAGCGAGCCATCATCGCCAACCATTGAAGAGCTCGAAGGGTCAACATGTAGATCCAGACTTTTCTGCAGGTTTCTCGTTTGGAGGCGAAGAGGTAGAGGAAATTCCATTATATGACGAAAGCAACGACGCGCACGAGGACGCCATGGTAGTATCAACTATATCGAGTGGTTAACGAGGAAATCCCAAATCGATGGCAGTTGCGTTTTATGCGTTGAATGTGGTTGCTACATGTTGTGCCATAGGCCAGATGGGAGAAGGGTCCGTTGGACAGCGAACCAGATTAGGCGTCCAGCGTATGTGCTACCTCCATCTATTCCAGTGCTTTCTTTTTCCTTCTCAAATGATCATTGCTGATATCCTCTAGCTGGATGCAACACTGCGGTCCTTGCGATCTTGCGATGGGAATTCCGCCTGGGGCAGTGCTTCCTAAATTTTGTGGAAGACGGCATGGGTTTGGAAAAGTCAAGAGCATGCCCTTTTCCAACAAGCGCGCACAGGCAGTGCTATTATCTAGATGCAGTTTTGAAGCACGGTTCAGGACTAATGTCATAACATCATTCTTATTACCTTCTATGTCTGTCTTGCAATTTTACATTCCTATTACTTTCCCAGTTCTTTGTACCTGTAGGAAGCACTTTGTGAAGCATTTTTCTCTCTATATTAGAGAAGTGTAAACAAATCATTCACGAACTAAATGAAAATTTGAATACTTTAAGATAAACGCCACAGTAAATGCTAGTTAGTATTGATTGCTCCAAGAAAATCACGCATGATTGACCATATGTGCCGCATAAAGATTCAACAAATAAATGGAATGGAAATGCACTGCCACCAACACATACCAAAAAGAGACGCATGAGGCTGTAGGATAAACAGCCTTGCATGAAAGTATCTTTATGCCTCGTAAGATTGAAGTTTACTATAAATTACGTCTACGTGTCTAGGTCAGAGAGACATTTCAAATTACAATTTTCTTATTTTGTTATCTACCTCGCTACAAAACCCTAACTTCCTATCATTTTTCCGGTCACCTGCGATACCATTTTTCCATAGAACAAATCAACAACATGCCTCACTCTACATTGGAAGACGAGGAACAGACCCGAAATCATGTTCCATTTTGGACAGCGGATGATCTCGCCGACACCAGGGAGATCCCAACGTATCTCTTTCGCCTCACAGCCCCTGCGACAGACGGAATAACCACCGAATCCCATGTTTGCCCACCGGAACCACGAAATGAAAACTTGCTCGATCTTGAAAGCTGCGATGCAGCCAATCGTCTTTATCGACACTTGAAACCGGTAGATGGACATCAAGACAGTTGCAATTTTATGAGTTGGTCGAGTTCCCTTTCTTTCCTAATTCAGTACGCTTTCTATCGATCTACAACGTGGTCGGCGGATCAAAATTTCGATGATATAAAACTTCTTGTCATTGATACCAGAAACTTACCCAATGGTGTATTCGCCAAAGATATGGACTTGCTCAAAGCCCTAAGTTCAAAATGCAAGTGCGAATACCACGAGAAAATCAGATACTTCACTAGAATGCGCAACGGTGATTATTACTTCGGCGAATATCTCACGCAGGGGGCTTTGGATCTCTTTGAAGCAGATTGTATACAAGTCAATTTTGGAAAGATGGTAGATTTGGGACTATTCAACTTATTACCAAATGCCTTGAGAGATGAGCAAAATTGGAAAAACTGGGCAAACCCCGTTAAATCATCTCGAACCCCCTTTTTGTTCCCCAGTCACGCACGACGAACATCAGAAGACGAGGTTCATGCCGCTATCTCTATCGCAAAAACCCTATTCAGAGGCCCTTGGTCACTACCTGTTGCTGCTATGCTACTTGGTCTTCAGCCTCGGCAGAGAAATGATCCCGCAATTCTCAAAGGTTTAATTGAAGGTTATGGAGGTGTGTATATCTTAACGATATATTGCAGTACGCTAACACATGGGACTGAAAATAACAGGAGATATTATTCGGGACATCGTATCGCAGGGACTCATAATAGATGGCGAAAAATTGCCGGAGGTTCAGCAATACCGGTACATTATCGATGATCTCGCGTCAGCTGTACTGAACAATGACGAATCATCTTCTTCTGATACTAACGATTCTACTGACGGCGATTCTACATCTATTGATGATATAACCTCAGTAAGTACGCCGTTTTCCATATCGAGTCTTAGTTACAGCTAACACAGTGACATGTAGAATATGAAGACCCAACTTACTATCAATTGATGGAGGATTGGCATGATGGTTTGTTGATGGGTTTTGGATGGGGGATACGGACGGATCTTGCTTTTTTGATCACTTTTTTCATATGTTAGGTATATCGGGTCCTGCGCATAGAGACGTTGAATACTTTTGGTTTCGAAATTTACAGTGATTAGATAGATTTAATCTTTTCGAATTTGATATTATCGTTGCAAGACAATGGAAGTACACCTGGGCAGGACGTGGCATTGAGACCATATCAATTATATAAGACAACCGAAATGTTATGTGATCAAATGCTTTACAAATGCTTAGTATCTCCATCTCCAAGCTGGATTCTTCCAATCCATAGCCTGCACCTCCGTAATCGACTTGCCCTCCAACACAGAATCAACATCAACCTTCTCCCTCTTCCCATTATCCCATTTCATCCACAACAACAAAGCCACACTCAACAAGAACGTAACACTAGCACAAGCCAGATTCAGCCCATTACCAATATGATAGTTGGGTGCATCAAAGGCCAAGTAACTCCATGTACTAATCAAGCCTCCGATGTTACCGAACATGACTACAGTGCCGATGGCGCCGGATCGAGCGGTGTCAGAAATAACGTTTGCGGACGCATTGGCGTTGCAAAGCGCACCGAAGGAGAATGCGCCTGATGCAACGAGGAAAGTTGCGCCGTAGCGAACGTGTGCGTTTGTAGAGCCGAGGAACATGGCATAACCGATGATCATGAGTGGAGAGGAGGCAATGAAACAAACCATGCGACGATCCATTTGCCAGCTCATGAATGGGATGAAAAGGGTGAAAAACGCGCCAACAACGTACGGAGGCACGGTGTGCAATTGCTGCGAGATAACACTGTCATGAGGGTAAATTGTCTTGATAATTGTTGGGGCAAAGACAGCCAAGCCTTGAACGGTGATATTGTTCAAGAGAAAAATTATGGCAGTCATCAAAGTAACGGGGGAAAAGATTCCGCGGAGCGCTTTTCGGCTGTCGAGTGATTCAAGGACCTCAGTTACGCCGACACGCTCGGACTTGAGGCGCGCAATAGCAAGGTCTTTTTCGTCCTGGTTTAGCCAGCGGGCGGTGGATGGTCGATCTGTCATTGTGAAGAATCCAATGATGGCGAGACCACAGGTAATAACGCCCTCAATGGCAAAGATCATGCGCCATGTGTGCAGACTACCGACGGATTCAAGCTTGAGGATTGCTGATGCGAGCAAACCTCCAAAGGCGCCTGCTAGGGGAGCCATAACGATATAGCATGAGAGCCGGAACGCGAGTTCACTGCGCCGGTACCATCGTGACATGTAATATGCGATACCGGGCAATAAGCCTGCTTCAAACATACCAAGCAAAAACCTGACTGCAGAAGCGGCGTGTATATCGTTGACAAAAGCCGTTCCGAGAGAACTAATTCCAAAGCCTAGGGTCAATGCTGGAATGAATTTGCCGGGTCCAATCCATTTGCATGCAATGTTGGATGGAATCTCGAATATAATATATGAAGTGAAGAAGACGGATAAGACGATATTGTAGTCGTTTCCTTTCAAACCGAGATCCTTCTCGAAGCCGGCGAGTCTGGCGTTTCCAATATTGGCACGATCGATAAAACAGAAGAGGTATAGCAAAGCAACTGTTGGGATGATGAAGATATCGATTTTTCGTACTAGACGTCGTTCGGCAACGGTGTCGAACTCGACGAGAGGTTGGCCGTATCTATTTTCAGTCAGCGGGTTGACTGGCATAAATAATTATAATGAGCTAATGTTCGTACCGATCAGTTGCGACATGCCCTCTCTCAGCAGCATCATGAGCTTTAGCAATATGAACGCTCTCAGGTTTATCTTCATGAGGCGCTGCCCTCTCAGCATTCGCAATATGAGTCTCCATGTTGTTTTATGAACGTATCCTAGTACCAGCTAATAAATGCGTAACCCAAAACTAGAAAACTTTTCAGACCAGGAAAAAGGGACACAGGGACACACCATCTATTTAAGCTACTTCGGCATATTCGAGGGAGCTCAATAATTAGGTCCAGCTATTTCTAGGCGCAAAGTGTGTAACTACATTCCTGAGACTGAGATAAACTTCAACCACTCGCTCGCCTCGGAAATGTGCACCTATCCGACCGACTACAACTACCGAGTATCTAGACCCGTCAATCGCTACACTATTACTGGAGAGCTGTCGATTTTTGTTCTCGTCGATATCCGGGGATCAAACTCTGATTCAGCAGGAAGGTATCTTGGATTTGTGGTTCGTTCAATAGCAAATTGACATTTTTGTGGGGAAGAAGTCTCTCCCCAAGAAGTGTCTGAGCCACAACCAGAGCCCGAGAGCTAATGTAGCTGTCAGCTTATCACCTTGCCCCGCTCGCATGGCGTTTTTTGGCCTTGGTCCTACCAATGATTGATGATCGGATCGTGAACATGTCAACGTGAATGACTTTCTTGCGGGACGATTTGGCTTGGTATGAGGGTCCGGGGGACGCGGGGTATGGTTTGGGCCAATTAGGATTGTTTTGCACTGGCAGATACGTCGCACATGGCAGAATGCCGAGAGAGCCAAGGGGACTCGGGATAATTGGACGTCTTCAATTTGATAAGACAGATTACTTGTATTTTCTTGTTAAGAAGACGAGTTCGGGTTCATTGCTAGTTTCGACATTCTCCTGAGAGATGGCCCGAAGAAGTATAGGACGTATACTGAAGCTACTACGCTGAGAGATACAAACCCCAATATTGCGAATGCCCATTTAGTGCTTAGGTTTGCAAACATGAGAATCCCTATACAATGTCAGCCCGCGAAAAAAAAAAAAGCAAAGCGTTGAACAGTGGGCCGAAAGAAAAAGTCCCACGGGCTAGATATGCCGTTTCTGGCCATGCCCGAAAAGCCGGGGCCCCGGACAGAGGCAAAAAGGGGGCCACATAATATGGAGGTACGTGTACCCTCGAAAAATAATAATAAAAAAAAACACACGTACCTATATGCACACATCCCGCCGCCAATAGCTGACTCGGGATAAGAAACGCGGCAATTGCACTGCCAGCCACATTCGGATAGCTGTCAGTGATGTAGTTGAGTATACTCAACCACAACAACGGATCTGCGACTCCCAGTACAGCGCCTGCGATTACGGGCGACCAGTAGGATACATTGCCATCCGAGGTAAATGCGAACCAGAGCAGGGATATGGGAAATCCCCAGACAGCAAAGAGGGAGAGTAAGAAGCGGGCTTCGGGACGTGCGATGCCATTGTGTTGCAAGCGGTCCCGCTTGTAGAGTGTTGTTTGGATAGGGATGAATATTATAAACATTAATACTGCACCAGCGACGAAGTTGAGATATGTCAGATTTGCGGCGATGACGCTTGAGTGCTCTGTGTTAGTGTTTTGTGTCCGACCCTTTTTCGTCCCGCAATATTTTGATATTGGCTGCTTGATTAAAAGAGAGGGACACTTACGAGAGGTGATTATTGACGACAAACACGTCAAACACACCATACAGATATAAAAATAGCAATCCGTATATGTAGCCGTTGAAAAGCCCTAAACATATAACGATAGGCTCGGTGAATAAGATTCGAAAACACATTGTAGTCACAAACCGCATTTCCTTGAGTATGGCGATTCTTGTTTCTGTAGTTTCCTTTTGCCGTTCGTTAGTCTCTGACTGGGATTTCTATGCTTTGCTGTTCCGTATTGCTCAAGAAATCACTATTCGCGGCAGTGTCTCTGGCAGAACAGCCAAAATCAGTACGAAGAATCCGGCTAGGATCACACTATCAGGCAGATAGTCAGTATAATATTTGCATATTCATCATTGGAGTGACATGCTTGATCCAAAAAATCCAATTCAACCCCATATTAGGGTTATTCATGATCCACACACCAACGACACCACCCAAACTCGACCCCGATGTCGACGACGCAATGAACAGCGCCAATGGCTGGCTGGTATTATCCGCAGTACCAAAGAGATCAGCAATTGTGCCAGCGACGTTTGACATCGCAGTACTACAAGCGATACCAGACAATAGCATGAATATGATCATCATTGGTAGATTGAGTGCGAGGGCACATCCCTGTTACCATTCATCAGAACACTAATCCAAACTCTACAATAAAGGGGGATATACAATTTGACATAACCCATAAACCGCAATACTTCCAACATAAACCCACTTCCGTCCTCCAAGATCACTCAACGGCCCCAAAAACACAGGTCCAGCCGCATTCCCGACTATGAGCATCGACTGTCCTAGCGCAATGACTTGCGTAGAGCCGCCAAATTTCGCGTCTAGTGGCGCTTGGGCGCTAGTGTATGTTGTCGAGATCAGCATGATTGCGACTTGCAGGAGACAGTAGATCGTTGCGATGGACCATTTTTGCCATGTTGGCCAATGGGAGGGGAGGAGAGGGCCTCGGTATCGGTAGCGCTGTTCTTCGTGTCGTCGCTGTGCATGGTTGGAATTGTGGAGAATCCAGACTGGGGATTGTGTTTGTGAAATGGTTTGATCTTCTTTGATATGTTCAACGCTTATCATGGAGAGATTCGCGGGGTGCAGGTATGACTTTGCGCGTTCCTTTGGAGAAAAGAAGCTGAGGAGAAGAAAAGGCCAATCAAACCTTAGATCTCCTTCGACAAGCAACACACACCCAGGAAAGGGGAAGATCTTCAATGTATCATGCAAGCCATCCAGGTATGCAGATTCCAGGCAAGGCTGGAGACCGATTGGACCGTTCCAAGTAATTTCCTAATTAGGCAATTTACTTTCCAGCCTTATTCCCAGATAGACTGGAGAAGATGACGACAATTGATACATCTTCTTCGCCTTCTCATATACGAATGAGAATGTTAGTCAAATTAAATATCACTAGGATCTGTGACTGGAAAATCACCTAAAGACAAACTAACATCTACCCACGCCACAAGTACAGAAACCTCGAAAAGGCAATTACACAAAAACGCATGTAGTAAGTAATCTAAACCCATCAATGATCTACTAACATGTATCATGCATGATTTGCATACAAATACTTGTACGTGTGTAAATCGAACCCGCTTGAGCGTATGAGACTCTAGTATCTTATTTGGGTCGACATGAACGTTGCACAAGAAGCTTGGAACTCGCTGATCATCACGATAAGTGCTTTTTCTCCATGAATCAAGGTAGTCTTTGGAAAAGGAATAAACATATTATACTCAAGTGTTTGTATGCAATTGTTTTTGGGGAGGGGGACTTACTCGGTACGTATAGTATAGCATAGCTTAAGCTCGCTCAGACTTAGGGTTATGCATCTCTAACATATAGGCACACGGTTACGCAGTACTAAGTAGGGATCTACATAGTTAAATGTCAATTGGTATACGTATATGCATAATACATCTACTGATTTCCTGATAAGGTAGGCATACTAATATATAGACAGGCACCCAAACCTTTCAAACCCGAGAAGGGAAAACATCAACGAAGGAGGTCAGCCCACATTTGCATACCTAAATACCGCCATGGGCGTACATGTGTCACCCTCCTTTACTCCGTACCAGTTCTAGGTAGATATCTGTATATCCTTAGTTACATGCTCGAATGTATGCAAATCACAGAGTTCACCATGGTGTATATTCGCCCTATTCTTGATGAAGTCGATTTGTGGTATGACACTTTAGAAATACCTGCACACCATCCATGGACGTCGTGTTACTCAGACACACTGAAGAGGCCTTTTACCTTGAGTGAGTGTGTAGTGCCATGTGTAGGCATAATTTAGGGTACGTAGCTACGTTATCTGAAGAATGATGAATGAAGCATAGCCGTGGTACATGTATTCTTAAGACCACCCATAAAATGTTGTAAGATTGTTGATAGGGGACGATTTAAGCTTGATTCAATCCTTTTAAGGGTTGTATTGACATGGAAAGCAACAGTCTGAAAGCCGTCAGTCTCCTGTATCTACCTTACTACCCATTTTCCAATTATGAAATTATCAAGTCGAGTATATTCGTCATAACCTAATATCAAAGTTATAAATGACTCCCAACCGTATCTAGGTAGATGGTCGGTAAGAACAGAATGGAATCAAAAAAGGAATCAAATAAACCAAAAAGAAACAACCAAAAGTTTGAAACAAGTGAAAAAGTACACGTCATTTCCAGTCATCACATTTGGGGTATTCTGCCCGGACTCCAAATATATATGTTTGTGCGTATATATAGATATATATTCATGTATGTATATAAAACAACCGTATCGTACGAAAAAGGGTTCAAATAGTAGATTGGGATAAAGGAAATCAACTGGCCGGTTCGGCTCTTAATCGCATGGGCACGTTGGGCCGTTGATGTTGTTGTTGCTCTTGATGTCGTTGGACTTGAGCGCGAAGGTTGTCAGCTTTCTTCCACAAGTCTTCTCCTTTCTCGTCACAGATGGGTGACAGCCATAATGTGGACTTTAGTATCTTTTTGACATCTGCCCACGTGGATAAATTCGTTGCAACGGCGACCTGACTTAACATCGCAGCGAACCAAGTAACAGTCTCGGGTTTGGTGGATGCAATACCACCAACAACCAAAGTCCAGACGAAAAGCTCAGGAACGGTTTTCCAGGCCTTTGGTAGTGATTGACTGAACAAAGCCTGCCGTAGCTGTGCGGTCAATTGAGGGAAAGGTGCCATGGCGGGAACCAGAGGGAAGATGGTGATCAGGCAATAGATAAGAGTAGCTAGTCTGAGTGGTTCATAGGTTGGACACTCTTCGCTCATATTTAACTCGTCTGCGGTCGGCAAAGATAGAGCTCGGTGTTGAATTGAGTTTCGGCGATCAGCCATAATAGGCGCATCACAGCCCGCAAAAGCACCAGCAAAAATGCCTTGCATGTATAACTCAATGACAGCGTTGTAGCTGTACATATCTTTGAATAGTATAACAAGTTCGCTGGGAAGACCAAGCTCAGCCATCTTAGGGAAATCGCCTCCTTTGTACATTTCCAAAAGGAACTGAATTGGTTGAGGCCAGTCGGGTTGTCGGTGTCGTCCGGCCGTTTTGATAATCGGTGTATAAGGGAATAGTGGTTTTCGTAAAAACTTGGATGAAAACATGACCGTCGCAAGGGACATCATCTCCGCTAAGCCGGCCAACTCAATTGCGTCGAAGCCTCCGCGTATCTCAAGCAACCGGATCAAACCCATGACATGTACCTCGTCGTAGTCTAGGTACGAGTATATGTTGGCCCACTGAATATCGTTAAATGGTGATTTGTGGGTGTCACGACCGGGCGCAAAGACCGCTTCGTCGTAGCGACTATATCCCATGAGAAACACCGCCATAAGTAGCTCATCCGTCTTCTGCGCCGCAGGGTCTTGTAACGCCTGATTAATCCTCCGTATTGATTCGTTCTCTGCAGTCATAATTTGTAGCATTTTCTGCCGTCTTTGCCTCGATGGCATTCCGCTCTGCATACGCTCGAGGACAAACTCATGACTGAGTGTGCCGTATAGAAATGCTGACAGCAGAGCGGGGCTACGCAGCACACTCGAAAGCCATATATCAGAAATCGTTGGCGCGTCGGTGTTGTTGGTATCCTGAGGCAGCATCTTGGTCATGACGACCGAGGCGGCTAGAAACGTTAGTATGCAATCTAAAGAGTAACCGACAGGGCCAATACTAACAGTATTTAATTGTCCGTCGAACAGTATCCTCAGGTACCTCTGTCCCGAAGACAGTCAGCATGGGTGTCTTCAAGCCATGATTAAGCGAAGCGGTCAAATCAATCGTATCAGATGACGATTCGCGTTTGTACGGTACAAGAGTGCTGTCAGATAGTGTGGTTTCTTCTTCCTTTATCACCGAAGACTCCTGGGTATCGGGCTCCGACTTCACAACGATTTCATTAATTGCGGGTGGGCTGGATAGAGGAGGACTCTGCAAGCTTGGTCTTTCGTACGGTTTGGATCTGACGGGTTCTTTGGAACCGGCCTTGCGGCGCTTCCATATATATCGACCAGCATTGGCTCGAATGAGCGTTCGACTGGAGGAGCTCTCTGTTCGTGATGAGGGATCGACCGATATGAAGTTGAATCCGGCCGGGGCGGAGTCAGAGGCAGACATTGGCGGACTAGTACGGCGAGTAGAATGGGTTGTTAGAGCATTAGGCGTGAATGGGACAGGGTTGTCCATTTTGTTGTGAAATCAGTGATACAAGACTCGTAGGTCGAGCGAGACGCCATCAGACTGACGCCAGCCTCTTGGGAAAGTATTAATCAGACATCCATCCGATGGCAGGATGTTGATGCAGTTCCGGATGAGCGCAGTATGCGATAGTGGACAGTATCGTGGGAATCAATCGTATAGCGAGTTCGAAAATGAGGATGTATATTGCGGATGTATACTGCGAGGAGACTGTCGTGATCGTATTTAATGCCGTGACGATTCAGCTGGGAGAATCTGTGTGACTGCAGAAGACGTCCACTTTTGACAGAGCTGAAATCACCGACTAAGTTAGTGAGACGGCAGAAGGCGGTGGAAAGTTGGACCGGGATTCGAGTTTGCAGTGGAGAGAGCGGGTGGCTCGAGGCGAAACGTGGATATGTGAGGATGTTTGTGAGCTGATAATATGAATGATATATATAATATATATGTATATATATTCATATATACCGTATGTTCAAGTGGCGGGGGTAGGTTGAAGAGATTCAGAGAATGGGCTGTGGACGGCCGGAGAAATGAGGGAAAAGCAGAAGGGAGGAGCGACCGTCAGAAAGGAAGGAACGAACGATGAGGGCAGTTGGCGCTTGCCTTTCTGCCGTACCTCGTGACCCCAGCCAATCAGAGCGCGAGTTGACGTCGGCTGCACTCTAATCCCGCGTTCCGGCCTCGGATTGTGTACGAGCGGCCAATCAACAGCCAGAATTTGTGAAGATAAGTGGGGTTTGCGCTTCCTTTCTGGGATTAGCGTGTAATCACTAGTCTTGTCCTAATTTTCTAGCAATTCCGTCTCTCGAACTTCTTCTCCGGTTTTCTGCTTTGACCAACCCACTTCATAGTGTCTGTGATCTTTGCCATTGTTCTACTTATCAGACAGCAGATCTTAGTTGGCTTCATGTACGATCGATTCGACGACCATCTACTACGTACTGCAATGCCCAGCCGGTCCGATCCGCGGGGTGATCAGTGGGTAAGCAGCAGTCCAGATCGTAGTCTTTGTGCGGAGTATAGTCAAGGCAGATGTCTCGTCGATGGCGGTGGCTGCTACCATGTCGCGTTTCACGTTGTGATATTGAGAAACACCACCTGCGAAGTCTATCTCAGATACGGACTCACGGAGTACTCCAGTGGGCGCACTGGGCGGCGTGACAGGTCAAACCCTACGTAGTAATCCTGTATCCTGTGACTGCCCCTCTGCCTTACCACCACGTACCAGGATATACAAGGCGACGAATGGCTTGAGCCTAAAATGACTTGTACACACTACTTACTTACAGTCTTGCAACCATCAAACCGCAGCAACATGCCTGACTACTCCATTGTCGTGAGATTCTAATCGTTTGTCATGTTTGACAGACCAGGCTATGCCCTTCCAAACAAACGAGACCAATACTCTTGTTTCTAAACTTTCTTCACCCCTGGGGCTTGAGCTTTGACCTCCAGTCCACCAGCACGATTGGCCGATCTGATCGCTACTATTAGTTTGAGTAGCAGAGATTGGAGGTGTCATAACGCTTCTAGTGCGTTTGTCTGTCCCATTTGAGTAATACATGGATGGTAAAATGTCAAAAAGTATCGAGGCCTTCAAATCCAACGAATGGAAGTTGGAAATAATAGATTGGGGGGCATTTTCCCCTGCCACTTTATACAAAAACCCACTCCCCTACAACTCTATGGATTTTCTATGGCAACAAAACCCACGGTCGTGGTACCTGTGTTAGATAGAGGTATATCACTCTGTCCAAGCTACACAACTCTTCAGCATCATGCATCGCACCGTACCACTTCCACGGGTTCGCTTCTTCACACGTACTTACCACTTACTACATCAAGGCGTCTCTCTTTGCAACCAGTCACAACTTACCACCCAGCGATCTTGCTTCGTGGCTTACTGAAATAATTAATTTCTCCGACTTGGGAAACTCAAAACTCCATTGTGACCTGTCACATTCCAAGTCCGAAGGTTCTGGGTGCTGGAGATAGCTGTATGGATTCAGGGTCAACGGAACTGAGTATCTTACCTGGGTATGTTGACGCTGAAGAGAGTTGAAATGGTTTATTCTTTCAAACTGAGAGAATGTCCTGGCTATCTAAATGAAGCTCAGGAACAGAAGACAGTGCTAGACTGTAAATGCCAGATATAAAATCGCTATCAGAGAACCTCGGAACTCATTCGGCTGATCCTGCAGTATTTACAAAGGATATCCCAGGATCACTCTCAGCCTTTTGCGTTCTACAAGCAATTTTCATGGTAGAAAATAACAATTTGCGGAGATACCTATACCCCTGAATATATCCATCTTTGCATAAAGTCCCACAAAGCGAGATTCCCTGATATAGAGCCATCCAACCCCAAACCCCAGATCGAGCTAAAACAAAATCGATAGAAACACATCTCTCACCTCCACTCAGTAGCCTCGCAGACTAAAAATTCACAATTTCCTCGCCATAACACCCCTCCTCCATTTCTCCGGATCCCAACCGTTCCACTGGTCCAATTCCTCCTTCAAAATCTCGATATATTCATCCCCCATGCCCCCGGCATCAACTTCACCAAATCCATGTCTCTGATAAAACTTCCCGTTCCACGGAACGTCCAGAAAGGTAATCAACGTCAACCAGTTAAAACCTTGATTACGCGCATATTCTGCGATTGTATCTAGCAGACGTCCTGCGATGCCTTGTCTTTGGAATGAGGAGTGGACTGAGCATTCGGCGATATACAGATGTTTGGAACTGTTAACGTTAATATCTTGCTCATTGTATCGCGCAGGTTTCATGCATTTCGCTGCTAAGAAGGCAACAGGAATTTCTACTCCGAACTTGTCCTCTGTGGTGGTAGCAACCCATAAAAGATGTGAGAATAAATGGGAGTCGAGTATATCAGTGGAAAGAGGCGCATCCGCGGCAATGAATTCGAGATCGGGGATTGATTTAAAGACTTCCGATGCTGATTGTTCTATTGCTGGTAGGTATGGTATATCGGACGCAACTGCTGGGCGTATTGTGATTTTTGTATTTGGACTTTTTGAGGCAGACGTTGATATAGCATTTTCATCCATGATTTTTGAGTTTGCTGGGTTAGTTGGCCACTCAGCTACGAAACGCGCGATATGAAAAGCTGATATCAGGCGGATGATGTTCAGTCGGATGATGTTCAGTCGGATGAACCCACAAGCAAGATTCAAGTGATCCACATGCGAAGCACTTAGCCTTTCCAGGACCCCGACGTTGGAGTTGCACCGCTCCCTACATGTTCCATTCACCTTTTATGACTTATACGCAAACATTCAAGGACGGCTCAAATAACGAATGTCCCAAGGTTTTGTGTACTGGTATGTGCGAAGAATCGAGAGATAGAGCGGCACGGAGTTTAATAGGTAGGTTTTTTTTTTTTTTTTTTTTTTTTTTTTCACGCATCCCTGTACCTTCTCTTATTCGAGTAACAATTTAATAGAGAATGTGTAGCCAGATACGTAACCTGAAAGACACTAACGTTATTCGAAAGCCGGCTTCCGTGGAATTGCGTCAGCGCCTTTGCCAATTACAGCAGTCTTCATAATATTTTGCATGCCCAGATTTGAAATTCAGCCTATGTAACAAAAGCTTTAAAGATACGCTATTGTCTCTGTTATGAGCTAGGGTTACTTATTTCACTGTTGATTCAATATGCCTCGTCGGCGTCGTGAAAATGTTCGGCATTGAATCCACCTGGTACTGAATACTTTTTAGTCCACTCCAACTCGTTTTCAATGCAGTTGGAATTCAGCTGTAGCGAGATTACGGAGACTGCGCTTTTGTGGGACAGAAATTATGACTCTGTGAATACGTGGCGTTGTGGATTAGATATTCTCCATCCAGTTTTGAAGAACGGTGAACAATTCATAATCCCACAACTCAGATCTATCGTCTAGACACAAGTCGTCGCTAATAGTCATCCACTCTAGTGTCCAGGGAAGGGAATCCCCTATTCGTTGGGTCCCGTCTATATTGAATCCCAGAAGGAATGGAAGGGGGGACGCAAAGCGTTGTCAATCTTTCGAATTTGTGCAATCCACTTAAGCAACATCTCGTGCTCAATCGAGGAAGAGGAAAGTTCTGCTCTTTTTTAGGCTTAGGAGCTACCACTATGTTAACTGTCACCAGAGTCTTTTGAGTATAAGACAATGCTTCAAACACCTCGTCCATGTCAATGACAGGCGTGTGAGCCTGACCGCCAGACTTGGAATGATAGCCCCAAATCCACTGCAAATATTCGAGCTGGTTGGTAACAGATAGTATCTCTGAAAGAGAGGACTCTCGCAGATATCTCACACGAAGATGGCGAGGGCTTAAACTAGAAGGTGGGAACAATTCTTTGGCGTGTGGCAGATAGAAAAACGGGAGAACGTCTGCAATCTTCCTGCTTTTTTAAACTTCGGCAATCTTGCTCACAAGGAGCGTATATGCAGAGTATTTTGAGACAACGCAAGTCAAGTTGTAGACCGCAACCATGAGGTCCGAAAAGCATTGATCGGAAAATCAAGCTGATGAACAGACTTTCTATGATAAAGTCGCCATCAATGTAGAAGTGTGCAGAGGATACAATAGCTGAGATAGCGAAACGGTGGCAAACGCATCCATTGTCCCATACTGCAATTCATCCATCCAAGCATCGCGATATGAGACTGTCGTCCTTGCAATAAGGCTCTTCCAGATCAAAGTCAGAAATTGGAATCTTGGGAACCTTGTTTCGAAATCGATGCTCAGACAAGGATCTTCCCATGAGTTCCACCTTTCGAATATAAGTGGCTAGTTCACCGACGTAAGATGCTGCGAGAAGTGAGGTGATGGGATGAGGTCGGAATTAGAAGTAGATCTTTGAGTAGAGATGGGGCTCCGCGAGTGTACGCAGATATTGATTGACAAGGCAGACGTTGCGCAGGTCCTCTCTGAAGAGATTTGATAGAATGAGATTGCAAACTTCTACGGGACAGCGAAGGAAAGGCGCTATTATTTGTATGACTTGATGCAAGAGTATTGTACTCAAGATCAAAATTTCAATTGGAGATTGTTGCGGCTAATGGAAGGGTGAGTCATGATAGAAATCCTTAATCTACTCGAAATCTGTCCTAGGCTAAATAAGTGGCCGCAGAGCATCCCTGTAAACAATGCGGAAAAGGGTGTTGGCAGCAATTAAGTTATCTTCATTGACTCTGTTCCATGCAAGATGAATTTTGTAGATATCATTCATTGGCACCTTATATAACCCTTGATACCTCTTACAATTTTAGCAGATGCATTACATACCCTCACTACCTTAGGACCTCTTGCTTTCACTGCGTGTGAAAATCAGATGGCACCGTCTCAACAATCGGCCCAGTATACTCCTTCTGTGCGTGGAAGATGTAATAGACAATCGATAGAAGCAAGGCAGCTCCGATGATGAGAATATTGTAGTTCATGTTTTCAGCCGTGACGGGGTAATATGAGGGCCAGAAGGACCAAAAGAGAGCGACGGTCAAGTAAATAACGGAGAATGCATTGATCAAAATACCCAGAAGGCCCGGGATACGCCAAGGACCCCAGACAAGTCGTCGCCCGACATTGTTGACTGGCTCATATGGCGAGTCCTCCACGCCTGGTGCGACGATGGCTCCTGTCAGCCGTCTGTAAAGGAGGAGTCCGCTCGCCATGAGATAAGAGGAGTAGTAGCCTGATGTGACGAGGGCGACAATATCGTTGAAAGCCGTCGTGCTGCCGATGCTGATCAGGGAAAGGAGGGCAGAAACGATGACGGTGAATAAGATACATCGAACGGGTAGGGAGGTGCGAGAATCGAGCTGACAAAAGTCAACGACATTCAACTATTTTAAATTGGAATTCAGTGGTTTGTACCTTGAGAAAAAAGCTCCAACCAGGAATGGCTTTGTCGCGAGCAAAAGCCCACCACATACGCGAGGCAGCCGCCATATCAGCGATGTTACCAAAGGTCTGCATCACGGCGATGATGGCGCCCATAGCTACTGCACCACCAAGTGACCCAATGCCATTTTGCAGGATGTATACAAAGGGATACCCAGCCTCACCCGCCTGGCTGCTGAGAGTATCTTCAATGTTGATTGTGGCGTAGAGCGCAGCGAGCAAAATACCAAGACCGAGAGCCCCATTGATGCCCATACTAGTCATGATAGAGCGGGGCACGACAACTGCAGCGTTCTTGATCTCTTCAGACATGTGGATAGCGCCATCAACCCCAGTGAACAAGAAGATGGACATGAGTAGTCCGATCATGGTAGAGAGTCCCTGTGTGTTCCAGCCGCCCTCATTGACAAAGTAGGCCCATACCTCACTCGACTCGCGCTTAGAACTAAGCACACACAGTGGAACAAGCACGCCAAAAAAAGCCAGAATATGGATGCAAAGCACCGGACCTTCAAGGGTGGGAAGCAGCCGACGGGCGATGGTGTTAATAGCAAAGCCAAACAGGAGCACTGCATAGATTATAAGAACCCCTCGCCAACTGGTGGCTTCATAAGAAGGAATTGTAATCACGATCAAAGTTTGAATCAGTGTGCCGGCAATGTAACCTGTTGAGGCAACCAGAGCCTGCCAGCCTACGGATGTCATCCAGCCAGTAAGATAGGACAGGAAACGTTGACACGAGGGAGGTGCCAGCATTGCGACCCAGAAGTATTGGCCAGAAGATATGGGGGCCCTTCCAAGGTTTAGATGTAAGTTTTCTATTTCGAATGCGGCATCTTGTTCTACTCACATCGAAGCCAGTTCACAAAGTGAGGCAAAAGTACACCAGGCACCTAGCCAGGCGAAGATGTACATATAAATCATCCCGGCAGGACCACCACTGTCTTACTTAGTAATCACTCTTATACGAATTACTTGGAGCCCAAGACATACTTCACAAGTCCAATGTTGAATACTAGAAGAACCCCTTCCCAGGTGACGAGAATGGTGGTCGTAAAACCGAGGATAGCCATAAAGCCATATGTTCGCTGGTCATCGTATAAGCAGGAACGTATGGCAGGGATTATATACAATAACATCTACCTTCAGAACAGGCCGCTTACCCAGTCTTAAGAGCAGGGCACGGTCGCGTTCCTCACGGTCCAAGGACGACTTGCCGTCCATCTCCCCCGCAGCCGAGACGTCGGTCTTGGTCTGGAGTTCAATTGCGTCCATGGTAAAGTTCAAAATGTGGAAAAGCTAAGAAGAGATGTAATAGTCGAACAGTCAGAGGAATTAAGGAATGACAAAAAACGAAGAGAGACGGTCCTGTAAGTTAGGTAAAAGAAAAAAGAAAAGAGAACGTGGCACGGCAGCAGCGTATCCTGAAGGTGCTGGGATTACCACATTATATACCTAGGTATGGAGCACAGTACCCACTCAATTCATATTGCTTTTTACTGTCAACTGCTAAGATTACAAACGCCCCGTGACTGCCGAAGAAGATACGGGTTTCATTAAATATGCCGGCATATCAAGTATATCCATCCATAGCAGAAGGCCTTGACTCCAGTACCCCTTCCTCTTCCTTCTTGACTCGTTCTCACACCCATCTTTATTACCAGATATTCATGTCTGATTTTTTATTTCCTACCTCACTCGTGCTTCGCATGTTATTTGGGATCATTATCCTACGTCATGCCCATCCCTGGCGTTCAAATCACCGCAACGAATAAATCTCCGCTCATCCTCATCGCAACATGGCTATTACTTGTCCTGACCGCGTTTGCCTACATTATGCGGTCCATTATCAAGATATCGCGTCAGGCCATGCGCTTTGAACTAGACGACTACCTTCTCACAGGGGCGTTGGTCTTTTGTGCCGCACAGTCGATAGCTACCATCCTCCGAGCCGCAAATGGGTTTGGAAAACATTCGGACACATTGTCTGGAGACAAAATCAACAGGACTATGAAAGCTGCCATGGCGGCGAATATTCTCTACGTTGTGTCGCTGGCTTTGTCGAAATTGTCCCTCCTTCTTCTTCTAGCCAGATTATCCCCAAATAAACGGCACAAACGAGTCATGCACGGCATCAGCATATTTGTCGTACTCTTTACGTTTATATCAGTCTTTGTGACCTCCTTTTCCTGCTCGGTACCAAAAACATGGGATTACACTTCTAGCAGGTGTATCAATAGGGTAGGCCAACCGGGGAAGTAAATTCTCCAAAAAGAATGGAAAGGAGGGGGCGAAACCAAATCTCCCTCGTTTGAAGTTATGCTTACATTGTCATGCAACAGACCATATGGTGGATCGTCTTTGATGTATACAACATTATCACCGAGGCTGCCTTGATCTTCATACCTATCTACATTATCGGCCAGGTGCAGTGGCCTATCTCGCGCAAGGTTGTGTTTTCCACTCCTTTTGTGTTACGAATATGGTGAGCAACGCCGATCAATACAGCGACAGCTGTACTTTACTCAATACAGTCACACTGATACTTTTTCCTTTTTCCCTTTTCTTTTTTTTCATGTAGTACAATTGCAGCTTGTGTTACGGATATGGTGATGTGGCATAGCGTATCGACTGCCACAGACCCTTACTTCGCCGAATGGACGGTCTCCGTGACCACGCAAATTATTCAGTGCAGCTGTCTGGTGTGTACATGTGTCCTTTATCTGCGAAATTTCCTCTCGAGTGTTGAGACCGGATTCGGACTGAATGGGGATTTATCGGCATCGATACCACTCAAACCGCGCGCCACTGTGGGCTACAGTCTTTCGTCGGAGAGGTTGACCGGCTCTGCGAGTAGGCCGGGGCAGATCCAGATCACAACAAGATATGAGGTGCATGCAGAGACGGTGCATGGGGCTGATCTAGGAGGGGAATTTCTCTAGGTAGTTATTACAATTTCTGCTAAGCCAAAAGATGTACCAGTTTTGTAGCCTGGAAAAATTGATTTATTTTGTCAAGCTTGCAATGCTGGATAATACATGTTGGTTGCTTTGCTTTTTCCTAAACGAGACCGCTGCATGGGTACGCCACAAATTGAGCAGATCCCTGAGCGGATCCTCCAGACCCCTCCGGACCTTTATTTCTCTCGATCATCCCTAAGTCCTTGCAGTGCTAGGAGTAATAGAGATACGTACCAGTGGAGCTAGCGCAACTTAAGTGGAACTTGATGCTTCATATATGGATGTGGCGAAGCTTAGTATTGATGGAATTAACCAGCCTTCAAGGATAGTAGTATGATGGATGTGATTCTGTGACGGATTTCGGATTTTCGCCGCAAGAGGCCGCGACAGCGTTGTTCTCGTGTAACGTCCCTTGCATATATAGACCAGCTTTTTATGCAGCACAGAGTGTTGCATCACCTGATACGAGAAATTTCTTCTAATTCCACTCTATTTTCCCGCGAGTCTACTATCACTGTGAAATAGCCCGCAATAGTAGAGTACTCCGCTGTTTTGCAAGGCAAAGAAAGGAAAGGAAGGAAAATTAGATAGAGGGGAGGAATCGACGCCAAGGATGTACTCCTCTTTGTCACCTTTGTCGTTTATTCCAGAGGAGATATTTTCCTGGCCATGGCTGTATCTCTGTGCCTTTTCATTATTATTTCCCACATTAGCCGCATTCTTTCTACGTTCGCATCTTTCTGGCTCCCCTATTGCCGGCCTTTTCTCCATCCCTAACGGCCTTCCAATAATCGGCCATCTGTATCTCCTAGGTGACGACCACGCAAGCATCTGCGAAAAGCTATGGCGAAAGTACAACAAATCCGTCTTTCAGATTCGCCTAGGAAACAAAACTGCCGTGGTGGTCAATTCTTTCCATGATGCTCGTCGAATTCTTGTCTCGCATCAATCTGCACTCATCGACCGGCCGACCCTGTACACCTTCCATGGCGTAATATCATCGACGCAGGGCTTTACTATCGGGTCCAGCCCGTGGGATGACTCAACCCGCAACAGGCGTCGAGCAGCCGGAACAGTTCTCTCGAGACCAGCAATTCGCTCATACCATGATATGTTCGACTTGGAGACATATGATTTGATTTCCGACACTTATGCCGATGGCAAGGGAGGCAAAGAACTCGATATCAGACCTTATATACAACGGTTAGCATTGAATACTACCCTCACACTCTGCTATGGCATTCGCATGCGGGGTGTGTACGATGACCTCCTCCGGGAAATCCTTGAAGTTGGCTCTGCCATTTCCCTACTTCGATCCGCCTCGGAGAATTACCAGGATTACATCCCTATTCTACGCTATCTACCGGGCAACAAGAAAACGGAACGCGCGAAATCACTCCGAAAGCGACGGGACAAATATCTATCTTTTCTACTGGACACTGTCCGAGACAGGATCAAGAAAGGCACAGATAAACCATGCGTGTCAGCTGCCATCCTCAAAGGAGAGGAAACCAAGCTAACCGATGTCGAAGTCTCATCTATCTGTTTATCGCTTGTGTCTGGCGGATTCGAGACCATTCCTGCCACCTTGACGAGCTGCATCGGTAGTTTGGCTACGGAAGCAGGGCAGATCTTCCAAGAGCGGGCCTATGAGGATATCCAACGGTACTACTCGAATTTGGACGATATTTTTCTAGAATCATTCGCAGAAGAAAAAGTTCCGTATGTAAACGCGCTGGTCAAAGAGGCGGAACGGTATTATACAGCCTCTGCGATGAATTTGCCCCGGAAGACTACCGTCGATATCACCTGGGATAATGGGGTGATAATTCCCGCCAAGACGATGGTGTTGGTCAATCTCCAAGCGGCAAACCATGACGTGGATCATTTCGGGGACGATGCGGATATCTTCAACCCGGAGCGATGGCTGGAGTATCCAGAGAACATCCCAGTCGAAAGGAATATCCAAGGGTTGCCGCATATGTCCTTCGGTGCTGGGGCGAGGGCCTGTTCAGGACAGTTCGTTGCCAACCGCGTGATATACACAGCATTGGTACGCTTGCTGAGCAGCTATCGTATTGTAGCGAGCAAGGAATTCCCGCCGAATACCCACTACGCGGATTACAATGCCATCAAGAGTGCGCTTGTGGCCATTCCGAGGGATTTCAAGGTCAAGCTCATTCCTAGGAATGAGACAGGGTTGCTGGCTTGTTTAGAGAGCGGAGCCAAAAGGACAGAGAAGCATTATGTTGTTTAGCATCTATATATTCAGCAGGAATATAGAGTTAAAATAAATGGAATGTCAGATAAGAATAGACTTAGAGAAGTCAAAAAATTCTAAATTTACATTCAATAGGCTAGAAATTATAACGCCAATGTTCATACCTATTAGGCTATACATTTTGATTTGAGGGCATCTTGCGCGGCTTCTGGTAACTCGTTTCTACACCAGATCAATGAGGAAGCAAGTGATCGTCCCAGTGGATGTCCCATTTGATACTAAAGATATTTTGTTCCAAGATTTCGTTACGTACCTGTCGTAACCTATTTTTCTTAATGCTGTATACAGTAGAGAGATACAACAACCCTGTGTCAAGGTCTTGGTCATTTCTCATATGCGTTCCAGGCGAATAGCTATTTGTTCTTTCACATTCTTGTAAGGTTTCATAACTTTTAAAATTGTACATTTGATACTCAAAACCATTCATCGAGATGACTACTCTGAAGAAGACAAAGAATTGATTATTTTCCCCTCCCTGGTTGCGGAATGTCGCTCCCTGTCCGGCGAAAAGAAAGTCCACCAATATGAATGAATCCTTGCCAGCACTCGCCTTACCCGTATTCATGTCCAAGAAACAAGACCCAAGTAACGTACAGAAGAGCTAGCTTTTTTCAGAGATCATGAGATGCTGAGCCAATCCTGACGCGCCGGAGTATGACTATAGGCTAAATTCCTGGAAGAATGCCTCTTGCCTCGGCCGTTATTGTTGTCTCCTGTTGCTCGCCACAGCAAGAATACATCACCCAGAGTTGTTATTTCTACAGAAATTTTAGGCTGGTACGGGTTCCAGACAGATGGGTTGTTCGGGAAATCCAGTTTGCAGTCAAACTTCGAGCTATAGCTCTATCTTTGACATTCGTTTTGACTCGGCGATCGCTCTTTAAAGCTTTAAGCTGTAGGATGAAAGCCCCCAGATTTCTCCTCCACATTCCGGGGTAAAAGGTTACTTACGTACAATCCATGTTCCCCACATGGTAAGCATGAAGCTGGCCATAACCAGATATTGAGTCAGAGTAGCTAGCAGTTGGTTCGTGGCTATTGGTCTCCTCGGAAAATTTCAAGCCGCTTGACCTTCTATATACTCACATGGTTGGTATCTGAGCACATGTTAACTTGCCTAGTGCAAGTTTTGGATGCTAATATTAAACACCTCGTATTCCCCTCATTCTACCTTCAAGTCGTATAAATACTGTGATATTCCTACCCTTCTTTCCTTCCCTAGAGCTTCCCTTTAGTGGCAGGTACAGTTGAAAGGGAACTCAATTATCGCTATGGCGTCCAGTGAGATTCATGTCGAGAAGTCCGCTGCTAGCCATGTGGAAACCACACTGGGCAGCGGTGCTATGAACGAGGCGAAATTGGCGTCAGACGAAGAGCACTCGCAGACCATTTGGCAAGCATTAAGTGCAAATCGGAAAGCGGTTGCATGGTCCATGCTTATTTCGCTTTCGATCATCATGGAAGGTTATGATCTCGTGTTGATCGGTAATTTCTTCGCCTATCCAGAGTTCACCAAGAAATATGGTGTCGATTACGGAGGTACCATCGGATGGCAGATTCCAGCTCGGTGGCAGTCTGCTTTGAACATGTCAAGTACAGTGGGAACAATCTTTGGTAGGTCCATCTCCTTTTTGCCATAATTAAAATCTCAAATGAAGAATCAATGGACTGTTCTTTTTTTTCATTTTTTTTTTTTTTTTCAAAATTAACAAAAATAGGCGGTATCTTAAACGGTTATATGACTTCTGTCGTCGGTTATCGTTGGGTCATGATAATTTCCCTCGGCCTCCTCAACGGCTTACTCTTTATCGTCTTCTTTGCACCGTCGAACGGAGTCCTCGTTGCAGGCGAACTTCTCTGTGGTTTAGCCTGGGGTGTCTTTGCTATTGTCGGTCCAGCCTATGCATCTGAAGTATGCCCGACCAATCTCCGAGGTTATCTTACTGTATACGTCAATCTATGCTGGGCCATTGGACAATTCATCGCTGCTGGTGTTTTGCAAGGGTTGGTGGGTAGACCGGATCAGTGGTCGTACCGTATCCCATTTGCTCTACAATGGATGTGGCCACTACCTCTCATGGTCGTCTGTTTCTTCGCCCCTGAATCGCCATGGTACTTAGTTCGACATGATCGTTTGGAGGAAGCAAAGCACTCATTACGTCGTCTTGGTGGGAACAAAACCGAGGAACAAATCAATGGTCAACTGGCTATGCTGGTGCATACGGCTAAGATTGAATCTTCTTTGGAGGTGGGAACCTCATATTTAGATTGTTTCAAGGGAACTGATCTACGCCGAACTGAGATTTGCTGTCTCGTGTTTGTTGGTCAGATCATGTCGGGCAGTTCCTTTGCCTACTCACCAAGCTATTTCTTCAAAACCGCAGGTATGAGCACTGATCACGTCTATCAACTGAATCTTGGCGGTACCGCGATCGCTTTCCTGGGTACGCTCTGTTCCTGGTGGCTGATCACGCACTTTGGCCGACGAACACTATACGTTACTGGGCAAGGAGTTCTTTGTGCGACTTTATTCATCATTGGAATAATCAATGCCGCATCCAGCTCAACCAGCGCTATTTGGGTCGAGGCCGGTTTTTGCATTTTCTGGCTACTGGTCTACTCACTGACTGTCGGCCCCATCGCCTATGCAATTGTGGCTGAGACATCTTCGATACGCTTACGAGCGTTAACGGTTTCCCTTGCTAGGGTGTCCTATCAGATCATCAACATTGTGAGCCAGGTTCTCGAACCATACTTTATGAATCCAACCGCATGGAATGCTTCTGGCAAGACGGGCTTTTTCTGGGGTGGCACTGCGCTTATCATATTTGTTTGGTCGTACTTCCGCTTACCTGAAGCCAAAGGGAGGACATATGAGGAGCTGGATATTATCTTTGCAAGGAAGGTCAGTGCGAGGAAGTTTGCGTCTGAGGAAGTGGATGCCTACGCGGCGCGGGATGTCGTCAACACTGAGAAGGAGTAGAGACATTTTATGCGCCATGATTCTTAGCTCTGTTAAACGTGCTAGTGTTTGAATCAAATGCCTCCCATTTTAGCAGTCTACAGGTCGCATTGACTTAAAACTACTTTGCTTAGGTACTTGTAGTTAGAGGTTGAATAGGATACTTGCACCGAGGATGGAGCGGCGGGCCGTTCCACCAGCGGTCCGAACCAACCCTACATGAAGCTTGTTTTGACTCCAAGTTTTGAACTCTACAATCAATTCCTTTGATATTGTGGCAAGCCAAGTGGTATAAATACTAGAGCAACAAAGCGTGGTCTAAATTGACATATAATTATGATTATGCGCAGCATATAGCTTGGGTAGTTTGAAAAGTATCCCAGCCGTCGGGGGTTGGATCAAGCCTCAACCAAGCAACGACGCCTTTGGGCGATACAAGTACAAACACCTTGGCTTCCACATTTTGGTATGCATTTCCTCTTTCTGGGAAACAACCACGGGAGACAGGAAATGTGCGGAAGAAGAGAGCGGTGGCAAGCAGTAATTCCATCCGTGCAAGATGAATGCCTATACAAACTATTCAAAATTGTCAATAAGAACTCAATGCTTTGACGAAAATACGACTCACTCCGAGAACCTCCTCCAAATGGCATGGACATATTCTTCATCTCTCTTGATGGAATCTTCCATCGACTAGGATAAAAGCTGTACAAATGATGACGCATTAGTTATGCTTCGCGTAGGGAGTTGCTGCTAGACACAAATAGAGGCCTTACTTTTCTGGAAATGGGGAGATTGTGAGGTTGCAATGCAGGATATACGCCTGTGCAGACACGGTCGTACCACGTGGAATGTTGTACCCCACTAAAGTAGCTCCTTCAGGAGGGACAGCTCGTGGGAAAGCCCTGAGAATAGCTGAATGCAGGCGCAACGCTTCCTGAATGACCTACAAGTAAAAATTTTCAGGCCTAAGCGAGTATCTCAAGAGTGACCATCCGTAGAGCTTACCTGATTCAGATACTCTAAATTACGGAGATCTTCTTCTTTCAGATTTTACAGCAATTTCTTAACCTCAGCCTCCAATCGATCCCGTATGAGTCTCTTGCAAACCGTTATACAAGTCAACAAACATTTCACTCAAGAAACCGCCCAACGAAGTCATAACGAACATACACAACTCAGTTAAGTTATCTCAAGAGTGACTCTGAAAGAAGGAATTACAAGCATATTCTTGAGGGAAAAGTTCGATACTGATTGACCAAAGAAAGATGACAGGATCAAGCGGATAAAGATTCAAACAAAGTAAGGCCACTAAACTCTGGACAATACGAGGACAAGACATCTGTAATTCCATCAAGATAGTACTTCCTCTATAATCCTCAACCTTTCCCAGACACCATGTTGGCTTGGTTTTCAGGCCAGAAGCTTGCGGGTAGATTTAACCACCTTTGGGTAGGCATTCACATCTTCAGTCCACCTGAGCGCACTGAGGGAGGCGGCCCGGACAGCATATCAACTTTGGGCAGGGTTTGCTGCACCTGTAACATTTTCCTGTGGGTGTATTATATTAGTATGGTTAATCTGAGCTAACATTGGGACTCAGGTGGAGTTTCATGGATTTACTTCTATCTCTGTCTTCGAGATCCAGCGGCTCGTTTGATCGCGAATTGAGAGCAGAACCCGCGCTATCAAGAACGGTTGTAACGGCGTGAAGAGATGTTAAAATAGGATTTGACATCAAAATATCATGAATTCCTACCATATGGGTCGATGCTCAAGTCAGGAACCTGGATCTTTCCTGCACGGTTGGTCTCGGGCAAAGCAGAGCATGTACTAGTGAGAAACATGGTCAAGGTAATGCCGAGGCTGCTAAAGGCCTTGATCTTCATTATTTCTGGAGGTGTGATCCTTTTGCTAGACAAGAAATTTCACACTGCTTTGCAACTACGCTGCAGATGGCCCGAGAGTTGGTTGTGAGGATAGAAAGGATAGAACAGAGCGAAGGGTAGAATTGAATCGGTGGTACTTATAGCTCAAGCTATAGTCCGGGGCCGTCCCTAATCCAAGGAAAACACACTATATCTGGAATATACATACATGGATATGGTCAGTTTGCTTTCGATTTCGATCTAGGCCCTGAGGCCCTGCCGATGGTCCTTTGTTCCACTACATTTATGCGTACCTGTAAGTTTATTGATTTGTCTCAAACAATATCACCATCAGAATAAATTTTCTTGAAGATTGGTTGCAGAAAATGAGATGTCAGTCATGGGTATGATCATTATGCCCAGGTTCCCAGCAAGGAAAAAGAAATCGATCACCAACCTATTACCAGGTTCGATAAATGAAGCCTTGATGTTTGGCTTATTTTTCCAGAGTCGTGCTTTCAATCGTCGGATTTCGTATGTATTTACATGTGCAGATCTTTGCAATGGTCTTTCAATTGCGTTGAACAGACCCGGATATATTTGAGGATTGTGTTCTTTATTTGGCCACGGTATTACTGCAAACGTAGAATGTCATGGGCTAGATCAATGCGTAGTACATATGTACCTGCACAGTTTTCAGTAGATAGCTGTTGTCTGCGACCTTTTAAGCTCGTCGGTATGTTTCCAAGATCAGTGTTACCCATTCATGTGGGTAGAAATGCTAATGAATCAGTGTTGTATTACCAGAACGTATCACCAGAACTAGGGGATCATCATTCACATAAGTTACTTATATTCGCAGATGGTATAGCATGTCTCGTATAGTACGTACCACAGCGCAGGGATTGCGCTATGTATCAATTGAAACAGTACGAACCAAGATATCAATTCTATTATCCACCTATTTCCAATCACTATGAACTGCAATAACAAAAACCATCATCGTCCGTACAAAATGGATACCCATCGTTGCAACAAGTCATCAAACTGCATGGCTCTGGGCATGACCAACATTGCACTGTAGTAAGAAGCCAATTAGTTAAGATGCAGTGAGGGCCTCGCATGGGAAACAACTTGATGTATCAGAGTGGAATTGACAATAAATACGCTCATTAAACTCCACGCTAATGACACATGAAAAGTGCAATTAAATAAAGTAAAGTTTCGACTTGCCTGTTTCTAAAACTGATTGTTCCGCATCTCGTAGTAAGAATTCCGGGGTAGCTTCCAAGTCTATTAAAAATCAGAGAAATACATGTTTAGTAACCTCCAAACTTTGGCGAGGCCTTGGGTGCCATTGACGTAAAATTTATTGTCCAAACTTACCATAAACCCTATCAGAAGCACTTACCACTGACTGGCAGAGTAGTATCAATGCAATCAGGAAGAAGATAGGGAGGTTATCGAATGTTCCTCTGTTTTCCATTTTGAGAATTCGGCGCTTTTCGGATTTGGTTGAGGTATCGTTCGCGACTGGAAGAAGTATCAGACAAAAAAGGTATAAATTTTCGATAGTCTGTACAATGTATCTTCTTGGTTTCAACAAAATTCTGGGCGAGAATTCTTGGATTATGAATCTGAATCAGCTAGCCTTCTAAATGTCTCCTCAAAATTCTATCAATTTTCTATCCCTGTCCCGGAGGGCCGGAGTCACTAACACGGTGGTCTGGCCTTCGGAGATGGAGAATAATGGCGCAAAAAACGGTATTTGACAGGCTGTAGCGTGCCACCCTAAAGCTTGTTCGTTGCACGGTTGAGCCCACAAATGCCCTGAAATAATTTAGCGCCCTGCGGACTCGTCAGCCCATGACGTTGGCTTCAGTTGCGATGATCCCTTTTCCCAAGGCTGAGAGCAATAACAGCTAATCAGCCGCGTCAAGTAATCATTATTATGCATGGATATCGCAACAACTTCAGTCATTTGTTTTATTATTGTTATCTGACATGCAAGCCTCTTGCTGCGTAATATATATTCAATACAAGGGCCACCAATGAATCCGTCGGTACACAGAGGCCCATGCGAAGTCATCAAATTGAAATTCGAAAGTCGCCGCGTCTCACCCATGCCGATATTGTCCCGTTCGTAACCTACAGGGTAGTACATACAAGAAATCAGCTGGCGATCTTTTACCATTCCAAGGTACGCAGGAATTTAGTCCCTCCGAACGTTACAGGATCGTCAATCTTTCCGAGGTATGTGATGTTGTTTCAAGAAGGATCCGATACTTGACATAATGGACGCTATTCGCAGCATCGACTTTCTACTCTAGACTAGAAGTCAAACAAGACGACCCGCCGATTCGGAAGATTGCCTGAAACAAGCAGGCGATTCGCTAATCCCAGCTTCAAGACCTCGTCGATCTAGAACCCCACAGTTCGCACCACATTCTATGGAATTTGTGAACCTATTTGACCACGACTACGTAGTTTCACAAACTAGTCAGACGAGACGTGGAGCTTGACCGAAGTGTTTGTATCGTGCCTTGGAAGTCAATCGGTAGACATTTGGTAACAACTGCCAATATGATCACTATTAAAACATAGTGCTTCCCCTATACATTTTCCCTGCGAAACCGAACATACTTCATAATTGTGAGTAATTAGTTTCATGTAAATAGAACCGAAAGCCGATGTGCTTATCAAGAATACTATCTCCGTCCTAAAATTATCGCCAGTTTGTTCATCATTCTATACCCAAAGACACCAATGTTGGTTCCAGGCGTCATATTGTTGACGCCTAGAAGAGACCGTCCCAGTAACGCTATTAAATGCATCGATTTCTTTTGTCGTCGTCGAATGTCAACGAACAGTTCTCACACGGGTTTCCCCGGTGATCACATCATAAATGGTGGTCGATGCTATACGCACAGTGCCCATGCTGTCAGCCGAACATCCAAAAGAGACAATAATATTGCAAATAACAATGCGAGGTGGAATGCAAAGGAACATACTTTTCATTTGGGGCTCGATTAGAAAAACGTTGCCAGTTGGGTTCCAAGCTGAATTGACCACCTCCGTTATCACTCTTCCGGTATCGAATCTGCCGTCTGGTTCGGCCAACAGCTTGGTATGCTCTTCTGACCCATGATCCCTGAAGTGCGTTTTCAGTGTCGCGTGAAGACTAAAACTACGGTAACATATTGGACATGTGGCACGCAATGATGTGGCCATAATGATAGCTTCTTGTAAGGCGATGGCAGATTCGTAACCCTTCTTGTTCTTGAGTAACTCCATCAAGATGGCGGGATCAAAGAGATCGGGAATACGCATGTGGCAGATAGTCCAATCATCAATGTGCGCCTCAGTCAAATTCAAGGCTTCTCGGAAGAAATTATAAAACCCACGTGGTTCTCTGTTACGGTTCTCTCGAAGAATCTGAGAATGGCCTTCGCCGCTGTCGGAGGCGTGGCGATATAAATCCTCCATGCGTGCGAAGCCTTGGTAACAGTAGAGGCAGAAACAGTGCAGAGATGATTGACGAATTACCGATTTCTGGACTCGATATTTGCGCTCCAGATTTTCGGAAGCGAACTGTTCAGGTTTGATTGCAAAGCTCGCGCCATGAGGAAGAATAGTCCTATAGTATGTCGGAGGAGTTGTCATGGTAGCGTTGAAAGCCATTGAACGGCGATTTGCAGGCTCGGGGAGGAAGAAAACGAGTAGGTCTTTCTCTAATTGTTGCTCTTGTTTGTCTTTCCCAAAAGAGTATTATTTTCAATCAGTGTCACAACCAGGTACACCCAGGTGACCCACGACTAGGCTTATTGAAAGCGGATATACACAGTGGAGTATTTAAATGAAAGGATCCGGTTGAGAAAGATGCAGGGCATCGAAAGAAAAGAAGGTTAAACAAGCCTAGGAAAGACATGTCGGCATTATGTAACTAAGCTGTCTCTTTTTCTTTCAGGGCGTCCTTCTTGAAATCGACAAATCACGTCGCGTGTTTTTCCTGTTTTGGTTTTTCTTTTTCTCCTTGTACTCGATTTTCTTTGTTTGATATCTCGCTTACCATTGCGACAGCATGCGAGGAGTAAAAAGGGACCAAGAAGAGATGAGCTCACCTGTTGGAAAAGAGGGTGGAGGCAGGAAATAGTACCCGGACCAGTCTAGCGATGAAGTAAACGATGCCCCTCATTCTCCTTGCACCCTTTGGCGCGGAGACGGCTCGTACTTACCAAGACTTCATGGCTTGAGGCTTCATGAGTTACCTGGGTTATCTGCCTATCGTTTAGCCGGACGTAATTTCCATCAAATGACCTTCAAAGTGCTTTGATATCAATATATCCGGAATCCAAGGCTAGCATATCTTAGCGCAGCGCTTTCTTGGAATTTGAGTTCAGGGATTCCGCTTTTTTCATGCGCCCTAGGCTGTGATTGACAGCCCTTCAATGAACTGATTGGGTTGGTTGTCTACAGGCCGCTGTCCCTGTTGACCACTAATGTATAAGAAGCTGTTGTTATATGGATGTCACTGACTTGTATCCCAGAATGTGGCTGATCATGAACTCATTGAATATTCTTCCGTCGAGCCCTAACTGGCCAACTCCATGTCTGAATGTACAGTTCCCCATACGGATGTACCTTTGGAGAAATATTCATGGATGAAAGGTTGCATTCTGCCAGTGCTTCTAGAATAGTTTACATGAATGGCAATAGACTTCAAACAGTGGATCACTTCTCTTCGCTTCGCCGTTAACAAATTTCCATGTTTGACAGACTTGATTCACTCATTCTAAATCAAATTTGCGCATAAGCCCCGTGTGTACTTTGTTGTCAACTTGGCCATTTCAGGTTTCACGCATTCCAGTCTCGCATTCCGAGGTCCTCGTATTGCATCGGCTACTATAGTCGCAGCGATATAGAGTCCGAAGAAAATGATATATCTGTTGGTGCATTGACATACAAACAAGTATTTTTGTCATGATCAACGATAGAACCAGAAAGATCGTCGCCGCATAAACAGGGAAAAATTACTTGTAGTTAGATGTATGCGCCTCCGGAAATTCCAGCCGATAAGTCATGTCGGCATTTTGTGGCACGATTCCAGATCTTCACCAGTCAGATTTAGTCGCAGCCATGTGGAAAGTTGCTATGATCGCTGTTTCATATGACCAGATGAAAAAGTTATTCCTCCTCTAAGAAATTTTCTTAATGGTCGGGTCTATAGAGAATGGAGCTATACTAATCCACTTTCATCTATCCGTGCGGTCACCTGGGAGATGGACGACCCCTTTACCCCGCCAGAAATTAGTTTACTCCTATTATTTTCTTAGTCGAACTGTTGGTTAAAATGTTGATTTTCAAAATTGCATAATTGTTCCATCATTGTTCATTCTGTACAAGCCCTTGCTGACCGACGGATTCGACTGCGGAAAATAGTTAAAAGTCATGCGGGGTCTAGAAGACGGCCGGGATGCGATTCTCGGTATGAGCTCCGATGCGACAGATCGTCTTAGACATGCCTGGGATGGCTTCGTCGACTTTGCTATGCGAGACAATGTTCTCGAAGTTGCTATTGGTTTGATGTACATTCATCGATACTTCTACCGTCTAGCCTTGTGAAGCAATGGGGGTCTAACGCTGCAAACCATAATAGGATCGGTCAAGCATTCACACAAGTCGTAACATCTTTTGTCTCCGATGTTATTCTCCCTGTCATCTCCTTGCTGCCCTTTATTCACCGTAATCTCGACGAGAAATTTCATGTCTTGAGAACAGGGCCGAATTATGATCATGGCAGGGGTTATAATACCCTTGCACAGGCGCGAGATGATGGAGCCTTGGTCATGGCTTACGGGTATGTGTTTGTTTAATCCAGTAACTCACATTGAGATGAATGCTAAGTCCATATAGAGCATTCTTAAACAACGTGATAAGCTTCCTCGGTGTTGGCATGGTCTTATACGGACTAGCTCATTTCTATGTCCTAATCTCACACGACGGTTCAATGATCAAGAGAACCGTGAAGTGCAAATACTGCAAGAAATGGATCAATCGCAAGGTAAGCTAGTCATCAAATACCTTTATGATATCTCAAGAGACTAATTGATGCGCCCGAACTCGAACAGGCTATTCGGTGTACGAATTGCTCGAGCTGGCAGGATGGAAGGGAGGATATTGGACTCGCCCAGTGTGAAGATACCGATTAGCTTGCTCCGTTGCTCTTCTTTGGTTTGGAAATGTTTAGAGACTGATTCCAGCTCCATTTCCCCCCCCCCCCCCCCCCCCACCAGGAGCATGAGACTATGTCCTTGTCTTCTAAAATTCTGTACAGTAACCACTAATTAATCTCTTATAGAAACTCCATTTTAACTCGGTCCAGTTCCAAGACTGTAGTATAATTGTACGAAGCCATCCCTATATGCGAGACTGTCCGTCCTGCAATTGGGGCGTCTCTGCAATTCTGAATACGTATTTCAAAGCACTGTTTTTCCCATCCTTGAGGTTCTTCAATGCTCCTTCAATGCCAGCCAATCCATTAGGCACAACCTCGAACGGATGTCCTTTGAACCACCCATCTTTCAACCCCTTTCCGAATAGTTGACTGAAGACGAATGCCAAATCGGCATCTCCGGGTTCCTTTTCGTCGGATGCGTGAGAGTTTCCAACCGATGTACGAGAATGAGATATGCCTGAAGAGAAGACGCTCTTGTCATACGGCAAGACACCAGTGTACCGTCCTCCATTTGGATCCAACACTTTTGCCAATACCTGAAAACTAGGCTCTAGAGTCACACAATCCAGGGCATATTTGACCTTGGTCTGGCCCACATTCTGGATAGCTTTGTTCAATTGCTCAACAAGGTGGTCTGGACCAGGTCGGTAGTCAATTATAAGATCACCCTTTGAGCGATCAATCAGTGTCTCAACGAAAGATGACCCGGAACCAGCAACGACGAAGAGTGGATGAATGTTGGCACGTTGAGCTAATTTGATAGCAAAGGCGCCGACGGCTGTAGAACCGCCGTAGATTATAGTGGGCGTGGGTTCTGTAGCTTTCGTGAAAGGGGTGGGAAGCCTCAAGCGGGCAAAAAGACCAAGAGCAGCTGTCAATCCAGCCAAACTGCACTGCCAAGTAAGTTCTCATGTCCTCGCCTTGAATGAACAATAAACGAGAATCACTCACGGGATAGTTGCAGCTTCTATTCGTCACATTGTATTAACATGAGTCTTTCTCGGCTTTACCGGCAAGATTTGTAGTTCAACTGACCTTCGAAGGAAGTCTGTTTTGGAAGATGGAAAGTGGTATGAGCCCATGCAACCGCATATTCTGCATAGCTACCACCCGGAGTCCGCATTTCATGGAATGCAGCAACTCGATCGCCAACCTGAAGTTCATATTTCTCAGTATTGCAATCTAACGCTCCATAATCCAGTCCGTAATTTCTCCCACTCAAAACATAGAGGAACACACCTTAAATTCAGTGACATTGGCTCCAACTTCATGAACAATTCCGGCAATATCATCACCTTGATTGATGCCTTCCGATCCCCATAAATCCGGTACTTTCCAGTCTTTGGGGTTACTTCCGGATACGACTACTTTGATAACGACTTGATTGGCATTCGGTGAAGGTATGGGCGATTCAATTATTTGGGCCGTAGGGCCTGCATTAATGATGGCTTCATACATGACTGGTTGTGGTTTCGGGAGATGATTCGGCTTCCAAGAGTGTAGGTCAAGTAGAGAAGACCGAAGTCCTTTAGAGCACCGTTATGCTATATATAATTCATAAATGCTTCAAGAGAATTATTAATCAAGAGGCGACCCTAATCACGCCATCTGCTTGTCTAGACTCGAATTAAATATGCGGGGTTAGACACTCATTCCGACGTCATTTTGCACGTTTCCGGCTCCTCCTCACTTTAGGGTTGATTGAAACTAACTTCATCTTCATGATATTGTAGGAAGAGTTGACATCTTTTCGAATATCAACTATGGCACTGCATCAGAGATTTGAGAATATTTCAGAGCTTTGGTTTCAACGATGATTCTTAGTCACATTTGTTAAAGAACTAACTAAAGCTCCTAGGGCTCCTAGAGTTGAAGAAACAGAACCGACTATTGTACAAATCTGGCCTATCCATAGCGCGTATCATACAGGCTCACGATGAATGGTGCCCTTACAACTTCACCAGCGACTTTGTGCCCAGGACCCCATGAAATGGGTCCTTTCAATGAACGTATCACGGGGCGAGGGGGATCGCTTCCGCTTTTTTGCTTCTCTTTCCCTCTCCAATCGTTCCTTTTCTCTATTTCGGCGGATCCCGACGAATTCGAAGAAATCGGGAGCTTTTGGAGGACGAGCCGTGTTCTGAAAAAAAGAAACTGTGGCGGATTTTCAACTTCACGTAGTCGTAACTAAAGAACTGGATCGTTATTTCATATTTGTCATCGTTGCTTTGCAACTTGGTTTCATTTAGACTCGCAAACTGAGAGGGTCGCAATGGCTTGAAGTCATAGCCGAGACCCCCATCGATATACCATAGATGACCGTTCATTCGCCGTGGTCGTTGTTTGTCTGACTATGGATGGGAAAAGATCTTGTCCAATTCATAGAAGTCAACATATGGTGAAGCGTGACTATAAGGCGCAGAACAGTGTTGGACCCAATCCGTGAAGTATATGCGAAAACAATTGGTGGCGTTCGTGTCAAAAAGACCTAGATACACCGGGCCCTGCTTTCCCAATTTCATAGCATCATATGCACTCTGAACTTCCACTTCTTTGCTTTTATCAAAAGCGTATTCTTTTTCCTTTTGTTCTCGCACTTCCCGTTTCCAGTCTTCGCGTTGTTCTTTCAGCTCCTAATAATAATCCGCATCAGACCCATTGTATGATCTTTCCGAAATTGCATCCTCTGAATCTTCATCATCGTCATCTGAATCCTCGGCATCCTCATCGAGCACGTCTTGTTCAGTACCATTGCATTTGCAGCGGCCCTCCTCCTTACTGCACGTACTGCAAATCGCTATCTCAGAAAGATTTTCATAAGAGTCATCTCCTCCTATTTCTCGATCTTCAAAGATAGTGGTCCTGACTAAGCGATAATACCATGCTGGTAAGTTTCTCGAATTGGCTTTGGGCATGCTTGCAGGAAGCCGTCAGTTTGCAGCCAATGAAAAGCTCACACAATGTTCAATGCAAAAAATCATGTGTATTTTCCAAAATTGATCATGATTCTGCCGTGCTCAGATGATACTGGCGTGGGTTTGGACTTTGGAGAAAAGTCGTGTCGATTCGCGCTTGTGCTGGAAAGAAGGATGCAAACAAGGCAAACAAACAAAGCAATAACGCGTCAAACAGAATGAGCGGTCAACCTTGCAAGAAACCATCTCGAGTCAAATATACCCATCCTTGGGAGTTTGCATATATAAATACGATTTTCAATTTGTCTTAAGGAGTTTGCAACTATCACGGCATAGTCAAGACACGAAGTACTTGAAATCTTTGTTCTGACTAAGATACGTGACTATATATAAGATGATATTTTCGCGAACTCATCGCAAAGGATATATTGATAGTTGACCGACTACTGAGTCGCCGCAAGAGCAGCATTAAGAGCATCCAAAGCTGCTCCCTGAGTGACCGCATTGGCCTGGTTGCTGTTGAAAGGACCAGCCCAGGCAGAGCCAACAATACATTCCGAATTGCCATTGACGTTCTGAACACTGAGGTCGTTGTTCCAGATACTCTGGGCATTGGCAGTGATATAGTTTAACCAGTTAGATTCAGGGTCGACAAGCTGCAACTTCCTCAATCCTCGAATGTAAGCGCCCTTGAACATCTCGGCAGTGGTATCACAGTTGGCGCTCTTATCACAGCCCTCGGTCAAGATACCACTGCTGCTAGTCACGTCGGAGCCCGAGGCGGTAGAGGCGTCAGCAAGAGCTGCTGCAGTGGTCAAGTAGGTCTGGTTGCCGGTTGCCTTGTAGAGCTCTGCTGCTGCGCCGAGAATGACACCTTGGTTGTATGTGAAAACATTGCCGTTGAGTGAACAGCTGCTGTCAGAATTCAGTCCATCTCGGACGATGTTATCGGATCCGACTATGCCGGAGCTGAAGAACCAATTCCAGTTTTCCTCGGCGTTGGCGAGATAGCTTCCACCACCGGCGCGGTTGGCAAGACCGGCAGCGAGTTCAGTGTATAGACCTTTGGTAGATTATTAACATCCCATCATTGGCACGGCACAGGTATGAACCCACCATTTGAGATAGCAGCGACGTAGCTATGGTCCTTGTCCCACCAAATACCACCGCATGGTGTTCCCAATCCACCGACAATATCATTGTAGATAGTGATAGCCTGGTTCAGGTAGGCAGAGTCGGATGTGTAATCGTAAACATCCAAGAAGGCATTCCCCCACCAACCTTCATCGTCATACCAGTTGTTCAGGAAGTTGGCGTAGTTGCCATAGCCGGGGGCTTCGGAAAGGGTGGTAGCAAAGATGTTGTTGTGAATGGAGCCGTAATCCGGGTCAAGCTGGAAAAACGTTGCTAGAGCAGAGATGAAGTTTCCGGATTGCCACCAGAGGTCTTGTCCGAAAAGGCCGGTGTTTACTGTTCCGTAGGAGCGGAGAAGTTGGTCTCTAATCAGTGGAATTTGGTCAGCTATCGCTTCCAGGCCATGAATGCTAGAATCATTTGAACCCACGCAGTGCAGACGGCGTTTTGCTCGTAAGTTGAGGCATCCCGTTTGGAGAGAAGAGTCTTCATCGAATTGGCCGCAACGAGACTGGGAGCCAGGAGGGCAATGCCCAAATGCTTGGTGTTGATATACATTATGAGATGGTATTATAGTATATATGCTGAAGAATGGTAGTTATCTGTCGATGTCGTGCCACACGTTGACCTTTAAATCTGGGTCAGGACTGCATGATTATATAGGTTCAGGTACACACCGTTATATAGCCAAATTTAATTCACAGCTGGGGACATGACTCGAAAGAAATGTCTTTCATAGTCAAGTTAACGGTTACATGGCGGTGGTCGCCATTTTAGTGCACTGCTAACCTGTGTACGTGGGAGTAGAGCTGGAACCACACTCCTTGTTGAGAACATTTCGTTTCGTCCCTAGAGCTGAAGACCCAGTGATGCTGCGAGGCTTGGTCGAGGATTCGTCCATGGCAGAGGCACTGTACTGAATCCAGTGTAGTGGGCGAAATAGACTATCGCTAGCGTCCACTCCTTCAGACAACTAGCTCAGCCTCATAATGCAACGCTGACCACCTAAAGTTTGAGATCTGGGGTCGTGGCCCAATCAGTAGGAAGTCATCCGGTAGTTGTTTCGCTGTAATTTAGACAGCACTGTGTTGACGATGTTACTTTGTTGTCCTGTTTTTGCTTCATTTATATCCATCAACGGGCCGGGTTTAACCTTGAATCTTTGACTTCCTAGGCGCCGTTCCCTGTCAACTACACACTAAAAACTCCGTAACCCCTAAAATTAGGTGGCATTAGGGCCGCCATGGGGCAGCTGATTCTATAGACCCGCCAATTATGTCGTATCAAAACCTCGACTTTGGCCATGGCTTTAGCAACATTCAGAGATGCTACTACATAATACCCAGCAGGACTTCGTGAAGAAATACACGTAGTTACATACATGATCATAGTAAATGTCTAATTCTTCGACTGAAAGTAGTAAAACAAGATGGCTAAACACTTTGCGACACATGCACCCTTCCTTGGTGTTGTTTCGGGGCCGGCTGCCTGTCCCTTCGTTGTGGATTCAGGGCTAGACGCTTGGAGCAATCCATACACACCGACACAGCCCTAGACCAGTCCTATTTATACACTTCAGCCATTCAGCCAGATTGTCCCAATTATATCTTAGCGGAGCCATGTGTATCTATTTAAATAACCTTAAAAGTTACGTATTTCCTGAAGGAATTTATCTGACTCCATAAGAGTCTAGATATGTACGTATAGATAACCCACAATCCGTAGGAACGATCTATGTTTCAAGTGTAGATCCTGCCAGATGAAAGATTCATAATAAGCCCGCATTCACGATTTCACGTGCTCAAATCGTAAGATCAATTAGGTCGCCCCATAAAATGCTTATAGGAAAGACAGCATGTAGGCTTTTGCGCCTCAAGTCATCCTTCTGAAGGTGATTACCACATTTTACCTAGTATCATAGCTTATCGAGCTGCGACTGACTAGTCATATGAATACCGAAGGTACCGTGGTCGAGATCATCATGCTAAAGGGTTAATCCCTCCAAAATAAAGATAGAATGTTGATTGTTTGATCCATTCGTCTCAGTGATATTTGTACGGAAATGGTTCCATAGTAACAGGCAGGATCTGAAGTCATCTAGAAATTGAAACGACTCCTCTCCTTCAAGATTTTGGTCCAATATAGATCTGATAAGGAATATCCATGCCCAGTAGGTGCCCTCGCAGGCTATTCAGGCCTACGCTTGGTATGGTGATTCTTTTCAAATATTAAAGGGGGGAAGGGATTCATCTCTATGTTTTGGGGGGAAATAAACATGCATCAGAAAGATAGCGCTAAAGACGATGCTTTGCGTCTATTCTGGGTATGCGTGTAGAAACTGAGGATTCTGAGGATTGAGTCGGGGCACATGTGTCACTACCTAACACGCTTACAAGAAGTCGTAGAAAGTTAATTATTGTGTCTGGGAGCAAGTGTTCTATTATCTGCACGTCTGATCCCATTCCCATGGCATTCCTGCGAGGTGGAGCGGATTGATTCTTGTGACAAGTCAGGTCATGTCAGATTAAGAGGTTAGAATGTGATAGTGTTGAAAAAAATGACGACAATTTCCAAACACAGGTTATACTCTACCCAGCAACTTTCTAAGATTGTCTAAACTAGACATAATTGGATCCGTGATCAGTACTGTAGAGAGCCATTGCCACCTCTGATAAGAATTTGGTTTAGCGAAGGGCGCCTTTTCGAGACTTTAACATCATTATCACTTCAAACTGCATTCGATGACGCATAATTAAAGCCGTCAACACATGTTTCATAATAAGAAAATTACTAGAAAGGGACTGATTTATATTGGCCGCATGCCTATAGAAGCGATCAACTTGCTTGACGCAGCTGAATTCACCGCTGAGATCTCATATCTCCGACTCCTCTACGTGAGAATCATGGAACAATCGGCGAAGAAGTCGTGGAACTGTCATCTCAAACTCCTGGAGTTGAAGATCGTGACCAAGCATGTTCCTATCAAGGGCTCAAACGTACGAGAGATGACGGTGGCAAAGATATTCAAGCTGTAGCCCGGAAGTCGCAAGACATATCTATCCCTCAGGCTTAGTTCAGAGGGTAAAGCATCGTCACTTTATAGTCACCATCTAATAGAAGGGGTGCTGCGAGGGTATCAATTGACAGACGGACGCCTACGGTGAGATACTGTCCTTAACAGAAATTCTCTTCGTCATAGTCGGCAATATGTATCACGGACCAAACTTTGAAAAGGACAATGCAAGAGCAGGATCACTGAACTGGAAACTATGCTCTAGTATGGAGGCTACTCTACCTCATCTTCAGATTTCGATCCATACACCTTTTCCGGCGGGAATCGAAGAACATTCTCAATATGTTGAACGCCAATTCGACAAATAAGTGAGAAATATAGTGTTTTCGATCCTCAAAGAATCACACTCTCGATTGACTAGGCTATGAGAAGATACTTGAAAAGTTTGCAGACTCAACCTCGTACGAATGGATAAAAGAACTTACCTTTATCTTTAGTGTATTCAAAGCCTCAGGAGGATTGACGGTCAAATCTGCGTCCACCGGTGTGATGAAATGCGGCCTGAGTACTCGTCTTGATGAATGATTTTTGAATGACACTAGATTTGAATTATTTCCGTTTATATATCAGCTTGGGCTGATCACTTTTATTAGAAGTCATCCGCTTGATCAAGATTTAACAAGTGACCAGAAATGGATTGAACACAAACCCGGGACAAGAAGCTTATACATACTTAGTATAAGAATGCACTCTAGATTTCACTCCATACGCCGTGCGATACATTTTATTCGTAGAAGAGTCAGGAAGTTAAACCCTAAATGGGGCCCTACTAACAGTTTATTTAGGGTATGAACAGGCTTCAATGTTCGGTCTTTAGGGTTGACAATAACCTTGGAAAAGTCGGGCATTTACGAGCACCTCTGTTCGGAGTAGCAATTTTCCAGGGCTAATATCAAGGAGTAAAGACCTCAAGGCCTCGAATGTATGTACAATTACGCAGATAATGCAACCTTGGAACTTAAGAATACAACATTTGAAACATATCTACATATCAATTAATCCCGCCTCTGGTGTAAATGGATATCCATGGGTATATACCTAGGTATATATATTGATATATCAGACTACATGGAGCACACACCCAACAAGTCGTTCCTACGTACTGGGCTCAAGACTTTAAAATCTTTAAACACGATGTCTACATACAAATTCTTTTGCACATCCAAGCATTCATCTATCGAATACTGTTCAACATGTCGAACCTCGCGATATCTGACCTCAAAGAAATTGACCAAGCAGAGAATGATAACCTAAAATAGCTAAGTCTACGAAAGACGCACAGAACATGTAATCCACTGCGGGCCTCCGGTTCTAGCTTTGGATAGACTGGCCAATCGTCGGCCATTCCGAACTCTACATCTACTACTTCTGGACTAGTGCGGACGCCATGCTGCACATCGCGTGGCATAGTGGATACCGGTTTCTTAATCAACATTTGATTGGTGGAGAGATTCCAGGTCATCTCAGCATCCGATTCGTTACCGCGTAAGTGCATTCATCCATTCTTTGATGAGTGTCATTGAGTGATCTATTCATTCGGCTCTATATCGCGAGCTCATTTGTCTAATTCATAGGCCACAACCCAAGACTCAGAGAGTATTTATTCAAGAGCGAACGTGACTTTACTTAATAGGCGCCTCAAACTTCATAAATCACATAATTCATATCGTTCGCAACGAATGATTCGTCCACGCCCCAAGCCCTTAACGCAAGACATTATTATGCATGAAAAGAACGCAATCAATCCCAATCGACGTCATGGCCGTGAGTGGTCAACAACAGTTACAACACCCTTGTACCTACCCCAGTCTACTGAGTCTAGCCACTCAAGTCTCAACGGACTGAGCGCCAAAAAAACAAGGGCCTGCAGGTGCATGCGTCGGGCGATGATACCGAAACGGGGAGTACTCATTACTCGAAATTAGCTTGGCAGAACTACGTATCATACGCACTTTGAATCTTTGATACCGCAAATGTTTTGCGGATTTTGTTTTTTTTTTTTTTTTTTTTTTTTTTAAAAGGCTTTTCCATTTCGCCTACGCCATTCAAGGACCAGGTGACATATGCATGCTGCAGTAGCTGCTTGCTGGTTACTGGTTTATTCCGTACGACGTCCTCGCGTCCTCGCGTCCTCGCATGAGTAGCCGCGAAAGGCCTGCCTGATTGAGATATAAAGAGCGAAGAGCTTGTCGAGCGGCTCGGCTCAACTTGGACTTTGATCCGTGACGGTACAGATATAACATCATGCGACAGGACACGTAAGTACTACTGTAAGTGCAGTTGGGTGAATGATTCATATCCCCCGGTCTCGCTTGTCGGCAACGAATGGACGGCTTTATGCAATATCCAACAATGAAATTACGTAGGCCCTGTTGGCGAGGTCTACCAATCAGCATCTTTTCTTCCACTGAAAATGCGGCACAGCGATACAAAAAAAAAAAAAGTCTAGACTGTGCGTGGGGAGGAAAGTCATCTAAATCGGTTCGCTTAATCGGATCGTCTCGGGTGTGATTTGCGCATTTCTATCCGGAGACGCCGTATCATCCTGATACTATCAGGGATGCTTTGACGAATCTCAAAGAGAGATGAATATCAGGTGTTGGCTCAGTATTCAAATATCGACTAAGCCGAACGGCGTCTATAGACGTGACCGGCATGATACTGATATTTCCCCGGGATTCGGCGTCCCGTCATATCGGTTTCGAGTCGTGATTGATATTCATACTGGGCTTGTGACGTGGAACAAGCATTACATTTAAAATAGAACAAAAATGGGTCCATACAAAAATATACGGCCAGGTCAATGAAAGATGACCAACAATTGATCGTGAAATGAGTGGCTAGGTAGGATATGCAGAGAGTCGTGGTTGATACGTAACATGCTGTACTGCTACGAATATTGTTGTCTCCCCAAAACTGAGTTTGTAGAATCAGATAGGTATTCACATTCAGGGACATGACAGCTCAATGGTAGATGTCGGCAGATTTGCACTCTTATGAAACCTGATCGACTTCTTTGTACGTTTAGGTGTCCAAATTTCAAGGTTGTCTGAATGATTAATGTGGATAGTGTGGATATATAAACAAAGAAATTGTCAAAGTCAAAGCATTTGAGACCCACAGTGCCGGAAAATTATTGAGTTACATTTAACTTACATAGAATCATAGATCACAAAATGAGTTTCTAGGTCCCGCCACACTATGATATTTTAGTATGTAGGTTAGCTCCGTGGCCTCCACAGGACCGCAGGGAGTAGAATCCGTTCTCTTACCGGTTCCAGTAAGTCGACAACCGACAATCCCTAGAACCCTAACGAACCTTGTGTGGCCCAGGGCCCCAGTATGAGTAAATTGATTTTGGGTCAAGTATGGAGTAAGAGGAGACAAGTACACCGCCGCCGATTTCCGATCTTTTGGACCTTCGTTGAACGTGACTCGTTGAGAGATCAGCGAACGCCTTCGCTACATAGGGTTGCCATATATCTATCTGATCAATGAGACTAAGTAATTGACCAACTACCGGATATGGCGAATTTGGGACTGATTCGCTGAATTCCTCCCAACCGGACGGAAATATCCGATCAGAATGTCTATCATTTTCCGGATCTGTCGAAAAAAGAAAAAGAAACAAGGGGAGTGTATCCGAGAATTGGTTTCTTTCAAATTCTTTGTCTGTAAGCACCTAGAATTGGGGTACACCATAACTAACATAAATCAAGCCACATTTTGCACATCTCAAGTGCCGGGCGCCAAAAAAACTTGGTAATGCATGGAATAACGGTTTCCAGTAACCGAATAAGATATTTGATTGGCGATTTGAAGTCGAAGCTTTTCTATACATGGATAATACTATCCAGATACGCTGGGTAGGATCACAACTTAGTGAAACAAAATACATGCCGAAGCACCAACCATAACAAGGATGTAAAGTAGGTAGTACGTAACTACGTATGTACATGACTCACACGGATGTCGAGCCGAGGCCTTACTCGTTTATACACAATTTCTATATTCATGGCACAGAGACCAACGCAACACCATCAATTGATGCGACCACAACAGTACCACCCAACAAGGCTTCTATGGCCGTCAAATGCGGCAGAGTCACCAACACATCGGCTCCTGCAGTACTACCTACTGTCCTCGCTACTAGGTAGGGTGCAGGGGTTAAACGGCTGGAGCAGGTCGAGATATTCGACCATTAGCCTAGTGTGGTACGCCTGAGCATCCCAGCTGATATTTCTACTCCATACGAATCTGTTCAGTGATGATCAAGGCTGAAGTCACAACGTCGTCACTTAATCAGTCTAATATCCAGATTCCAGGCAAGGACCCCAATCGCCCGATAGATTGACATTCTGATAAGATCATCGTTTGTACCCGCCGTTATATTTCCGTTGAACTGGACAAAGTGGACAGGGGTAAGGTAACGTAGGTAGTAATACGTACGTAGTATGCTTTGATCGTATCATGCTAGCCCTGTCTATAGTGCTGGATAGTGTGCGAACTGTAGTGACTCTTTCTAGAAAAAGGTGGAAGGTCAAACTGTCATTCACGTGCCAATGGATTTGGGCTAGTGGTTTCTCGATAGTGCTTACATTGAGGTTCGTAGTACGTAGTTACCTCGTACAGCGACTTATTCTAATCGCTTATGTGAGATCAATGCAATGAACAGTGAAAGAAGTGGCTGGTGTCGTGGCTATATACTCAACCACAGCGAGACGAGATGTAGAATCGCTGGAATGTATCCCGAATCATGAATGTAGAAAGAAGTATACAAATCCCCACCAATCATAGAGAGTGTTCACAGTAGTATACGCAAAAGGCAAGTACGCACCGAGGCAGGGATGATTTGCATACTATCATTGATGTACACCGGCCACCGCCTTTCAGAGCCAGCCAGCCGACATGCGCCTGATTTAGACGAGGTATTCGGTATGCTGATTGGCTGTATGGGCGCGAAAGGGACGAGGGAATTGGAAAGTGCTCGTCCCAAAGCGGTATAGCGTATATCTGCAGCGCTAAATCATCACGTACATGATGCATGCCCATACATAAGTGTACATAAGTTACATAAGTTAAGTTACATAGTTAGTTATTTCGTGTCGGACGTATTGTAAACCTTACCAGACATGCGTATGATGATTATGATACAGTACAAGGAAGAGTGGAGAGTGGAGACCCTGGCGTATTATCGGGCTTCTGGAACACGGAAGGACGTTTATCCGCGCGGTGTATTAACTGAATCAGGGAAGTACTTCAACGGAATTCGCATTCGCATTTAGCAAAGTGCAGCAATATTATACTATGTAGCAGACGGACGATGCTGATGCTGATGCTGCTGATGCAGACAGCACGTCTTGTCCTGCAGCATGTGCCGCGACGGACTCTGTCGACTTTTGTTGGTGTTGATTGATTTATCGAATTGTTAGGATTTTGTTACTCACAGCCCTTGGAAGGAGACGCGGTACACCCGTAGGATCCTGCTCAATCCTTTGTCAGTGAGATTGGTGTACTCGGAGGTACAGGCAGTCATACCATACTGTAGTACGTAGTACGTACAGACAGCGTTATTCCCGAGGATACGGCAATACGTGGTTTTGTATGGCCACGGGTAAATCTCATTGTAAAATACGTATAGCGCGGTCATACCGAGGGAATACCTCAAATAGGAAAATACTTATCAACGACCTGCAGCTTCCTTCTCCACCCACGACTATCAGCCAGTTTCAGGCTCTCTCTCTTTCTCCTTTCATATCCACATTATCCATTATCCTTACCCATTAACTACCCATTACCCGTTCTTGTACATACATTTACGCACTCGTTCAGAATCCAGGTCGATTCTTTCTGACGTTCATTATTTCCGGCTATTCCGTTTCGAGGTGCCACTGCAGCTGCTGCACGCCAGGGACCGATCACTCGCTCCGGACCAGTTGCTCGCCAGTAGGCTGTGAATATCAATTTGCTCGACGCATACAGACAGACAGCATCAGGCAGAGCGACTGCCTACTGAGGGACATGCCGTCGCCGCCCGCTAAGCAGGAGCTTCCCTTTCTTTCACTGTACTTGCTTGACGTCGCCCTAGTACTTACCACTTACTGCCGGTGCTGCTACTAGTAGCAATCTGTTGGTATCCTAGACTCCAGTCTCTAGCATCTGCCCTAGTCTACGCTGCCCCGATCTGTCTTAGACTACCACCAAAAAAAGAGATCCTCGCCCAATTGCCTTTCTACGTACCCTTTCTCCGCGTTGGGACGACCTCAATGGCATTCTTTCTTCGATAATCATCATCTGGATCTTCTTCTTTCTCTCTTTCTCTCTCTCTCTTCTCACTTTCTTCTCCCCTTCATAAGTGCGGAACGATCCTCCCTTCGCGATTATTACCAACCAAATACCAACCGATATCAACCCTCACACACCCCCTTCCGTCGATCGATTCAACAAACCAAAACAAGGGCACAAAGAAGGAAAGAAAGAAGGAAGGGAATATATAAGAACACTCGAGTGATGATCGGCCTATAAATTGGACTCACCATTCCTTCCTGTATCGGCCCCTCGGGCATGCCAATCGCTATCCGTCACAATAACCGACCACCACCCTGGCAGTTCTCGGGCGTCGAGAAGGCTTTGGCCCGGATGGACCTCTGCTCGTACCTTCTTTTGCTGTAGCTCGGCTTATTGATGATCGCGACGACCACGCATTGCGGTACTATAACGACGGGCTGATCGAGGAGGAGACGGACAAGGGGGTCGGAGCGAGTAGGGGGTGGGACAGTCGAGAGGCAGAAGAATATATGACTTCGGTCGCAGAAAAGATACGAACGTCGAGCCGACTGGGGTGGGAACACGTTACGCCTAATGAGGGGTCGTTCGAGTTCACCGCTCCCCCCTCCTCTTCCCCTTCAACATACATGGACGCCGAAATGGATATCCCCCTCTTCTTCCGCGTGTCTACCATGGCCGCTCTGTCGACCAGCACGCTACTCCCGCTCGACAATGTGATGAGCTTGGAAATGGGCAAAACTGCACCGGGATTCGATCCAATCAATGTCCCCGATGTGGTTCGATTGCGATCTGAACAAGACTGCGACGCGGCTTTCGAATTGCTCATGTCGATCCTGCGCCAGCCAGAATTGGGGTTATATATACGACATCTTGATATTCTCAGAGACACCCAATTCCATGGATGGTACAAGCCAACTCCGTATCAGCGATATATTACCGAAGAGGATGGATTGCTGCTACGATTAGCTGTTCGTAATGCAGGATGGTACGGTGCAGATGAAGAGTTGATTCTCAATATGCTGCTCCAACGCCAATTCGACCTTGACTTCTCCAATGGCTTTCATTCGTATGTACCGTGACCCCGAAAAAAAGTTGATATCGTCGACTGACTGATATAGATCCCGTGCTCGAGGTGGTCGACATACTCGTGGCTCACATATGATTCAATCCTTGGCAGCGCTCCTCATGTCCGTTTGTCCTAACCTAGAATCTTTGAAAATCCGCCCAGTAGGTCGGTTCATGAAAGAAGGCTACCCTCCTCTACCGCTCGAGCAATTCTTATTACATTGTACCAGCATATTTAATTCCGTGTTTCTCCAAAGATTACGGCGCGTCGACTTACTCCACACTGACGATGCTCTCGATAATGACCCATTATACTTCAACCGCTACGACCTATTATACCATATGTCCCTCTTCCACCAATTACCTTCTATCGAACACGTCTGCGTTGGGGGAATGGAAATTGACGAGAATGGCAGGGAAGACATTGCTCCGTTATCGTCCAACCTCGACAAGATTGAGCTTCTTCATTCTGTTCTGCCGACCATGTTCCTTTGTACGGTCATCTCATCCTCGAAGATACTTCGACAATTCACACACTCTGTCGGTGGACGGGCTACCCAAGATACAGGCAATTGGCATATGGCCTTTCCCGCCATATTTAGGGCACTGCTTATCCATCGCGAATCGTTAGAATCCCTCAACCTCGACACAGACGCGGACTACTCGGATGAACTCGAACAAGAAGAATTTGAAGAATATCTCTGCGACTCGCATGTATCAGACACGGACGAAACAGAAGAAGAACGCAAGGCGTTTCTAAACCAAAAATCAGTCGTCGAACTAGTGTTTACGCAAATGGGGTGCCTCCGAAATTTTACGGCATTGCGAAGATTGAGCATTGGCATACGATGTCTTTTTCAAATGGCAAACGGCACTACAAGCGACTTTGCTTCCTCCAACACGCCTCTCGCCGACCTCCTTCCTCCGAATTTGGAGTCTCTATCGATCCGCGGCTACCAGCCTGGTCTGAACTCATACTACGACGCCCATATACATGACCTGTTTCAAAAGTTTGTTGCTGGACAACTTGGCTCATTGAAAGAGATTAACGGGATCAGCGAATATATCCCGAATTCGGCGACGGTTCATCTTGATGATGTTGAGAATCACCCGGAACTGGTGTGGATTGATGAGCGGGACGCTATTGTTTAATCGTTTCACGCCTTATAACAATACATGGATCAAACGATCCTACTCGACTATACAGTCGATCACAGTCCGACCACCTACCGCATTCTCGATCATATAATTGATCTTATTCCTTATGGACCCATTGTTTTCTTACGACTAGATATACCCATTTTGTGTACCGAAATAGAACTGCATTGTGCATTTTCACCTCCGCCTTTCATCTTGTTTCATGGCATGATGACCAAATCATATATCTTGGAATTTTCTAGCAGGATAGAACTCCATGACTCAAGTCAATGTACGAATACATACTTTGAACGTTTAACACGTATCAAACCTGATATCATGTTTTTTTAAAACAGTAGCTTAACATACGTAGACAAAATAACTACAAAACGTTACTCGCCATCCTCTTCTCCGTTTGTCTTTTGCTTCTTGTTCTCAGTTTCGTCATCTTGTCGTGTATGAACTCTTTTCTGTCCATGCGGTTCATCTTTGCTGTCGTCGCCAACATCTTCATCTTCCTCTTCATCCGCTTGATTCGCTTCTGCGTCTTCGACGAAGTCACCGTTTTTCTCTTCTCCGTCTTCATGGTCGGCCCCGTCTTCTTCTTCATAGTCGCCATCCTCGTCCTCGCCATCTTGTTTTGCTACTTTCTTCTTATCTGCGCCTTTAGGCTTTGATTGTTTACCGGATTTCTTGCCCTTTGTAATATTCGATCCCCCGCCCTCCTCTTCTTCACTCTCGTCCCGACCCATACTAGCCCGCCTCCTCTCCTCCTTCGCCTTCCCCGTATTCCCAACATACTGCTTCCCTTCCCTCCCCCCTACCTCCTTCTTCCTCTCCGTCTCCTCTTTCTCTTCTTCACTCATCTTCTCCCACGCCTTCTTCGGCAGATACCTCTTCTTCGTACCATCATCCTTCGTAGCATTCGCATCCCCCTCTTTCGTCTGCCATTCTTCATTCGTCCAGTTTGAGAGATGTTTCTGGGACTCGTCTTGCCCGGTCTCTTTGTCCGTGGTGTAGGAGCCGCCGCGTTTTTTGTATTCGGAGGCCATCATTTGCGCCTGTCCAAATGATTGAAATCGTTAGTATGAGGTATCGAGGGGGCAAGGGGAGAGGGAGGGAATACCTTTCGAGCAGACCATTGGCCTGGTCGGCCGCCCTTGTCGGAGGCATGGACTTCTTCTTTGATTTGGTCACGGAGCTCGGGGTCGGTGTATTTGTCGCGAGCGGGCATTTTGGATCTTCTTGTTTGGAGGGAACCGGTTAGGTAGATAGGAACGCTGAATTGAGTGAATTGCTATGGTTACGCTGCCAGTTGTGTCCGTTGGGCAGGACGTCACTATATACTTTTCCTAACCTCTAAGTAACCTTGAAGTACCTGCTTTAGGCTTTGAGACAGTACCAGAAACGGATCGTATGTCGTAGCGATGATGCATCTACCTGAATCTCACAGCAAGATTTCGTGTCTACCTAGGTAGGTACTGTGCTGGGGTTATATCCTCTAATAGGTTCGGTTCCTATTGGCGCTGTTGGTACAGTGGCTATTCTTTTGGTACTACTTACGAAAGCAATCAATTGCCTACCCAAGACCATTGAACCGATCGCAGGAACTCCTGGAACCTGGTAAATCCTTAGGCACAGATCGACACATTCCCGATCGGAATCTATGCAGATCGTTTCTGTTACACCAGAGATCACAACCTATATATACTACGTATTTTAGAGGAAATTTTAATGGAGATTGAAATAAGCTTATCCCAGCCCTATGTACGATGTCACTCGCGAGTCGTTTTAGAGTTCTTCTCGAATTTTCCGCATTCGGTAACTGGGGTCTAGACTCTTGCTTAGTCTGTAGCCAGCCCTACCTAGGTATGCGATGTACAGGTTCCCAGACGGGTTTAATATTTGTTATGAGTGGAAAATGTTAAGAGGAAGAAATTTGCTGAGTACTAGGCCTGTTTTGGTATCTATGTTCGAGCGATCTTAGGGCTTGCTGCGCTGTTCCTATAGATGATACCAATATAATTCGGGTTGCCTTCCAGATATCAATGTTTCTAGCCTAGCATCGACTCAACGAATTCGCACTTCGGAACACATAGTCGGTGCTTCTACTGGCCGGTGTCGCCGTTGAAAAACATAATTTGGTGACAGTGAAATTTGAATTCGAAGAGTGACATCGGCAGTCGGTATTGTTGTCGGCCGATTTCCCGTCGATCGACTGACATCGGTCGGAGTACGATAGATTTACAGTAGAGTAAAGGCAATAAAGTTTCTGCAAGCTGTATCTAATTCGTCAATCGGCTCGGTGATAACTTTGGCTTGATCTAGACTCGTACAAATGGGTCTATTTATACGAAGCAGTTGAACAGCTGAGCTAGGAGAATACCTATGAGGGATGGTATAAAGCTGAGCTATACCCCGCCTCTCGGTCATCTGGGTGGAAAGAGAACGCGATATAGTATTCGACATTTGACGACATCAATTGATCTTTCGAACCATCCGACGTGCTAATACTATTGACCACAGATACACGCGTTTCAGTCAAGCACCAAAAAGAGAAAATAAATAACATGGCATCCGCCAGTCGCTTCACCATCAAGCAAGCCTCCGTTCCCAATTTGGTGCTTGGTATCGCTGCAGTTGGTGGTATTTACACCGCTTATTCATATATACAGAGCTCGACGTCTTCTCAACCCCGAAAAGTTTTTGGAGGAGTTGCAGGCAGTCTAACGCTTCAACAAACGGAGGATATCAATCATAATACAAAGAGACTTCGTTTCGCCTTTCCGAATGCCCAGGATGAGACTGGATTGACTGTCGTTTGTATGTACTGCAATCATGGAACTTCCATGATATGTTGTTCTCGAGTGCCTCACTGACATAATTGATTAGCATCCGTCTTGACATTGTCGTGGCCAAAAGGAAGCCTGACACCCGCCATTCGACCATATACGCCAGTGAGCGATCTCTGTATGTTCGACATCTTCCAAGGTTTTGACTCAGAGGGATCTCATACTGACAATTTCACAGCGAAACCAGGCTTCATCGATCTCATGGTCAAAAAATACTCTGGCGGAAAAGTCAGCACACACCTTCATTCCCTACAACCCGGCGACTCCCTTTTCTTCGCCTTCGGTATCAAAGCATATTCCTGGGTTCCAAACAAACATGACCATGTAACCCTCATCGCCGGCGGTGCTGGCATCACGCCACTCTACCAACTCATCCAAGGTGTTTTGAATAACCCCGAAGATCACACAAAGATGACGCTTGTCTTTGGCGTGAATACTGAGCGTGACATTCTTCTGCGCGAGGAATTTGAGAATTATGAGAGGAAGTTCCCGGATCGGTTCAAGGTTGTTTATACTGTCTCGCAGCCGGAGGAGGGATCGTTTGTCCGAAAGGGACATGTCTCGAAAGAACTTTTGGAGGAGGTATTGCCTGCGCGGACGGATAAAGTGTTTGTTTGCGGACCTCCTGCGATGGAGAATGCGTTAACTGGGAAAGGACGCGGAGGATCAGGTATCCTGGGAGAGCTGGGATACAGAAAAGATCAGATATTCAAGTTTTGATTGCTCTGATGTCTTTTTATGATCGTTAGATACCCCTCTCGTTGGCGGACATACGTCCTTGATGGATGTATCTGTATAGATATGCGATGGATAGGTTATTCATTCAACTAACAATGTCGATAACACTGCCTACGTAGATCCGGAGAGTAAAGTAGATATTTCATCGTACCATGACATTTCCTATTGACATGTTATCGATCCCTAACAACTTGATCACGTCATCATATATACCCATATATCAGTGATCACTCTCTATAAACAGAATATTATGCACAAAGTCAACGCCGATTAAAAGTCTCCCAAATATAAACAAGAAAAATCTAAAACTCATTGATATTTTCCATGATCCGCCCATTCTTGAGCTCCCTCACAGTCAATTCAGCCTCCTTCCCCTTCCCATGGACCTCCTTCTCGTTCACGACAGTCACTCCACCCGAAGACGAAGAAGCAGATGAGGGCAGTACTCCGTTCAAACTTTCAGGCTTAGAAGAATTCTGAAGCTGATCACGTGTAGTCAAAAACTCCTCTCCGAATGGATAAGTAGTCGGTTTCCGCTCAACTGGCACCTGGCTGGCGAACTGCCATAGTCTTTGAGTGAAACCTTTACCGAGGGCTTCAATTGGAGGCGTAAGGATAGGTAGTACTGCGAAGAGCGTACCATAGCAGACAATTGCAGTGATCAAGGTACACAGCCAGTACGGATAGCCATGCGAGAACATGGAAATCATAGCCCATGATCCGACGGACCACATAACAAAACCGTGAATCAAGTAAATACTGAAAATGTGAGGGAAGAACCACTGCAACAATTTGACGGAAAGGATCTTTTGCAATGTTGGTGAAATTTCGACGACACCCTGCATGGTAATAGTAGCCAAAAGCGCATTCAGACGAGGGATAAAGTAGTCCGGATACGAGGCCGAGTCTGCTTGGGCCAAACTCTCTCCTGTTTTGGCATATGGATGCCATCCATATTCGATCTGCGCGTAATTGACTCCGTTGTGCTGAGTGACGAGATCAATACTAAATCCAGCAATGGCTGTACAGGCCAGGAGGATTAAGAGGGGCCAGTATATCCATGGACGAGGATAGAGCCACTTTTGCTTGTATTTGTAGGTGATGTCTAGGTCTGCGAGTAGGATACCAACGTAGTAGTAACTGCCCCACGAGAGAGCATACCAGTGCATGACCGTGCAGAAGAAATAAAAGGTGAATCTCTTCCAGGGAGTCTTGATTTGTCGGATCATGATTAGACCAAGCAACGTTTGCCATGCACCCTGCAGCTGCACGGGAATAGTCCAGAGCACACCGGTACAGTAGTTGTTTGTAATCATGGGCGCCGCGTTCGGGATCAAAAACGCGAGTTGAATAATCTCCGAGATGAATGTGCCTGGGTTAAGAGCAATAGCAGTAAAAGGCCAGTCTGACCAAGTCACTGATGGCAGGTATTCAAGCCAGTTCAGTGCACCAGCATCCATGAGGAAATATTCCAAAAACGCAATCGAAGCAACGGGTGTCAGTAGACGGAAAGGACGCGCAACAATCTTCTGCGCCATGTTGTCGAGCTTTCCAGTGCGGATGTAGTTTGATGTTAAGAAACGAGTGGAAATCATCAAGAAAGGTCCAATCCAGAGCGGGTCAAGAAAGTACGTAGCGAATGTCTTTCGTGCAATGGTCTCACTCTGGTAGTGGGGAGAATCTCCGGGTATAATAACAGCACTAAAGTATGTCAAACCGAAGTGATTGACAGTCACGAGAAGGGCACTAATGGAAATGAATCCTGCCAAGTAGTCGACACGTGGTGGCTTTGCAGAGGCAGGAGCAGCACCGGCTGCAGGTTTGCCATCCTTACCGGTTTCGCTGGGTTTTGTCTGTCCGTCTTTCGCGACGGGAACAGCTTCAGTCTTAACGGCTTCTTTATTTTTCTCCGAGCTGCCTTCGACCTGCATAACATTGCTTGAGTATACCTCTTGACTCGGAGTTGATGAGTAGTCTACTATAGGCACAGCGTGCAGAGAAGGGGCCCGAGAAGCATCACGAGAAGTCACTCGAGACGATTCACCCTGAACAGTGCCATTCAAACTAGCGGGATAGGCAAACGAGTTTCCAGCCACATTGGTTAATGAAGGCCGACGGGAGACAGCGGGACTCTGATATTGAGGAAGAGGCGTCTGAGCGCCCCTGTATGGAGGCAAAGTGCTGAACGACTCATTCCGAGGGAGATCACCTTGCCCATTATTGGGAACTGCTGGCGAACTTCTTCCATCAGCGGCAGAGTCACGATTGCTTTGTGACTCTCGGTCCATAGATACCGTTGAACGTGGCGGGGTGTCAAAGGACCTGGGCTTGGGAGGATCTCGTTCTTGGACGCCCAGGAAAACCATCAGTTTATGCCAAGTGAATCGTCGCCAGAGGGTTTTGCCAGTAAGGACCACAAAAACGGCCGCGAAGATAATATCAATGATGAGTGGTACCCATCTAATTTTGTATGGTGGCTGATACTGTTTCCAAGGATCCAGGCTTACGGGCTCAAAATGTGAGGAGCCACGTAATGATACATCGTTCATGTTGCAAGCTTTTTGAGTAGAGCATCTCTCGTCATAAGCAGCGCGTGTGGTATCGTTCCAAGTAGACGAATTGAAGAACAGCCGCGTGTATCCAACGTTTGCCAGATTCTTAAAATTGGGCGGACCCTGGGAAGTGTACTTGTTCCCTGTAGACCAATGCTGGAATTTCAATGGCGCCGGTGTCGATGGAATACTAGAATTGACAGAAGTATTGTAACTAATTCTCAGAACATCCTCAATGTAGTAATTGAGCGAGTCACGAGTCCAGTCAACACGGTACTCCATATAGTACCATGGGTCGAGACCTTCATCAGTCAGATTGGTGAAATTGGTTCCAAGCCAGGTGTTGGGAAATTGTCCGCTCATCAGCATATCGACCCATGCTTGAGCGGGGACGTTGGTGTTCATGACATCTACCTGCCAGCTTTCGGTTTGGTTGTGAACTAGATTCATGGAGATCGCAGAACCGAGACTATAATTGCGTGCAGGTCGAATAGACGAACGGAAAGAACCAAAGAAGATGTCCTGGCGAGCAGTGCGTATACTTGAACCGACAACTAGATGCTCTTCGTCCGATGGATGGCACGAAAGTTCCAAGCTTGTGCGGTTTGCAGGATAGGGATCGTGGGAGATTTGGACATTGTCCATTGCCGCACCCATGCGGTACATATTATTCCAACCACGATCATAGCGATGTTCAAATTCTTCAACGACGAAGTCGGAAGGAATCGAAGTGGATTCGTTGAAGTAGACGATTGTCGAATCTGTGAAATATAAATCCGCAGTTTCATCGTAGAAACCACAGGCACAACCATCCACATCAATAGTCGTAGCAGCTTGGGCAGTCTTCAACACCACGAGGAGGGTGAATAAAAGCCCCCGCCATGCTGTAGGGAACATTGTGTCTTCCTGCACAATGTGCCAAGATGCAGCGTGGTCAGTTTGAGGTATCGAAGACGAAGGAAGAAAGGAAGAAGAAAAAAGAAATAAAAGAGACAAAGTAGCAACAACAGATACCGGCTCTGATTCGTATGCTGTGTTGCTCGGAATTGTGTAAGGAAAAGCAGAACTTCCGAACTTGACAGGTATATACGGTGGCACGAGGAGCGACTTCCGAGATTCAATTAGGAAGGCGAAGTAACAATTTTTCGGTGTATGAGAACAGAACGTGCCGGTAGCCAAAACTTGTTCGTTGATCGACAGAGAGAGGAGTCCTGCGGCAAACCGTGAAACGCTACGGCAGGGCGGTGCTATCACAAAGTAACAAAGCCAAGTCTTGTAGCTTATTTTTGATAAGGAGATAGAACAAGTGGCCGGAGGTGATGTCGCAATTGGCGGTTATCCAGGGATCCTCACGTTCTCTCGCAATATCAAGGAGAGTCAATAATAGTGCTAGTAATGGAGCGATACGAACGAGCAATTGATACCGCACAAAATAATTTACTAGCAGTAATTGCTTATCTTTTGGCGTAAAAGTCTAAAAGAGCCAACAGTGGGCCTCTTGATCGACACTGATCCAACTGTAACCCGTCACTTTTTTAGCACCATCGTGCCTGGACCTGTAGATCACAAATCTCAGCTATAGTACCGCGACCTAAGTCATCAAGGCTGGCTTGGCAAGGACTGGATCCCTTTAGTGTTTTTGAGAAGCTGAGATCCTGACCTACGTTTCCTTTTCTTCAGTTTCAAATTATTCGTAATCGCGCAAGTTGATGGTTTTTGGTGGAGACTTGAGTTAGCTACGTAGCCGGGTCGGAGAAAAGTGCAGCATGGGAATCCAAACTGTACCTATCATATTGCATTGCATTGCATTGCATCATGTTCAATTGCAGGTGGAAATCAAGAAGAAAAAAGAAATTTTATACACGTCGGCTACCATGGAGATCCAGTGGATACACGCTTGGTCAACCAGGAACAAGAAGCGAAACTAAGACATTAATATTAATGCCCTTGGAAAAAAATAATCTGGTGCGTCCCGCGGCTCACACAGTGGCTGGCCTCATTCCTGGGTGGAAGAATTGCCTGTTTGGGAAAAGGGTAGAAGACGACCTATCTTCTAGCCCTAAATCTGCGTCACTGATCAAGCCAAGATAACAAGCAAACACCGAGAAAATGGAGTATTCGCACAAGCAATACGAACAAATAGGGCTTAGCCGTTAATCTCAGTGCTGTAACCACGACAGAAATGGTAGGTGGATTGGTCCTCAATGCGTTCTAGTTTCAGGTTAATCTTTACGCATTTCGGTGACTGCACAATAATGGGACCTAGTTGGGTGATGATACTATCACCCAAGCAGGGGTACCTAGATATGCAAGCTTCAGATTAGATTGAGCAGATAGCCGGCTAGTGCGGTGGCGGCCCAGTAATGGTATCAATGAATCAGAGTCTTGTCATGGTCTTATCAAGTAGCTCGGTCAAGGCGACTATTGCAACGTATCTGTGCGTGCTATTGCACGGTAATTGTCATTTGTCAGTCATAGTTCTTTTGACAACTTCGGCGGTCTTGGATGTTTCTGGGATCGCCGTGCAACGTTGCATCCCAATTGGTCCTCGAAATATTTCCGCCAGCGGTCTTGAAAGATTGAAACTTCGTTACTCGAGGTTATGACCAGGGTCATTGTGGGTGCGGCTAACTTGGTAATGGGCATTAAGTTTTAACTACGTAGAAAAAAATGTGTGCCAGGTACTTGACTGGGATGCAAGTAGACTGTTAGATTAGACCTGGTGTAGAAAACTCTCATTTTTCCCCTATTCTTCTACTGCATGCTCTTTGCGGCTTGTTTTCTTTTTTCAATTTTTGATTGTATGACAATCTTTCTTTCACATTGACAGCTCAATGTCAACACCTGTAATCATGGAAAAACAGGTCGACGTTGAGGTTAATGCATTGCAGACCCCGGTTGAAACATTCCGGTCTTCTGACAGACGAAACAATGTGCAGAGTGGTCTGAAAAAGGTCTATCAGGATGTTTCATGGGCGCTCACGACTGCGTCAGATGGAGTCCAAGACTGGACGCCGTTTGTTCTTGTTCTGTCTTATTTCGTCTTCTCTACCACTATTTACATGAATGCCACATCCGGCATCACCGAAATTTTCTGGTTTATCTATTTGATGACCAACACCTACATTGCAACAGCGACTGTGATCGAATCTATTTCCGCTCTTGGAAACTTTCAGGATTCCAAACGAGCTCTAGACAAGGTCGCCAAGAAGAATTGGGTGTTTCCTACAGCAGAAAATGACCTACCCAGGCTAGACATTATCATTGTGGCATACTTGCCAAATGAGCAAGACATTGTCATGGATCGGGTGAAATACCTTCTGGAAGAAATTGTCTATCCCCGGGACAGGTACCGCGTCAACCTGATATACAACACACCTTACGCCATCCAACCTCTGGAATCGGAACTTTTTGCATTAGCGGATGAATACCCCAAAAACATGCGGGTTATCAATGTCCCGGGTTCAAAGTCCAAAGCCGACAACATCAACTACTATTGCAATGTCATACAGACCGATGCCGACATTTCGGCCATTTTTGACTGCGACCACTACCCCCATCCATATGCACCAAAATGGGCAATGGAGCAATTTGCCAAAGACAAAGAATTGGACATTGTCCAGGGTCGATGCGTGGTGCTCAATGCCAACGACAACTTCCTTACCTCAATGATCGGCATTGAATTCGACAAAATCTACGCAGTTTCCCATCCGGGACGTTCTGCCATGTTCCATTTTGGTCTCTTCTGTGGCTCAAATGGCTACTGGCGTACCTCGCTCCTGCGTGAGCTAAAAATGGACGACTCCATGCTTACAGAAGATATTGATTCCGCTCTTCGTGCCTTTGGCCACGGAGCAAAAGCAATCCACGATATCAACGTCACATCCTTTGAACTTGCCCCGGTTACATTCTCTGCGTTCTGGAAACAGCGCCTACGGTGGTCCCAAGGTTGGATCCAGGCTAGTATGCGCCATGTTCACCTAGTGTGGAGTCGGTCGCGAGAAGGCAAACACCGCACCATGCGCCAACGGTTCGGATTATTTTCTTTACTCTTTGTCCGAGAAATTAGTTACTATCTCATTACTCAATATCTTTGTCTTGTGTTGAGTGTGGTGATCACCGAGTTCCCTAAGAACGGCCACGATTTGTACAAACTCGTCTTCTTTCAGTACCCCGTTGCTTGGTGGCTCTTCATTTTCAGGTATGTTCCAAACTTTTCTGCATCGAACCTTCCATGACAGGAGCTAATTTCATGGTGATCAGTCTCCTTGCTTTTGTCGGCACACTCTGGGTCACATTCCACTTCCGGTCTGAATTTTGCCGGTGGTACACAATCCCGATCTTTGCAGCCACATATCTTCCTCAGCTTGTACTCACCGCGGTCATTGGCCTCTTTGGTCATGCACGTCAAGTGAGTAAGTACGTTAAGTGGAACCCGACTCCACGCAATTGAGGTCACATTGCTGGATGATCCAAGAACGTTGGAGATGCCGCTTCTATGAGGCTATGATTTTTAGTGTAGATCTTTTAGCTGGTTCATACATTGCATAATACGTATATAGACATTACTGCTGCAATATATACAGATAGATTAATTGTTTCATGTCACATGTGAAATCTGATTATGGGATGAGAGCACGAGAATCCATGTAACATCGGAAGCCTCGAAGATAGCAGATCCGAAGATCCTCGTTACGTCTTGATATCTCGATTTTCAAAAACTCAACCGCACGTGCTTTACTCTTAGATAACAAACAAATATCATGAAACTACAAAAGAAGCATAGGATGAAAAGGAATATCAATGACCTTCAATAGCCTAGCTAAAATTACAGCAGGATCTTTGGCGCACGCCACTATCTGGGACTCGGAGTTCTGAATTCGTATAACAGACGGATACAAACAAAGTTAAAACAAACACGCTAAAACAGGGATTCGGCTCAAGTTGCACTGAATCTTATCTTTTATGCGGACTAATGTCTCTCGAATGATTGCCAAATATGTCGATGCATGGTGTTCGAAGGATCAAAACCCCTGACGTCCTACTCGGGATGCCGATCAAACAGCAACAAATAACTGCTGAATAAAGAGTCTTGAATCGTCTTGAACCCCGCTTGCGGCCGAAAGAATCAAATATATATCTTATCTATCTGCATACTACAACGTAGATTTTTCAGCCTCAATTGGGAAGGTGCTATTTCATGAAACAAGCCCGTTCCCGCTTTCACATGCTTCGAGAAGTTGCTAATCTACCGTGGATGGAGAGATTAGTTCGACCGCTTGTATCCAATCGATTATCATGGCAACTGGCATTTGTATGAGAGTCTGAAGAAGTTGACAGGCCCTTAGTCGGACTAATACTATGTACTAACTATAGATATGGCAGGGATCGAATGGCGTAAGAACGGATACAACAACAGACGGAAACGGATCAGATTAATTCTTGAGTAACTTAGGTAAAGACCGATTAGTACGTGATTGTCGAGACTTTTGAAGTCATCTGCAGATCAATCTATTTTAGCATTATGTTACGAGATGACAAAAACCAAATCAAATAAAGAATAACCATAAGCAGTCACAAAAAGCTTTGAACAAGCCTCGAATAAACAATAAATAAACAATAAAGAATACGCCCACGTTCCTTTTGACATTTTACTCCGTATATTGTGTAACTTGAGCAAGTAGCTCGCCAGTATGAATTGTGCGGAAGTTTTATACAGACTTCAATAACCGCAAAAGGAACCTATCAAAAACGGACTGGGCATTCTCTCACAGAAACATACGAGTACTAAACAACATGTTAAGGAGAAGATCAGCTGCGTAGCATGCAGATGTGGAGTTCAAGGCTAAGGGCCGACATGCATCGCTGTCGATCAGTGAGTGGGTATTCAATATTGTTTTAGTGGCATACCTAGCGTGTCAACTTTTTAGGGGCTTGCAGGGCTAGTTACCGTCGCTAGCTACCGGCGCGTTTCTCAGCCCCCTAGAGTTTGACTCTGCTTTGCTTGAGCTGAGCATTGTACGTTTGGACGGTGAGATCCACACTTCAGGTCTTCAGTAATCTCTTTTTTTGGACGTTCCTGGCTCCTCAAAAAATTTCATCCTCGTAATTGCGTCATTAGGTGTAGATAAACTGCGGAAATACTGTGGGCTGGTGGATATGCGATTAGCCCTAATTCATTGTCCCGCCTGCGGTACCTAGCAAATACGGGATACTACGTCGAGTACAGTGAAGAATTGGGCGGTGCATGTTAGCGTTGCTAAGCGAGTTAATAATAATCAGTCCAATCAGAAACAAAAATCATATCTTGGCTTCTTACATGGATACGAAGCCCCTAATCTGATTACCGAGAGGCGACGTTAAGTGACAGCAAAGCCGTACGTGCATGACCATCGGGGCCCTAACTGCAATAATTGATTATAATTTTTACCGAGTTTGCCTTGCCAGTTAGTTACGATTATAATGTAATTGTTATAGGTGGATTCGTTATTTTCGCTTCAAATCCATAGAATACACGGAGGGCGGAGTTCCGTATTGTCTTTACATAGCCATGCCGGGGATTGACTAGATGTGGTACCAGTTTTTAACTCGGCCCTGTTGAGCTTTTAGGACGAACAAAATACGGAGTAGTAGCACGAAATCTGGGTCAATGGTACGACAATAGGTTGTATCTTGTTTTGACGGGTCTTGCCCCTGTGGAGCCAGCTGTTAACTAGCCTGTATCTATGAGTTGGATTTTTTGGACAAGACTTCTTCAAGTGCATTTCCGGACAAGCTTAAGCGTCAGACCTGCTTGGCTTTTCGAGCTTATCTGCAATTGCTGCTTCGATGCAGTCGGAATTTTGAACAAACCACTTTCTGTTACTCCCGATATCCTTCGTATCACCTCAATATCCTCAGAACACTGGACTCGAGCAGATAACAACCTCAAGATCAGTTTAATTCATAATTCACCATGGTCGAACTCGACCTGAAGACGCTGCGAAAGCATATTGTCCCACCACCGACGAAGCATGAGCAAGAGTACTTGATTGGATTCCGCGGACTACTTGTTATCCAGGCCTTCCTATGGATGTTCCTACAGACTTTTGCACCGACAACGGTGTATGTCTCAGGTAATCTTCAAGGTCCTCTTGGCCAGGAGATTGTGCGAAAAGTCTTGTCAGTGCTCTTCTGGAATGAGTACTTCCTATACGGAGCGATCATCTTCCTATCAGCACGGTCAATTGCAATTCCCTTCTTTCGGAATCCAACCGCACCGGTCATTGCACGCTCGCTACTTACTCGCGCGTTACAATTATGTATTCCGGTTGCGATCTGCCTAGCGATTGTTAAAGGGTCAATGACTACAGGGACTCTCAATACAATCTGGAGGTTCAAAATCAGCACAAACAATAATTCCATGCCAATTCCAAACCAACTTCCTTCAACGCTGGCATATTGGAACTCAGTCTTTAACTTATTCTGGACCACCCATGGCTTCCGAGCACAATCGGGCAGTTATGCCTTTCCCACTCAAACGCTTTGGATGATTAATGCTGTCTATATCCAAAGCTACACTGTCTACATGATCATGGTGATTGTGCCTCATACTCGACCCCAATGGAGAGTCCAATTTGGCATCTTGTTCGTCATCGCTGCATGGTGGTGCAACTCTTGGGCCTGGTACACGGTGTCCGGACTACTCATGTGTGACATGGTCATGCACATGGACTTCAAAAAAAACGCTTTGATGGGCATACCTGTCCAGTTCCGTAGTCTTGTTTGGCGATCCGGCAATGGCCAGCCTCGGCGCATTCCCACATGGCTTGTCGGAGGTTTATTGCTCGTCGGCGGGCTTCTCATGCAGTATCTGTGGGTGGCTTATCGACCGGATTTGTTCGATGCTGAATGGAGAATTCATTCTAATCCTTACACTACGGCTGGTCTTGACGAAAATTACAAGACTGAGCATATCTCTGCAAGGGATGATGTTTATCTTACTATTCTGGGAATTTTCACCTTTTTGGAGACGTACGAAGTCTTGCAGCGGGCTTTGCAGAACAAGTTCCTGCTGTATCTTGGTCGTCGAGCGTTGAGTAAGTGGACTTAGTTTTGTTTTCTTCCTCCGGTGGACAATACTGATCTATGATAGGCTACTTCCTGCTCCAATCTATTTTTGCCTACATTGTCGGCATCCGCGTGTATGAGAGTCTTCGAACTCACCATGGAATTTCCTCAGGAGGATCGGTCATGGTGACACTCATCACTTGCATTGTCGTCACTATACCTGCAGCTGAGCTGTTCCATCGTCTGATCGTGGTCCCGAGTCGGTATCTGAGTCACAACTTTTACGAGTTCATTACATCCTGAGATGTCATTCACGAGGTTTTTTAATTTTGTCTGAGTTTTCTGTTATACTTTCTTACTGCTTTTGCATTTCGCTAAAAGCTTATATATAGAATATGATTGATCTTTGTTTGATTCTGACGGTGTGCTCAAAACCCTAACTCGGTACCCGCAGCTGGGCTGCCCACAAAGACATTTGCATGACAGATACTATTCCGCGTTACTGTTTTGTGATTGATACGTACGGAAAGTTAAATTATCCCAGCTTCGGCTACATTTACCAATTTGTTCATCGATCACGTTTTTGTACATACCATGCAAAAGAACAATACATGTCTTTGATTCAATGATATCCCTTCGACCCAGTCTTGCCATTCAACTCAAATACTGACCAAAAAACTACCGGAACTAGAAATTGTACGCGAAACCATAATTTGGAATATGATTTGCAATATTTTATCGACTGCTTCATCGACATGTGAAGCTTCCGAAAATCAAGATTGGTGAACCTCTCGGTCCATTGTTGGTGATAGTGTCACTAGTCGCTTGGAAATGCGTGGCACCAGTTGTATCTCGATAGACAAGGCAAATTGACCTCAATCAGAATCCAGGCCTTACTCGACAGAGTCCAGTTCGAACGATAACAAAAGAACAAGTGGCTTGGCTGTAGCTTAGCGTGAAGCTAAAACGACGATCACAGATATCGAATCTTGGCTGCGTTGTGTGGCTTGCATTTTTCCCGCCGATTTCTTGATTTCTACCCTTGTCTTTATTCTGTTTATTCCAAGGCCTTTGAAAGAATGAAGCAATTCGCTACCGATGGTACTGCGAGTGGATTGGTCCGGATATTACCTACAACGGTAAATGATCCGAGCTCTTTTTTTTTCTCTGCGTACGGAGTACGATCCGGATCAACTTCCTTGGATTTATGACACATGGCGATGCCAAATGGGTCATGTAAGAAGTTTTCGGATCTCAACCCAGGAAGGCTGTATCCGACCCTCTCCATTTGATCCAGACTCTAACTATGGGCTGGTGGATCAACATTCAACACATGGGAGGCTGGCTGAAGCCAAGGAAAACAGGTACTCCGTTCTGTGTGTTTCAGCGCGTATCAATCTCAAAATTCATCCATGAAAATACAATAGCCGGTGGGAACCGACACGTGGACCCTTGCCCAATGTTGATCATATACTTACGTACTCGCCAAGTTCTTGGTTTTTTTTTCTTTTTTCTCATTTTTCCCTGAATTTCTTTTTACTCTTTTCGTTTCTTGGCTGATGATTGTTTGGAATACGACGCATTGCTTTTTATCCACAGCTGGATGCAGCTAAACATAGTAGACAAGCTGAGGGCAGGGGCTACGTGCACTGTGCGGTGGGAGCGAGGTAGATCGATACGACGAACTTGAAATCTGCGGACGCCGGTTTGATGCTCTCGGGATTTGGCCAAGATCGTATGTAAAACCTAATTCAAATGCAAGACAAAGAAAGTCTGGTCTATGAGTTCCGGCCGCTCAGCTTTGTACTGTAGATACGTAAAATGTCCTAAGTGAGGGTACCGGGGTTAGGGTTTCCATACCTAGGTATCGATTTCACTTTGACTTCTTTTGTCTTCGCTTTAACATATGAAGAGGTTTCATCTCGAGAGAAGTTTGATGCCGTTATCGATTGAAAGCTTAACACAAGGAGGCAGTGAAGTTGACCTCGGGACTGGCTCGAGTCATTCTATATTAGGAAAAGTAACCACATTTATGTTAAAGATATGGCCTATTTATCAATTCTAACACTCTATCAGTCAGAGATATATACTTTGGCACAGTGCCCAGGTGAGTTAGAGTCTTTTGTAAATCTATCAGTGTATATTGACCGTCACATACAACATATGAATGATACATATAGATCCCCGTGTTCAATTTATACGATGTAGCTAGGTATCAATAATCCATAATGCCCTTGAGAACGATGCAGAGATAACGCAATAGGCTTGTCATCACAGCGGTACTGGCATATGGCTTTATCTTGGTTGGTGGAATGATGAAATCTGAGCAAGAGCACCATGGCCCCGTATAAAATTCATCTGATTGTTTTTGTACTACTTCAATTGACAATACCAGATCCGATATCTCCGGCGACAGCCACGGAAGGTAATATCCTCTACCGTTGTCTTCTCGGTGCCGGCGAAGTAGCGGTTATAATACAATGATTGACTGGATGGGTTGTGGGTGATGTTTTACGTTCATTGCATTGGTCATATATGCTACAACAACGATCCTCCTGGTTCTGATGCGTTGGGGCCTTGAGTGGAGGGAGAAGAGAGTGCAAAGATTGGAGGCTGAAACCAGCTCGGGGTCTTCATGACTACATCAGTAGTCTGCATGTTTCGTTACATGGAATTGTTAATCGCTTCGACGCTTCGAATGCTGTGAAGAGAAAAGGATAGATGATGGCGTATTGATGAACAGACAGTCATTTCAGTGATAAGGTGACTTGTTTTAAACGTTACGATTATCCATTCATTCCTCCGCATTGGAAACATTGTTGTACCGGCTGTATTTCTGATAGTTTGGACATCTGCTGAGGTACAGCATCCCAGGCTTATGCTCTGCCTTCTATGCCTGATCAAAAGCGCCATCCCAAAGACTTCATTATATAGTTATATGCATAAACCAAGTTTTGGCTCGACCAAGGCGTGTTCCAGATGTCCACAGTGCTTGAAACTACATATTTATACGTCTATAAATTAATTACTATATCTGGCTCGGACCTCCGGCCGAATCCTCCTTCATTAAAATCTAGCTTATCAACTGATCCAATGCTTCCCTTTTTCCAGTTTTGCGAGTCACTGAGACGTGATTTCCACGCATAATCTCCAGCAATTCGTGTTTGGTTAGGACCAATTCATATTCAGCGCTGTGTTCTCTTGCCTCCTTTAAGTAGGCCTCGGATTGAAGGTGTCGTCTGGTGAGCACTCCATTATTCAGATTCAACCGCCATTGCTCTGATATATCGACCACATTGAAGTCAATACAGAAGGAGGTCTCAAGAGCTTGCCTGCTGTCCAACTGCACGGATAGAATCTCGAAACACTGTTTGACATTTAGCTTCTCGCCTAACGGTGTGCGACCCCCTGCTACCATGCCGGCTTTCTTGCCCGTCGGGAGCTCCTGTGCCGCTGTGAGGTAGAAGTTACGCCATGTCGCATTCTCAGCCCCAAATCCGAGTTGTTCGTATGATGTTGCTAGAAGATTTGCTGCCCTGGTATTGGGATTCTCTGGGTCGGCGGCAACTGCATGAGCAAGAAGAATAGTAACAAAGCGACCGTCCTTTTGGTCGATAAGGTCTCCGCCTTGTCACAGAGACCTTCGACACCACCAGAACACTCTACATGACGTTCGTTCGTCAAGTGGTGGGTACTGCCAAAGGTGCTCGGGTTGTCCATCGAATCACGCCAGATATTTTTGATAGATGCCCTGGAACGGTTAGCATGGTCATTTGAATACTTATCACATCACTATCATACCTTGACATTGTGATTCAGAGATCCGTAGTACCCGCGGCAATGCTAGGCACGCTCAAGTGCGGGAGGTCATTGCATCTACTTCGCGATCTGTGTGCCAATCATCCCTAGATTCATCATCCTTATTGTCTGATCATGCATGTACCCATACATGTCGCGCTGCTCCTGTAGTCTTGTCGCGAGCTCCCTTGAACCCCGTGCCGGCCAATTATGGTTCCGAATGAGGACATTCGACTCGCGCCCAACCAAACATGACGATGGCCTCGTCCAAATATCCCGACCACGCTTGAGCATCGCGTACTTGCGCATCGCGCAGCGTGACGATATTGTGCATGCAGTTTGTGGCGGTCTCCGGAATACACAATGTCCGAAAATCCGGGAAATGGAAGGTGATTTCCGCGGGAGCCTTGGTTCCGGGTACCATCTTGGAACACGATCCGGACACCATCAATGACATGTTCTTCGCGTGTCACCTGGATTAGAAGATTTGGAGGGATGAGGCTAGTTGTTCCGACACTTGAGACCATCCCCAAGCCTGTTCCGATCTGATCCGTGGGAGCTCGAGGGAGCGCATTTCCATACATGAATGCTCCCGTTTCCCTCATCTCTGGGCCGGCCAGAATGCTTTCACTTAGGATTGCCTCCATGAACCCTTCCGGGGCAATGATGAGAACGTTTGTATCCGCATCTATAACACCTGTGGCACCCATGTAATGATCTCCGTGAGAACGAGAGTAAATCATTCCGGTGACTTTCCTCCCATTGCCGCGGTGCTTCTGATACAACTCCAATCCAGCGGCAGCACATTCGCAAGAGACAATGGATCGATCACAATAACTCCCTCCCATAACGTGTACTGTACCGACCTCCAATCCCAAGCCCGAAGTCATCCTATCCGTCGTTTGTCAGCGGCACTTCCTCTCAACCTTCCAGATGTCGACAGAATATAAACCTAGCCACCTATTACTGCATTGGACATATTGGCGCGATGAAGAAATGATACAGCTTGCATAAGCCCTACAATGATAAGCAGGCGTCTATCAACCTTGTGGATGATCTTGCGTTGTTCAGCATAGGAGAACTCCTCATCCGCATCGGGATCTTGCTGTTGAAGGTGCGGCTTCTCCATCTGGTCGACAGTTTGCTCGAAGTGTATTGCTATCTCTTTCTCTATCATGCTGGTAGTGGAGTCACAAACGTCGAAGGAAAAATGGATCGGATGGGCCACGAAGGACAAATAATCACATTGAGCGGGTCGTATTTTAATACATATGTATTGTCGTAGTCTGTTACCCCATGGGGTTGAGGACGTAAATTTCGGCAATTCTGGCAGAAGAAAGGATCATTCGGCTCTCCAATAGCGGTCAACTGATTTGCCCTGGTACCAATCTCACCGTAGGCTATGGCATGATTCTACTTGTATTCTAAGATACGGATTGATCTTGAACTAGCTAGGTATTCTACGCGGTAAAATCTGTCTTTGTGGATTTGAGGTCTTCCTAATTACTTGGTTGGTCATGAGCTAAGTCTTTAGTCTATGAAGAAGCAAACAAAGCTACTGAGCTCATTCATCATGCGTACGTATCAGATAATTTTTTATATTCGATTCTCTCGTGGGCGAGTTCAACCTCTATTTGTAAAACCAATGGAATTTATCAACTTGGTGCTAGGAATAAGACTGCTGATCAAATTTGGATAGGCCAGAAAAAGATATGGAGCAATTTTATTGCTGTGTTGAACGTGTGGGCAAGCAGAAGTGCAGAAACCATAGTTGGTCGGTAGTCCAATGAGGGAGGAGTCGCACATTCGCCCCGCTTGTTCAGGGTGTCAATGACATCTGCAGGGGCATGCCGAAATATCTCGAGATAGTGAGCATATGACATGCCGTAGAGAAGATTGAAACCCAGTTTCATACGACGTGATAGAATGTAGTCGTCAGATGCTTCGCTCAACAACTTTGCATCAAGGTCAATTCGTCCTCCATAGATAGCCTCAATCCTGACCAGCTCGCCGAAATTGTAAGGGATGGGAACAGAGACACCGGGGTAAAGCAGCACCAATCAACGAAACTCGAGGATGATATCCGGGTGTTCACGAAACCATTCAGAGATGCGTCGGATGCAAGTCCAACGACTAGGCGATGTAAATCGGAAGACGCGCCATTGCAGATAATAATCGTAGTTCATTTCGAAGAAGACATGTAGATTATCATCGACCGCCCGCGGATGTGATATCATTTTAGGAGCCTTGCTTACAGCTCGATGTAGCTGATTATCAGCCTCGGATGCCATATTAGTTGCTGCTTGGGCGTATGAGATGTTGATATCGCCGAATACCCAGATATCTGTGGTTGACTGAAACAATCGGGTTTACCTAGGTACCTGGGTAGGTTCTGATAATCGGTGCTGTTGAATGCTGTACATCTGTTCCGACTAGGGCGAGTCTTTGCCTTCTTATACTAGAAACCCACTGTTTCAATGATGAGAAATTTCAGCATTGTGCCATCATATTCTTTATGTGTTGTAAAAGATGTCAGCAATGTTCCTCGTAATGCTAGCTAAGCCCACCTTAAAATCATGGACAATTTAAGTTTTCATTGAGTCTTCAAAGAACACAATGGGGCGAGCAAGTTGTTTGTTACAGGTGGCCCCATAGATTGGCTATTTGAAATATAGTCTACGTATAAGCGCTTTCAGAAAACAGCGTTTACACGCAGTCGCCTAAGTCTGATATGCATGCTAATGTGGCCTTTGATTAACCTAGGCCTAACCATGCTATAGCTTGCAAGTAAAACTGTCCTTGCCATTCCTCCTTAGTGTATAAACATCACACCGCTCCGCGAACTTATATTTTTCATTGGCATGAGGAAGGTAAAAGGAGTTTTACATACATCTGCTATAGATCTTTATTCTTATTTGTTATATTGGGATGTTCCAAAAGTAAGTTCGCTCGTTTGACTTGTTGTGAATTTCTCCCAGACACCTTGCTCAGATGAACAAGCATTAATTCTTTCATTCTATTAGTCCATAGTAACTTGAAATTCTTTGTTTCAATGATTTTCTCCAAGTCTGGCTTTGTCATAGTGTCAGATCTTTCTGTATCAAGATGGAGGTATATTGATTGTTTAACTGGGATATAAACTACAATAACATGATGGAAATCATGCGTCAGCAATTGGCTCAAACGCCGGGAAATGCAGTAGCAAGAAACTGGGAGTCGAGTTCACTAAGTAAAGCATTCCAATCTAGATTGTCGATATCCATTGTATTGAAGGTGTCCCAATCAAATAAATTCATATCGGCATTACTAGCTTGAGCTGGTGGATTGACGGGTTTGTCAGCAATATTAATGCTTTCTACCACTGCGATTGAAAGACTCCTGTTCTTGTTTGAGTCAACACGATTCTGTGATGGATTGGAAGAAACCATGTTTGAAAGTCGCGGAAGGGAAAGTCTGTACTTCTGCACGATGCTGTCTAAAGACTCGAGTAGATTCACCGTGAATGGTGAATGGCTTCTCGCTTCTTCAAGGATACCACATGCCTCCAACAACTCAGCTTTGCGTTTCGGATCGCACTGCCCGTGGTCATTGTGGAAGCACATGTCTAGCAGAAATGCAATACCAGCGATATAAACAGCTTGTAAAACGCCCGAGATGCGAAACCGGGCGTGCACGAATTGCACTGATTCACGCTCAAGCAATTTTTCTGTTCGTATGGTTTGACGGGCGGCCTCGAGACACGCTTCCCTTGAGTAATTATACTGGGAATTTGATGAAGCTTTGGCTAGGTATGGCAGATGAAGCTTGCATCGATGAGAATGAACTAGCGAGTGAATGATGTATCTTTGCACAATGATTCCGGTTCTGAGTGGTGTCTGAGAGGGGTTTTCTGCGGCTTCGAGTTTGAAAAAGTCCGGTATTTCTGCCAGGAACTTCAAAAACTGAGCATCGACCGCGATGATCTCGGCGTGGCCAGACCTATCGCGTGCTGTAGCTCCAAGGGGCATTCGGTCGACTAGTTCGCGACACATTTCGCCGAGACGAATGCGCTGTAAAAAGTATGACATTTCTGTTGGTTCAGATATAGATTTGTTGATATTTGTCATGCCATCGTAAAGGTCCTCGTCGTTCACGTTCCATGGCTTGCGTGTAGCCATGTGTCGCAAATTAATGGAGTAGGCACCTTCTTGGGGGCCAGCATATCGAGACAGCATCCTTGAGAAAGGTCAACATCAACGAAAGACAGACATGAAAATAGTGAAAAGCAGAATGGACATACCAGTCAGTTGCACATAGATACCACCATATCCTTCTTCCAATCTCCTCTGTTATGGTGCCTACTCTAGGCGCATGATCACTCGTAGCAAAATTCGGATGATCCAAGCGATGAAGGCCAATCTCACGCGCCATACAGATAGCCTGACTGACCATAGACGTATATCGTACCGTCATACCTTCTAGGTTAACTAACATGAAGAAGGCAATAACGATCGCCTGCACAGCCTCGAAGGACCGGATAGAAGACCGACGACAATGATCCAACAAGTCAAGACAGGATCTCACCCACATTGTTGACTGGGAATGAGCCGATTCAATATTCGCATACATAGATTCGTCCATGTCGTGGAATGTCCAGGCATACGAAGCACTTCCGAACATGCTCATGAGTAAGGCTACTTGTCCAGGCGAAACCGGTTGGTCTTGAGCAAGTTTGTCGTAGATATCGTCAATGAGGGAGCGTGCGGTAGGTGTATGGATTACATGGTGGATAAATGTCACGTCTCGCACGTATTTGTTGAATAGTTTCCTTGCTTCCTCGCGTAATGGTAGCCATATACATCTGACAGGCTCTTGGAATGAGGTTGATCGTCCGGGGCTGGGCCACAGATAAGTCGGAGATTGTGGGATGTGCTTGATGGAGCATATTCTGAAGCAGACATTGATCGGGGATATCGATGTCTATAAGGCTATCAGTATACGGCTTGTTTACAAGGCCCACCAGAGGAGAGGAGTGTCCATATGAACTTACAAACCAGTCTTCATTAAATGAAACCTTCTTGAGGATATCCGCCTCAATCTTAGAGGGAAGACCTTCACTAGTCGGCGGTATAAACGTCGTAAGGGCTGAATTTTGCCATGGACGATGCGCCGGTGGAGCACGATTCGTGACGACAGGATCACTATGTTTGAGCACGATCTCTTCCAACCTTAAAAGACGTGCTGTAAGCTCTGCATTCGATCCATTCGGCGCGAGTACCTGCGCATTAGGCCGAGTGCCCGGAAGCTCCACAGAATTCATAGGATACAAAGTGCATTGTACGCCTCGGGTTTGGCAGTTTGTACATGGCGATTGACGATCACAGCGCAGTTTTCTTGACCGGCAAAAGTGACAGCTTACCGGTCGTTTTCGGTCCGATTTTGCGGTGATATTGACTTTTCCCATGGTGATATATCCGTTCCTTTCGAATTTCAGCCAAATGAAGACGGAAAATTGATTATTTCGTGACGTTGGCTTGGGGAGCTGATTCAAATTGGTCGATTTGAACCAATCAGAGCGTGAAAAGTCCGCGGAACATCCGAGACCAATCAGATTGAATGAGTTTTGTTGCTTCAATTCTCGATGCAAAAACGTGTATTCATTCATTGTAGGACATGAGAATCGACAAGGTCAAAATGACTCAGGGTACTCATTCTGTCCGCAGTAAGCCACATTCATCACTTCTCAAACAGTGCAACGAGTGAGGGTTGAAGAGATTCCAAGTTGAAGCTGTCTTGATGGACCAATCATATTGCACAAAGTCCGCGCATCTCCGGCGCTGAAAATGGATCCAGTTATTAGTATAAGTAGAGCAGGACTCCAGCAGAATTTTAATCTAATATGAGCTTCAGACTTCTCAAAAGATACTTCGGGCAGTTTCTAACAGCTTGGATTTGCCGTATATGAACATATCTCTTTCATCCCTCCATCACCACCAACATACACTTTGAGCGCATATCAGAGACACCACCATGAATACTATAGTGTCACAAATCAAAGATGTCGTCGGCAAGGCCGATAAGCTGGCTAAAGACAAGATGTTGGATGCTCTCGAAAGTCTTCTTGTGGAGCTTCGAGATCCAATGGATGTCCTCTATGGCACATATGGTGCGGTATGTTATATCCAAGCGATTCAACTCTGCCCGGTACTAATGTGAAGTCCGAACATTATGCAGGCAATCCAAATGCCCATAGCTAAAGTTGGCGCGGATATCGGAATTTTCAGAAAGTTGACAGAACTCCAGCCCGGATCATCAATGACTGTTGATCAACTTGCTGGCGAAACTGGAGCGGATGCTGAGCTTCTAGGTGAGTAAAGCAACTCGTTGAATGATATAGTAGTAAAGAAGCTAAACTATTCTATAGAACGAGTTCTCCGGTATCTTGCTTCCATCAATTATGTCCAGGAGGTCGGCCCAGATGAATATACTGCCAACAAGTTCACACATATGTTAGCCAACCCCGTGCTGGAAGCTTCTTTGACTCATGGGTAAGTAATCCATCAGACGATCTCTTCATAGGACCACAGAACAAGAAGATCTAATATCTCCTTTAGAGTCTGTAGCATGAATCCCGCAATCAACGCGGCGCCAGCCTTCCTCAAAGAAGCCGGCTACAAAAACATAAACCACAGCTCCAACACCCCCTTCCAGAAAGCATTCAATACCGACTTGAAAGCGTTCGACTACATGTCCCAAGTCCCCGAGATGTTTGGATCTCTGCAAGTGGTCATGACCGCCTTCGAATCGAGTAACTGGGTAGAGGGCTTGGAGATTTTTCAGCAGGGAGTCAATGCTCTGTCGACATGGCCATGGGATGAAACACCTTCAAAAAGACAGTTCCTAGTTGATGTCGGAGGCGGCCATGGCCACCAATGCGTCCAACTCCTCCAGAAATACCCCTCTCTCTACGGAAGACTAACTCTCGAAGATCTCCCCGAAGCCGTTGAGAACGCTCCCCGCAAAGAAGGAATCTCATACGTGGCGCAAGACTTTTTCAAACCTCAAGTCTGCCACGGCGCAAAGTTTTATTACATGCGCCGAATTATGCATGACTGGCCAGAGGATGAATGCGTGCAGATTTTGAAAAAACTGGTTGATGTCTTTGCGGATGATTCGAGGATATTGTTAGACGAGGTTGTTCTTCCTGATATCGGGGCTCATTGGCAGGCGACCATGGCCGATTTGTCGATGATGGTTGTGTTTGCGGGTGCGGAGAGGACGAGGAGGGCATGGAATAGGCTTGTGGCGAAGGCTGGTTTGAAGATTAGCCATGTGCATAGCTATGATGCTAAGAGGGGATATTCGGTTATTGTTTTGGAGAAGCTGTGATCTGCCTTGGAGGGCGGTCGAAGACATGTATACTCTCTACTCTTATAATTGGGTCTGCAGGACATCGAAACAGAATAAATATACTCTAATCTATTCAACGAAAGCTAACTGGTGATGCAAAACTAAACTATCAGTACATAGCACACCCTCCACTAGCAGCAATAATCTGCCCCGTAACCCATCTACTCTCCTCACTCGCCAACCAAGCAACGATCTGCGCAATATCGTCCAACGAACCAACCCTATTCTCAACCGGTGTATTCGCCTTTTGTTTCTCAATTATTTCGTCCGACAAACTCACCAACATATCACTCGGCACGGGGCCCGGATTCACTGCATTCACCGTATGTTTTGCGCCGCCCAACTCCCATGCCCAGCAGCGCGTCATGCCTTCAATTGCGGTCTTTGAAGAGCAGTATACAGACATCCCGGGAAAACCTTGTCTTCCGCCGATGGAGCCGATGTTGATGATTCGTCCTGGTGAACGGAGACGTGGTACGACTTCTTTCAACATGAGTAAGGGAGCGCGAACGTTCACGTTGTAAACAAAGTCAAAGTCTTCAACTGTTGTATCCACAACGGATCCCATTCTCTCAACGCCGGCATTGTTGACGAGAATATCAATATGGGGGCCAAAATGGCGGACGGTCTCTTCAACGATGAACCTGGGTGCAGACACGTCGCTAAGATCCTTTCGGATTGCGATGGCTGTGCCGCCGTCTCCAAGAGCTTTGATCTGGTCGATTACTTCCTGTGCTTTGGCGTCGCTTTTGGATTGGTTGTATGTAATTGCCACCTGCACCATGTCAAGGTTGTCTTGCTTGTATGAAAAGAATGTAAATTACCTTAGCGCCTCTCAGTGCTAGTTCAAACGCTATACCAGCTCCTATACCGCGAGAGCCTCCGGTGACTATGGCAATTTTGCCGGCGAGGTTCTGGGGTTTGGGCGCTTGACTGGACGACATTGTATCTAGTTATCGATTTTCAATGCTAGGTTCAATGTTTCTGAATGCTTTGAATGCCAACTGGTGTCAAGTGGTAGACCGGCCCAAAGGAAGCGTCCTTTCCGAGGATTAAATATATCAGTGCCATTACAATCCCAGTGCCGGCCAAAATGTATTCTCGGACATAATGTACTCTTGATGCCTGGGTAACCTGTTAATAATTGCATTATAGGTCCAGGAGTACATTTTAACCGGAGCACTAACATCCCTGACGCACTGTACGGAGCGGTGTTAGCGGAGATCATTTCAGGCCAGGGGTTTAGGGCTCGCGATCTTGCAATGGATGTACGTACGCCCTTGACATGATTAAGGGACCTTGCAAACATATTGCATTTAGTAACCCATGCACAGGTTTAAATTTGAATATAATCCGAGAAAAACGTATGTGAATTGCTTAACATTTTGAACTCGGCCCCATAAATCATTCCTAACGCCAAAACAGGTGGCTGGAAGTAAGACGGGAATAGCAACGAAATTGGTTTGACTGTACACATGTTAGAATAAAACAAACTTTACACGCTACCGAAATCCAAGATTTGGAGTCCTGGAGTCGGAGGTATAGCTTTCTTTATGTGAGATATGACTGATATTCCGGGGTTAGCGGGCTTTGACGGGATGGATTCAACTTCCAGGGTCACACGCGCCAGTGGGACAAGCACTACTCAATATCCGGACAAGTTCCGAGTTGCTATTTTATGTCGGGAATAAGGAAGGAGAAAGTTTGGTGCCCTCTGTGCTATGTCCAGATCCGGGCTATGTTGACGAAGATGTACGCTCCATTGAGGCCAATGACGTGGGTTCGCCCTTTGCTAGCAATCCCACTTGTAAAGATTGAAAAAGGTCTGGAGATTGAAGTGAAATTTGTCTTTTTTTTTTCTTTGTGTTTTTCTCTCTCTTTTGATCGAGGCTAACTTGTGTGGGGACCGCTGGGTTCTTTCGATAATGGTAGGTATTCAACTTTCAATTTTAAACGCCAATACAAGCAGTTAAGCTACTAGCCCAGGTCGAAATCTAGCTCCGACTCATACGAAATTCGAAGTTTTGGGAAACCCTTGTATTCCTTCTCCATATTCGCCCACGTAATGTACTCAAGAGTTTTGAGCTTTTGCCATGAATTCGGTGCAGGACCATTTTCCATTGCCGATTCAAGCCTATCCTGCATTGTGTGCTGACGAAAATAGGCCATCATTGCCAAATTCTCCAAGTCAATATCCTTTCCGTCTTCACGAAGGACCAACACGGATCCGACCCGTGTTTGCCAGTACGCAGGGGCCCAAGCCCTGTCTTGGCTGGCAGAACCAACGAAGGTCTTGACTTCCTCGTTGTCCGTGTAAGTCGTATACAACTTATATTGAGAATGGAGACGATGAAAAAAATCTCACGCATCATTTCATTAGTTGATGAAAGCTATTTAAAGCGAGAAGAGTAATACAGGGAAAAAAGTCCACATCGCGTTCGTTCCCAGTCGACAAATCATGAGCCTTGCAAATATCGCCCTTTCCCCTTTCTCCAAGTTATTGCGGTCCCGCATGCTGAGTGTAACTTAATTGTGCAAGCGCGACTCCTCTGTAGACTTTTGAGCAGGTGGTGAAGCTCGAACAAAATCATGTAGCTTAATATGAAGCTGGAGCCCAAAAAGCCCGTGTAGCTCATTAGGGACCACGTCTGGGTAAACTCGCGGAGGAGGAGGCTGAAATTTGAAGCGAGGATTCTGGTGAGGTCCTGTGCTATATTCCAGAAGGTATTCAATCGCAAGTCTGAAATCGGCCAACGTAATGTCGGCAATCGAACCATTCGATAGCCGTTTGTACGCAATGTGAGGTCCCCGAGGTAGACGCTTGAGAGTCTCGGGCATGTTGATTGCAGTTGCGATACTCAGATTGGGAGCCGATCCGTCGAGTAGGAATCTGTCGCGGAAAAGTAGGGTGACGGTCTCATGGTCATGTTGTCCTTGAATGGTTCTTAGATATGGTGCAACGGGACCGACGAGAGACCAGTCAGGCACTGCATCCTCAATCTCATTAAAGTGACATATCATCCAGATCATTCGAGGTTTTTCCTGGTCTGCTGGAAAGAAGATGGCCCGTCTGTGGAGTGGGGAGGGTCGAGAAGGCTGCTCTGCGAATGCTTTACACAGCAGTTTATGGGCAGCAAAATCTTTTTCCTGGCACTCTTTGGAGCAGTAAGAAATGCTTAGACAACGCACACAGCGCTTGGCCGTGCCTCCCTTGCATGCGATGCACGGTTCTTTCGCCTCCTGAGCTTGAGGTGTAGGTTGAGACTGTGAAGCCATGTTGAGATGTCTGGTTCAAGGTTAGGGATTGCTTGTCAACAAAGAGAGAAACGAAGAGACTTGAGAGATGATAGAGAAACAGAAAGGCTTTATCGAACTTCTCTGTGATGAGTGGAGATGAAGGATGAAAAGACAAGATTCCTTGCCAGCAGACGATTTTATATCCTCTGACCCAGACCACGTTAGGCTGCATTAGGCAGAGGCGCTGTTTGATATAAAGAAGGAAAATTCCGTCTCTGAAGCCATAAGTGCAAACAACCAAAACCGGCAAGATCCAGCAACCAAGGACTGTTTGTCGGGCAATCAGGGCAAACAAACGCGTCGAGGTGGCCGGCCAGTCAGGGGGGCTTACACCATATCAGAACTCCATCACCATATTCTGAGTGTCACTACTCATGAGTGAAAGATAAAGTAGCCAATGTAGAAGTGACTATCCATTGCAGAAAATCGAGTCATTCTTAGTATGAAATCCTAGTCACAACAGGAAACTGGTAGATCGCCTCACATTAAGCTCAAACCTGTCTCTATATTTTGTCTTCATTGAGCCATTGCCCATCCTAATCAATGTTCATTTCCAGACAAATACTAGAAAGTACCAACAAGTAATGACGCATTGCATAACAGAAACTACAAATTGACTGCTGGAAATTGATGGTTCGTCAAGTACAGGCCATTGCCTAGGGGTTTCAATTTCCGTTATGCTCCCTCTCGTCATGGGATCAACCTAACCCTATATACACGAACTTCGGAACTGCGCTATTTACAGAACATAGCGGAAACTCTCATTCTCCTGGTCAGTCACGTTCAGGAGTTCCATTTGCAACTGCTGATCAACCGTCAATGCATCCGGTGATCCATATACCCTGTCCCTTCGCTTGTTTTCCCAAGAGTAGTAAACGTACAGTCCGACAAGAGAGATGATACCCAGTGACAGACCAGCGATAGCAGACCGCATACCAGTCTATGTCTGTCAGCATTATCCTGCTATGAGATGGTGAAAAAGGGGACGAACCTCATAAGTAGGCTCCTCAGAAGCCAAATAAAACTGCGGTCCAACAATATTACCAACACAGTACGCAATAAACAACATCGCACTAACGGTACTCTTCTTCGTAAAGCCACCCACATTCGAAGTAATCAGACTAAGCGAGAGAGGAATATTAGCGGCAAAGACTGCTCCAAGACAGAGTCCAGTCATTTTAGCGACTCGAGCGTCTTCGCTAAGTCGGTAGACGAGTAGGTATCCAACCATGGCGACCAGGCAGTTGACTATCATCATAATGATACGTGTAGACTTTACGTAGGTTGCAATGCCTGAGGTTATGACGAGGAAAATGAGTTGGGCGGCGCCAGAGGGCATGGAGATGAGGAGAATTTTGAAGGTAGAGTAGCCGAAGCCTTGGGCGATGATGGCAGAGAACTATGTATGTTAGTATCTCGTGCTTGTAATGCCTGGCCTGATGTATTCCGCGACAATCAACTTACAGTGGTAATCCCTCCATTGCACAAATTCACACAGAACATATACGTAACCAGTAACCACGCCTGGGGATCCTTCAAAGCAAGTAACACTTGCTTCGTCTGAAACTTGCCAGCATCCAGAATACCAGTCTTATTTTCCAATGTCCGTTGAATAGCAACGGCTCGCTCGCGCTTATTTAAAAAGAAAGCGTTGGCAGGGGAATCGGGCAGGAGTAAGTAAAGAACGACTGCGTACGCTGAAGTCACGGCTCCGAGAATCAAAAAAATTAATTGCCAGGACACCAGACTGTGTGAGTGGATGTGACCGATACCGTAGCCGACGAGGCCTCCCATCGAATTTGCGATGCAGTTTCCGATCCACCATGCTGCTTGTCTAGTTTCAGTTGCTTGTTAGGTCTATGTCAAGGTTGAGTTGGAGTTGTATACCACTAAAGTACGACATACCTGAGCGGTTGCTCTTTTCTCTTGTAAAACATGCCGGTAAGCAATGCAAATCCAGGAGCGATGGCGGCTTCACCAACGCCGAGGAAGAATCTAGCTGCCATCAGGCCACCAAAGTTCTTGCATGCCGCATGGCACATGAGGACGCCTCCCCAGAGGAATCTACCATGCGTTAGGACCACGCTCCTTCTCTATGTGCGATATGGTAGAAAACATACACGGAAACTGCCAAGTATTTTCCCAACGGTAGTCGAACAATCAGGTACGATGTTGGCCAACTCCAGACCAGGTAGCCAAAGTAGAATATAGCGGATGCCCACGAGTATTGCATGCCATAGAGGTGCTGTATGATTCCAAGTTGTCATCAGCTTATATCCAGTCATTCGGGGTGAATATAATACCAGGTCTTTACGGATATTGAATAGAGTAGCCTGACTCAAAGCGAGTTTGTCCATATATTGTAGCATATAACAGAAGCCCATCAGGGGGATCATACTACGATCACACGAGCTATTAGCAAAACAATCGTAGATCAAAGGACAGTATAACTGACATAAAATCAATCTTCATGAGAACCCTTCGTTCCAACTGCGGCGAGGTTGCAACCTCTAGGATCTGGCCAAGGTCGACATCTTTGCTGTCAGGTGCCATATCGCCAGCAACCATGGCCTTGAGGTCCGATATCTGCGTCGTAGCAGACAGCTGGGCGTGTGTCTTCTCCATGTTGACTTTGAATTTGCAACCGGAAAATTCCAATCAGAACAAAAAGGGGTATAAATCATGAATCTAGTAGTAACTTAGTGGTTTATGGGAGACACAACAGATCAACCCATGGAAAACATCATGAATTATATACAACAACCAGTATACTCCTCGCACGATCAACAACATACGCTCGAGGTCATCGTATCATGGCTATCTCAACTGTCATGTCTATACAAAGTTCTTCAAGATAAACTCACACCAATCAGCATGTCCCATTTTTATTCTTTATCAAAGCGATATCTTCGTCCCCACTGAATCTCCACTACATCGGCAAATCTATGCCTCTCATTGATGCATCGGCAGTTTGTATGCACGTCGGCAATTAGACTCTTGGCGATTGTGTGGGGTAGATAAAGATCTATGAGAAATCGTTGGAGAAATGCTTCATTGTCTTGTTTGATACCAGCATTGACTGCGTGATGAGTGTCATGATGATAGATACAATATATTGGAAGTGGATATGGCGTTGTTCTGAATGATAACAATGACCTGGCAGTGCGTATTAGGCGAGGATGCCTCGGTTGTTTTGACAAGTCCTATCTATATAAGATGGCTGTGTGCAGGGTTATCATACAATCTTCTTCCCAATGCCTTGTTAATAATGCCCCTTGGTTTTAGAATTATAACTATCGGCTGTTTTAAAGATATCTTCCTTGGCACCTTGCCGAAATGCCTTCCGCAATAACTATCGAGATCGATATCAATGAAGTAAAAGCGGTAGTCGACGCTGCCATTGAAGAACTTCACACTCAGTTGCGTGAAGTAAATAGACAGGTAAGTCATTGATACGCACGACAACTCATATAGGCAGTGCTAACAACTGACCTCAGATCTGGTCAAACCCCGAGCTTGCATACAAAGAGCATCATGCCCACGACACAATCTGCAACTTCCTTGAGTCTCAAGGGTTTCAAGTAACCCGCCATGCATTCGGCTTGGAGACTGCATTTGAAGCCCGCAGTAGCAGTGGTGACGCCGAAGACGGCCCTCTAATCAACTTCAATGCTGAATATGATGCTTTACCAGACATCGGTCATGCTTGTGGTCACAATCTGATTGCCACTAGTAGTATTACTGCATTCTTGGCGTTGTCAGCTGCATTGAAGAAATTCGGTATCCCCGGACGAACTCAGCTTCTTGGAACACCAGCTGAAGAGAATGGTGGTGGAAAGGCGCAGTTGATTGATAATGGAGCATATAAGGGAGTTGATATTTCGCTGATGGCGTGAGTTGTCCTTCCTACAGAAACTGGTAGCATATCGTCCACTAACAGAGATGAAACAGTCACGGAGGCCCCTCCCTAATGGGCGACGGTATTGCGGGCACTCTCTTCAACGCCCGCAAACAGATCCAAGTCGAGTTTACAGGCAAAAATGCACATGCTGGCGGCAACCCATGGGAGGGCATCAATGCCCTCGACGCACTTATAGCAGCCTACAACAATGTGGCAGTACTGCGACAGCAGATTTTGCCCGAGGAGCGTATTCACTGCGCATTCCTTGACACACCCAAAGTTGCCAATGTCATTCCTTCTTTCACAAAGGCGTACTGGCAAGTGCGCAGTCCGACCTTGAAAGGACTGAATAAGCTTACTGCCCGCGTGCGAAATTGCATTGAAGCTGCGGCGTTGGCGACGGGTTGTCAGGTCAAGTTGGAGGAGTACGTTTTACCCCGTCAACCCGGACTCTCAGAAAATACTAATGAGGTATCTGATTACAGAGATAGCCTATACACAGACATCAAACTAAATGATACCCTCTGTGAACGCTACCAAAAGAGCATGGGTCTTTACGACCGCACCGTCATGAAGAAGCTGGATAAAGTCATGACTGCTTCATCAGATATCGGTTCGTCTTTCGCCCTCTTCCCTACAAAAGGACCAAATACTAATTCTGAGCAGGAAATGTGAGCTACGTCGTCCCAACTATGCATAGCATGTTCTCTATTCGCGCCGCCGAGGGGGTATATCCTCACCACCCATCCTTTGCAGCTGCTGCAGGAACTGACACTGCGCACGACGAAGCTATTATTGTTGGAAAAGGGTTGGCGTTGACCGGTTGGGAGATGTTGGCTGATACAGGTCTTTTGCAGCAGGCGAGGGAGCAATGGAAGTATGAGATTGAGAGCGATAAATAAATGGGACCGACTCCAGCGAGGAGGGTGCTTTGAGATTGAAATATCGATTTAGCTGGTAGTAATCCGGAACGACCTCGAATTGTTTCTGAGGAGTATGTACGGTGCCAGTTGACAGTACTTGCCTAGGTAGGTATATAGACCTAATGTAAATTGAAAATCACTCGATATGACACCAGGTAACACGTTAATGGATGTTGCACGGGTGATCTTTTTGAAATGTATATCTCCGACGATACGCGAGGTAGAAGTACGTCCACGAAGCCTTCACGAATTGAGTTTAAGGGGAAGGACATTAAACCACTCCGGGGATTTATTGATCGTAACTTAATGGGAAGTTGACTTCTATGACTGTTTCTCAAACCACGATAAATCGTTCAATGCCAGTTAGTTCTAAGTCCGGGGAAATCTCGGGTGCTTGACATGGTGCAAGTGCATTCACTTTGAAATCGGAGTTCTCGGTACAAACATCCGGCCTATCTGCACTAATTTTGAGTTAGAGTGCATTTCTATCGAATCAACCTTTAGATCTTGTATAAATTAACGGAGGTGCTTTGGGCTCTAGACTGATCATTGATCAAGGATATTAATGCTGGGATAACCCTAATATCCGGGAGTAATTGCCGGGTTGGCCTCGCCCAAATTCTATGCAATTTGGCACGATCGGTCCATCTTTCAAATTCGATATCAAGATGTTTGCTAGAATCATACTCGATTCCAAATCATCCGATCGACCGAAAAGCCAGAACGATGTGAACCTGACATGAGATTCCTAGATGCAGACCAAGGCAACTGGCAACAGCCGGCTGACGCAGCCGGCCACAGCTGACTGGCCGACTCCAGCCCACAGGAACGGAGAATTGAAAAGCTAAGCACAGTCACTAAACTCCTTCTGTAGCAGCGTCCACGCGTACCCCGCAGTGACCCCTATCGCTGATTCGTGGTATTCGTCTCGCCCAGATTGGTGGCATGATGTATTGGCCCGTTGACGCCGAAAGGCCACGAGGTCTGGACGATGAGCATGCGTACCATAACCGCACAGCACGTTTGGAGTCGCCACTGATGCATTTTATCATCAGGAGGCAATTCTTCCTATTCGAGAGGCTTCCGACCGCCATGAACCACGGATCCTTGAATCTTTACAAGAAAATTTGAAGAAATACTTAGGTAAAACCGGCCGTCAAATTGCAGTACTTTCTCTCCTTTCGAGTCCTGATTCTTAAATCATTTCGTGCATTGACCTCGGCTTCACCCCACAGACGAATCAGACTTATTCGTCTGTAAAAAGTTTGTTGGGAGGCAATCGTTTAAGATTTCAGTAGCCCATATTAATCAGAGACCGGAAATGGAGCCAACTCCGTTTTCCCGTGGATATCGTAGCGAGTTCGGTGATTCTTCCTCGTCCAAATCCCCAGAAGACTGCAAAAAGGCATATTAAAGTTTAGTTAATTGAGATGGCCTGAAGAAGATTTCCTATGCAAATGTACTCTGTACTTGCTAACTTGTTAGTGTGATGCGAAAAAGAGGAGAGTTAGTCAAGCCCCCCAGCTTTCCCCGGATTTATATTACTAGTTCATTGACCCCGGTCTTGTGGATTTGGAATTCGGGGCTCTTTTCGTTTTGCATTTACTTGAGCGGAAAAAAACGATTCTTGAAGCGACTATACATCCATTTAACAATATTTCGGAACGTTGTCGAGTCATATACTGGAGTCCCGATAAAGAACATTACCCATCGAGTTTCATAGCACGAACAGAACAGCAAAGAAGACCAAAGAAGATGAAACAAAAAGATCATTGAACTTGACTACGATTCGATTTTGATCTTAATTATATACGATTCATCCATCGATAACTGCGCTTCCCGGTCCAATACAATATCCGATCCATCCGCTGTCGGTATGCATAGTCTATAGTACTATATACCCACCATGGGAGTACCGGAATCAGAAAGGGTCACTCGGCCCACAGATCCAGATGCCCTCGTGCTCGAGGCATGGGGGCAGGGAATGCTGGTGGGAGCCCTTTTGGTGATGTTTGCTATCACTATTGCCAACATGCGGAAGCGCGTGCTGCTGCACAAGTTGATTCTTGCCGAGGTGAGTATGAATAGCGTCTTTCTTCCAAAACAGCAGTAACTAACCAAGTGTTTTTTTGATAGCTCTTCCTGGCCATGTTCCACGGGACCTGGATCTTCACACACCCACCGGCATACGGATGGTATCTCTCCGTGACAGCGATCGGATTAAACGTCTCCTGGAGTCTACACAATGTGATTGCTTGGATGAAAAATAAACCGTTCTTGTCTACCAACGTCTCGCGATTTTACATTATTACCGTCATCCTGGTGCAGCCGTATTGGATTCTTGAGATCTATGCCAATTTTACCTATTTCAACAACATCAACCAGATTTTTATCAAGACGAGGCCACTGGAGCCTCTGTTTCGGTATGATTGATTCATCTCTGTCGCGAACTATGCGAAATGAAAAGTGGTATGCTAATATAGTGTGTTAGTGACCCGTGGTGGCTATTCACAACCTGCTCCCTATTCTACGTCATCAAGAAACAATACGATTTCACTCTCTTTGAACTTATCAAAGTCAGCCCACGATTTGGGGTTATGCTACTATCCATGTGTTTGTCACTGGCGTTTACTGTTATCGACATCTTGAGTGTGACGGGGGTGTTTTCTTCTGCTCTGCCGACTGGTGTTGAGCCTTTTTGGAAGGTATTTTACCTCGCATATACATCTCATATTTTCCAATATTGTTACTCAATATAGTTACTGACAAACATTAAACGTTAGTTATCCTTCATATTCAAATGTCTCTGCGATACCGTCATCCTCGACGACTTCAAAACCGCCCTCGACCGCATGCACGTCTACTGGCTACGCAGAATGGATCCTAATCTCGACTTAACGCCGTCATCTGAATATACCTCTCCCTCTAATAACCCACTCTCTTATCGCGATGGACGACGAAAATCATCATTGCGGGACATCGAAGAGGGGGGAACCTTAGGGTTATCAATCATACAATCGGCCACAACTCAGCCTAGCTTGAAATCACCTCATTCCAATACGACGGAGAAACAGATACATCAACAGCAGCGGTCGGGATCGTTTGCGCATGTGAATTACGTTGCGACTCCTCAGCCAACGAGGCAATCACACATTTCTTTATAGGCGTGACCCGAAGAAAGCTGCTTGTATGCGCATTGAAGCATTACCGGCATTGAATCGATGCATTGCCGGGCATGAACTATAAATAATTATGATGTCTCCATCATGGATATGTGGATTTTTTGATTAGCGATTGGCGCTGGGCTGGTTTTTTGATGTTACAAGAATATACCCATTGAATGCATTTGAGCTCGAACAAAAACATCACCACCTCCCTACTAACCTGGATAGGCACAACTTTCTAGTTAAATCAACCTAAGACCTTCTTCAGTAGTCGCATTAGACCGATGATAAGCATTTACCAATCTACATTCATCATCTAATCTCTTAGCAATTCTGTATTTTAGTAGCCAGTCAGCACCCTCGTCTTTCCAATAAATGTTGGTAGAGCCCCACCGGTTAATTTATTCCAACTCCCTATCAAAATCAACCCCCGACAGCAGACATCCGAGGCTTGAGCGAGCAAGAGTTCTAAGTTCTTTGCTCGACGACGCCCATTCTCTCCTTTTTTCGGCTCTAAACAATACTTCGCATTGCGACAAATCCAATGATAGTGCGCAGTTTGGGCTATATGTAATGTCCGGAAGAAACGCTCCGAGATCGAAGAATGGTATGTATTCGTGGCAAGTGTTGGAGATCCCCACCAACGAATTAACGGGTTGGATATTAACGACTGGCACCTATAGGTTGCCAGACATGTCGCCAACGCAAAGTGAAATGCGACGAGATCCGACCCATATGCAACCGGTGCGATAGGTTGAGTATCAGCTGTGAATGGGGATTTAGCGGCAAACAATCTGGAAAAAGTCTTCAACTTCGACACGCGCAGTCCACTGCAAGAAGTCGGCAATGGTACTTGGCTTATTTACGGCGGAATTATGGTGCGCAGTCCACATCGACTTCGTCGTCGTGGATGACAAAGGAGCTTATGGGGAGAGGAGGAGCACGTAGTACTACGACAACCACTACTATCACGACTACGCCCTGGCCATGGAATGACGGGATACAGAGCATGTTGGGGGTTTCGACGCCAACGGTTCCCATAACGGACTTGTTTCCCCCGCATCATGATCTAAGGGTCATGGAACTGAGCAGTCCTGAAATGACCTGTTCCAATGCACTTACGATGACGGCTGCAGATCAGAACTATTTTCGATACTTCCCTTCGTCTTCGGTCGTTTTCTATTATATGAAATCCTGGGAATGGAGTAGCCTCGGGTTTCTGTACAAAGGTCCCGCAGCAGCCAACAAAATAATAATGCGCATGATGCTTGCCATCGCAGCCAGTGATATGTATCGTCAGGGTTATTTCTCCTCCGCAGCAGAGAAAGAATCAACCCGACGACGCGCTCAGTACCACTACGAACTCGCAGTGCAAGAATTCCGGCAATACCTCGAAGAACATGGAAGCGCCAATACCGGGCTGGGAAAAGCCGAGCGAGTTCTAGAATCTGGGTCCGAGATGATATTTTCCATTATGTTTCTCATGATCACATATGAGTGGTATTTTGGCCATTCGGTGAAACACTTTCAAATGCATATAGAAGGGGTGCGGTGTTTGCTCAAGGCTCATCCGGAGATCTTTGTGACGAGGAAAATTGCGGATACGATATTAACGACGGGGCCGAGGCCGGATAGTGGCATGTCGTTTATCCCGTCGCAGCTTCTTCTTTGGATATTGTATGTTGCACTCGTACCACTGGTTCTTGATCCTCATTTTTTGAGTATGACTAACTTCAAGAGCAGATATATGGAAATCTCCGGCCATCCTAGAGGCCTTACTGGTTCCCTATACAACACATTGATTGAATCTGGTCATTCTGCCCTCCATCCGGATTACTTACACCAATGCGCACGCATTTGGGGCCGATGTCTCTGGGCCGAGGAATACCCGGACCAACAAATTTTAGACGACATGGAAAACCATAGAGCCCTAGAACTTCTTCACCATGCCATCATAATATGGAACAATATATGGCAGCTCGCCTTGGGCAATAGCAAATACTCTTCTATGACTCCGGAGACGTTGTATGCCGAGTTAATGCGAATCCGAGAGGTAATTTCCTTTAACCCTGCCTAGAATGATATTCCATACTGATATTTCTGATTGAATGGCAGCTATACAGCGACATGTTCATAACCGCCAAATTCACATCATCTCTCTCCGCCCACCGAGCCCTATACACCATCTACTTCGCCGTCTGCGCCTTCGAAGCTCAAATACTCTATCACCGACGCATCTTCCACTCCAAATGCCGGCCCCCAAACAACGTCCAACGCCAAGCCGTCGCCAACATTCTGGATCTACTCTACAAACAATACTCGGTCGAACCAAAACTTCTCCAACGCATGCCCTGGTCAATATTCATGGTTATGATTGAGACTGAGGACCCTATACATCGCGATTGGGCGGAGCAACGATTACGAGAAGTTAGGCACTTGCATGAAGGGAATGCGCATATTAATACGTTGGTTGATGTGTTTGTGGAAAGGCAGAGAATGTGTCCCGGGGAGACGGTGGATTTGTTAGAGATTTTGCAGAGACAGTATAGGAGGTTTGATGGGTTGGGTGTTAGGGCGTTTTAGATACCAGGTTCTTTTGACTGTGATCAAATATCCATGCCATGGATCTCTCCACGGGCAAACTTGACCTGTGCCCTGGAGTCTATGGATGCCCCGTGGATGTTAACGCACTTGTAGACACCACAATTTCAACATTCAAAAGCAAAGACCACAAGCGATTACCTCCGAGCAAAATGCTCATACATGAAATAGCGAGCCCTGTACCCCATGATCCGCCAGCTGGCTGGATAAATTCGATTTCTTGGGCATTTGATGCAAGAGATAGCACAATGCAGCATTAGTACATATGTTGCTAAGCGCTGGTGGCCCGAAAGCTGTTCTAGGTTGTTTGTCAATAATATCAATTCTGTCGAGAGGGGTGAATCTATCATTGTGACTAATGCAGCCATAGCATACAGGCTCAACAAGCAAGGTCTGGACAAGATTATGCAGCTGAATTGGACTGATTGATATGAAAAGGAGTTATATGAGAAAATGAATCACTAGTCCTTGGACCAAATACCTAAACTAGGCGAGAAGTGAACACTAACATTGTAGCAATTCATATAGTATTTCAAATATTGGGAATCGGTTCTTAATAGACGTACTGTCTGTCCTTTTCTTTCTTTTCTTTTCCTTTTCTTTCTTTTCTTTTCCTTTTCTTTCTTTTCTTTTCTTTTCTTTTCTTTTCTTTTCTTTTCTTTTCTTTCTTTTCTTTTCTTTTCTCTTCTTTCTTTCTTTCTTTTTTTTTTTTTTTTTTTTTTTGCAATCAACCAGGTCGGAGTTGTGGACCCTGGTCTCTGCATGCTAGCGTTCATAATATCAGGCTTATTTGCTGTCATAGACTGCAAACCAGCAGCGAAGCGAGTACATTCCTTGGATTGGTCTTCTTCACCAAGTTGTTCGTACTTGTTTAAATCATTGAAAGCACAGGAAATCTCAGTATGATGGGTCGACTCGCGTTCATTAAGACGATCAGAGGGATCATGTTTGGGATGTGGAAAAGCAGTAGCAGTTCGGCATGAAATTCACTCGGCAGGTATGCTTGAGTTTGTTTCGAATGCTTTAAGTAGCCTTCCCAATATCGATATGTTATTTTTGAACCCCATGCAAGCATTTGCTTATATGCACATGACTCGCAGTCTTTAAGGCCCCCTACGATGCAGCCATCATATAATTCCGGGGGTGCAATGCTGGTAGCGATTTTCTTGATTCGATTGAAGCAGCAATCGCAATACTACCTATTCAAGCCTGGTCCCCCCTTGGAATGCGTGATTATCATCTCGAGAGGAGTTCCAGCTAACTCAGAAGACCTTCAACGGAACAGGAATCCGACAGACAGATTTTGGTGTTCGCCCCTTACCAGTTGCTGCTGCTGCTGTTGTTGTTGTTGTTGTTGTTGCTGTTGGCAGTTATCGTTCGGATATAACTCTCCATGCAATAACGGAATGAGAGGCAATGGCTAGTTTCAGAAGCCTGCAGTTACCGTGCCTAATCAATACAGAGACTAGGGACTATCATGATAATTGATCAAAAATCGATTACTCAAGCAGAGCGAATCTGCACGAAGAGGAATCAGGAAATGTAGGAAAGAGCTTGTAAGGGCAAGCCGTCTGTATTCTGGCTGCTACTGTCACGCAGTCACATCGATTTTGGTGGGAATTAATTAAAGTTGAGAAATGGCCCAAGCAAATATTATTTATTCATATGTTGAATATGTTTTTGAGAGATATCGGCAAAGACAATGCGCGTTGTCCTGCATGGTGATCCTGCACGGTATCCTTGACATACGAAGAGCGAGTTGTATTTATATTCAGGGAGCAACTATTTCTCGCGTCCCGTGTGAATATTCCTAACCTATTATCAAACTATTGGGTATCAGAGTTTTGGATTCAGGACGAGGTCTGTGGCAATAGATCGATAGGCAAAAGTCCAAGATTGGGAAAAGGAAAGAGGCTTTCAGAGCATAAGAACAAGGTATTGTGACATACGTCTCAACCATTAGTATAACTCCCAGCGTTGTAGTCTACCATGTTAGAGCTATTCATTTCAACGAGCCTGACACCATCACTCCAGTCGCCCTCATGAGATTGAAGGCTCGTCCACGGATTCAGTGTGGCGTGCATGGAGGCATTATTTTGATGGTTAGAATCCTTTGACGCATGGAAGGGGCCACTGGACTTTGTGCGGCTACTATTGCTAGTTGCTGAGTAGTATAAATTGATTTTGTCGAAGATTAGTGATAGAATCCCTCTATAAGTTAGTAGACAGGCCGAAAGAATAGCGATGGCAACATGGACATTGACCCAAAGGGCATCTTTGTTAAATTCAACGTTCTTAGACCCTTGATAGCATTCAGTAATTCGAACGATGGCGGTAATTATCACACTGTTATGTTTCATTTGTTAGCGTTTCATATACCAATAGGACCTGACGTAGGTAACCACGATGCAGCTCATACTCCAATGCAGTCGAGGAACACGGAATGATCCCTGATTTAATTCCAGAGATCGAGGATGGGGAGTCATTGCTAAAAATTTTCGGAATTAGTTCAATCCTGAGACTGAAAAGAAAGGAATGCCAGCCATAACCATAGCAAATGCCACATCATGTGAGTCATCGAGACGACCAAAGTTGAGTACACCGATAGAAAGTCTTAATTGCAAAAGGAAGTGGAAATATAGCACGAGTGACCTTATTCACGCCAAATGCCTTGGATTGAGGCCACATTTGAAGAAAACACATAAATCAGATAAGATTAGATTGGATCATTCACCATACTCTCATTCACTTTGTACAAGGAAAGGGGGGCGTACCCTGATCAGATAACGCATGAAGTGGTCCCTCGTGAGACTTTTCTTCCACAGGTTTGGACGAATACTGTTTACTAGACTGACTCAGGCCCTTTGGGGCATGCATTCATCCGCATGACTCCACCTGGTTTCACCATCGGATTGATATTTGATTTGAAGCTTCCACGGCTCTGAAGTTCGGCTTGGTCACCTTTTTCGCGAGTCATAGTCAGAATCTTGACTCATCATGGTATGGAATATATGTATAAGTAGAAGAGAACTTATTGTGCTCCAGGGAATAGAAAAGTCATTTTCAATCATCATTCGTGTATTCTTTTCCTTCACTGAGAGCTTTGTCTATTACCCTCCCGCTTCTAACATTATCAAGAAAGTTGAGAATGTTAGTGACGATGGTATTTTTCCAGGTGTTAGTTCTCTCTACGCTTCTATCATGTATCTGGGCTCTTGAAGTTCCAGGCCTCCTGGGACCTGACAGACGCCAGGATGTGGATCCTGGAATCTTTGATCACTACGGCTGTGCTGCAGCTTGTTGTATGGCATTTATATCTTCATCCGCCATTACATGACCGCGTTATATTAAACAAAGATAGATTTCGCAGCCCACGCATCCGAAGCGCCGCCACAATTTTACTGTCACCTTTCGCAGTTCACTTCTGCGCTCAATGGCTGCCATGGCTGCGCCCAGATCTATGGCATATGGAAGGATTATGGCGACCAAGTTGTCGCTGGTGCCAGTGTATGTGGTGACAATGCAACGCCAAGTCCATCATTGGGGCCTGCTATTGTTTTCTTCACAGGAAGTGCGGTGGCTAGCACCACGGTTATAACAACAGCTTCGAGTACCGTAAGTCCCACGACCACGCAGTCATTAACAACTACTACCGGACGGCCTGGAGTAGTATCCAGTGCTATAAGGACTGTAAGTGTTTGTCAAGATGTTTCAGGGACACAAAGTCGGTTACTAACATTGAGCTTGATGATTAGGGGGTCCGCTATCTCTTCTACATTTGCCACACCATCACATTCCACTGGAGCCACATCAAGTCTAAACGATAACAGCAACTGGCCACTCCTATTCGGTCTTACAATGGTCGAACTTCTTTAGCTAAAGGTGTAGTATATACAAATGCTGAACGGTTGGTAGGCTTTGGGCAAGCTACCTAGGGCTTGGGAGCTGGATACTATAAATTTTGTGATTGTAGTATTTACTATTCAAGTGAAGTTAAACGAGTCATTCCTATATACAAAACAGCGTTTGTAAACCTCAATATGCAGACTTCTCAAGCCCGTAGAGTAATACCATATACCGTGACTATAACCACAAACATTGAAATGTCATCTAGATAAAAACCACATGGCCGAAGAATGGCGTCATATGAAAGCTAGCCTGGCTAGTCGGGCTCCAAGCACCCAATGCCTGGTTGGGATATGTATCCGGCGAAGTAATCGTACGGAAAAAGTTCATACGCCACAACGAGCCCTTGAGCACATCTACATTAAACAGAGCCAAGGGGATCTGCACCGTGGAAGTCCAAGTCTGCGCCTCCTTATCCAAAGTAGTCGTTGCCGAGAACCCATCAGTTGCAGGGTCAGTAACAAAGAAATGATCAAATGGCGCACCTGCAGCGCGGACTTTCGAAGGGTTGAAGACCATGGCTTGATAAGTGATGTTGTTAGGGTTAACTTCAAATTCAAGATAGGTCGTAGGATCGTTTGTGCCGTGGTAGATGAAGGCTTCCATTACTTCGTATTCCCAGATATCGCCGTTTGTTGTCTGGCTAACATTGAAGTAGTAGTTTGTTTCGTTGTAGGCTTCAAATTTGATTTGAAGTGATGTCGAATTGTAGCATAGTGATGCAATGGTGAGCGGGAAAGGTGTACGGTCCGGATCAGACTGGTTGATAGTGGCCACGCCGTAGTGAGGGCATTCTGGTACTAGGAGAGAGGGCAGGTTATTGTTGCTTGCTGAAGCAGCAGCAGCTACAACAGGGATAGCCAGAACGCTAAGTGATTGGAAACGCATATTGCACTGGATGGCACGCTAGCCTTTGGCGATATGACTACATAGCAAAAAAAATCTTCAGTGGTGAAGACATACGTCCATTCTTATGCTCGAAAAACTTTGCCTTCGTTGCAAAACAACAACTTCAACGATAATAGGACCGTTCCATCAACGTCGTATTTCGATGGCAGCTAGCGTCCCATGCCAACAACACCACCCTTGCAATGGGGATGGCGCCAACAAAAAGCCTGGGGAGGTTTACTATATACTCGTAGTATACCAAAGCATGATTAGCGACGGCTCAGTTCTGGCCATTAAGCGTGCATTAAGAACCGTGGATGGGCTTAGCTTTGGGGCCAGGCGAGAGCCAAGACTGCTAGTTTCAATTGCGAGCGATGAGGTTACCTTGAGATACTCGTGGGTTAGTGACTATATTTGGAGTCTTTAAGCCCTAGCCATGTGACCTGTAGGTTACCCTGTCTATGCATGCAGTTCTGATTCGTTTGCTCTTTGTTCAGTTTAGCGAGCTGTCGAAATTGATCATACCGCCGTTTAAATCAATCTAGACCTTTCCATCACACCTTCACAAAGAAGAGATTAGCTGTTGTTCAGCTCGATAAACAAAGATAACGAATGATAAGGACTCGAGTACCGTCCCTCACCGCCTCAGGAATAACCCTACCTCAGGAATAATTTCAACCGCTTACTATACAGAATATTTTGAAGCTTAACAACACCATATAATAATCAAATACAATAAATTCTTGGAGTAGCACTAAATAAGATATAGAGAATCTAAATAACATAAAATTTAGTCCTGAAAACGCGCAGGGGGCTGTATTGCGTGGCCTTATTGATTTGTAGTAACCACTACCCTATCATCCTTTAAATCAGCCTACAGAGGCGCCTTTAGTAGTGCTTACTTAGAAGCTTGCTTTTTTAAGCTTTTTAAGGCCTTAGGAGTTAATATAATATCTTTTTAAAGCTATAAATCAACTAATTTAGCTAATTCTTATTTATCCTTGAGCTATTGCTTTTCTGTAGCCTTTTACTTATACTATTTATATTTTTCTTATTAAATTTAAGCCTTTTTAGCCTTTTTACTCTCTTTAGCTTGCTTTGTAAGCTATTGTTAAAGTTTTTTATTATCTTTATAAGCTTGCTCCTGTGTGGCTTGCTTATTCTTTTAAGAAATAATATTATAAGCTTGCTGAACCTTACTAGGGCTTATAAAAAATACTCTACCATCCTATTCTAATAGTAAACCTAGTAATAAAGGCTACTTTTTGCCTTTAGGCTTCTTTGCATTTATAAGAGCTCTTTTTAGGCCTTAATTCTTATTTTTAAGTAAGATAAGCTTAGTAGAAAGTTATAACACTGTTTCTCTAAGTAATATAGCTTTTTTATCCTAAATATTGTTAATAATAGTTTTAATAACCTTCTTAAGCTGTCTCTAATCATTTTCAGGGATAATTAAAGCTCTAGATTTACTTAAGGATAGCTAGCTGGTGATTTTCTTATTAAATTTTTTAATAATAATATCTAGATTAAAGGGATATAGACTAGTTATTGCAAATATTGAATTGATATTCTTACTTGTAAAAACCTTATTCCAGCTAGCCTAAAAAAGGTAAAAAAAGTCACATTTAGTGAGCTAGGTGAAGCCTTGGCTATCATTTATAAAATCGTCCAATTGCTTCGTATAAGTATTAGAAAGAGGCGAGAAAAGAGTGACGTCAAGAGACTGTAAAGTATATGTTGCATAAGCTAGAAAAATTGCTAATAAGATTTAATTTGAATCACAGTATTTAATAAACTTTATTATAATATAAGATCTAAACCTATTAAAGATAAGAAGGCGCCATCTCTGGCTTACTTAAGATTTTATCTCTTTATTAAAAATATCCACTAACTAGTAATATCTAATATTATTATTAGTCTATCCTGACTCTGAGGCTATAAAAAAATATTTTTATACTTAGAGATTAAAATTTTAAAGCTAAGAATCTTGTATATAGCCTAATTTTGCTATATAAATAAGACTAGGCACTAAAATAGTCCTATTTATATAAATATAACTAATTATTATAATCTATTCTTGATTTTTATTCTGAAGATGCTGCTTATAGCCTCCTTGCTTATATTTACACTAAGTAAAGATTCTTTTCTATTTTGTTATTACTTTAAACATAAAGCCCTTCTCATCTATATTATAGATTTGCTCTAGGCTAAGGTTATATTGCTCTATTTTCTGGCTAATAAGTATAAAATATAAAGTATATTTAAGTGCTGAATCTGCCCTTTTTCTATCTATATTGAGGCCTGTTGAAAAGTGAGAAATCACTTTATCTAAATGAGCCTTAAGCCAGTGTGTAGCCCAGTTTTTACTAGGCTCTTTACTAGATATTTCTCTTGTAAAGTTTGCTAACATTAAATTTATAAGGGGTAGGCCTCGCTTAGTGAGTTGATTTATCCATTTTATAAGCGCTTTTGATTGTGAGGTGGTGAGTATTTATTGCGTGTTATAATGCTCTTCTTTTGAGCCCGTAATACCGTGAAAACGTTTATAAAGGCCCGATTGGCTAACACCGTAAGTTCTTGCAACTAAACTGATATTAGGCTTTTCTCCAGGATCCGCTGAACGTAACGCTGCAAGCACGAGCTCCATTGAAGCCATATTAGTTGATATATCGCGGTTTCAAATATTCGCGATTTTTCGCGTTTTGAACTAAAATTATTCCTGAGATGGGGTTATTCCTGAGGCGGTGAGGGACGGTATAGATAAGCATACTGTTATGTTACATTGCGCCAACATCTTGCTTACTTTATCGGGAAATCCACCTCCAATACCTACAAGCAGGCCGACTTGGATGTTTTGAAAAATTATCATCATTCGTGTTGCAATCATAGCCGCTCTATTGTTTCCCATATCCAATTTACTGTATAGCTTTCATCGGGTGGGCCGGACTCCATGATATCGTGGTAAGAAATGCGTAGTTATAACTAGTGATGCCTACTGTCAGCTCCCATTTTCCCTTTGACTTGTCTTTTCGGTATCGAGAGACATCATAATGCTTGAAGTTCGTGGGTGCTGCTCAATGAGCAATTCATGCGTGACCCCTAAGCCGGCCTTATATTGAGCAGTTCATTGTCGCACTTTTCAATTGCGTTGATAGAAATCATGGAATTTTGAGTTGCAATTTATGCTCTCAATGCACAATTTGAATCACTTAGCATGGTTGGAATTTAACCAGCTCAATTCAATTCGTATTAAAAGCAACCAAAAAGATGATACCCATCTCATCCGAAAGCTCAAGCATGGAATTATACAGCATGTTTCACATCCATAACCTCGATATGCGCGGCGTCCACAGCTCTCTTCTCATCAGCACCCTCCAGTATCTTAGTCGCAGTCGCATTTGCGACTTCGTTCGCTTTCTCTTTTCCTTCAAACACTGTTTCAATTAGCACATCGCCTCATTTTAAAAAGGGGGGAGCACTCACAAAACGAAAGCTCTTCCAAAGTTCTTCCAGACGTTTCAGGGAAGAAGAAATAAATGAAAACAATCTCGAAAACTAGCCAACAGCAATACACTATCAACCATCTCCAGGTAATCCGTGCCAATCCGATGGGGTTCACATATGTCGCAAAGAACGATGCACCGCGGCCGTAGAATTGAAACCAAGCAATACCGCGAGAACGACTCATGTAAGGGAATATTTCGACGAGGTATGCTATAAAGAGTCATCAGTTATGTTCCTATGTTTTGAAGGAAGAGTACTTACTGTACGTTAATGCATTATATCCAGTATTATAAGCCGGCGAATAAGCAAAAATAAAGAAAATAGTTGATATGGCAGCACCATGACTCTTTGTATCCATGAACCTCTCCATGGAGACTGTCCACCCAATATAGACGGTCAATAGGCTACAAGCAGTCAAGAGATAGATTGGCCTGCGTCTGAATCGTGGTGCCAATAGGGCAGCCGTTGTTCCGGTGATTAGACCCCAGCAGGCGATGCCGATGTTGATTTTGGATTTGACTACGCTGTCTTTGACGCCGATGAGATTGAGTATGTCGCTCAAGTAGTACCTATTTCAATATGCCCTAGTTAGCTCATATCCTCCCTTTTCGATCCTCTTTGGGGTTGCGGCTAACTCACGTAATCAAAGTATTTCCACTCCATTGCGTAAACAGGCCTAAGAAAGCCGTAATGAATAGACGCCTTCTCATTCCAGGTGTCTTGAACACATCGAACCAACTCTGCTTGGATTCTTCCATCTCGAGTTTGATTGATTTCTCTATCTGTGCCATTTCGGCTTTGACAAAGAGCGAATTAGCGTCGCCCTCGGCATGGTATTTGATTAGGATTGCCTGGGCTTCGTCGGAGCGATCTTTGCTGATGAGATAGCGGGGGCTTTCAGGGAGGAAGCTTTGCATTACTTTTGTCAGTGATCATTCCTTCTATCAATCAGCAGGGGGGAAGCTCACAAGATAGTTGCAATTTGAATGCATGCTGGTGCAATCTGTAATAATGAAGGAATTCTCCATGCCCAGTTACCGGGAATAGTCACTGTGGCTAGTCCGACTGAGGCTGCAATGATTTGGCCGATGAAATAGGATGAATTGAAAAGGGAAGTTAGAAAGGGTCGTTCTTTGGGATGACCCAGTTCTCCAATCAACGAGGAGCCTGCTACAATGCAGTAGGGGATACCGAAGCCAAGGAGAAGACGGGCGACGATATACATTCCCACTGTAATACCAACGAAGGAGTCATGATTAGCCATCAAGAGGGCTGTCAAGAGGAGTTGCGCAACGTACCACCGTTGGAAAATCCTTGGATCAAAGCACCGACAAGACTAATCATCGATCCGAAAAAGATAGTCCATCGCCTCCCGAATCGCTGATTTACCCAGGGAATGAACGGCAAAGCACAGATTGCCCCGAGAGAATATGCAGCCCCAAGAAATCCTTTCAATTGGGGATCAATAGCATATTCTGGAACTCCATTTTTGATATTGCCAGTTGGTGAGCCGAAGTCTGGCAGTCATCAGTCAGTTAAACATCTCGGTCTGATAGGAAGAGAAGGCAGCCGTACACTTATTCCAGGAGGGTACAATCTGCACGGTATTGATAATCTGCGAATCAAAACCAGACGTAATCTCGATTCCCATAGAAGCAGGGAAGAGAATCAGATAGAGAGAGCGAAGGTTTTTCTTGCGGTGCCAGGGGATATGATCATCCTCAAGGAGACCCTCAAGCATAGGGTCAGAGACATCTTCTTCTCGCTGTTTACCGAGGGCGACCATGTTGAACTTTTGTTACATATGAGGGTCAATTTGCCCGAAGTGAAGATGGATGATGTTTCAGGTAAGCCGAACTGGATCATGGGGCGGCAAATCCTTTTTATAAGCTGAGGTCTATCGTGTTCAGATATATAAACACGATAATATAGCTTTGGATAGCTGAAAAACCTTCTCTATTTTTCCATGCTTTGACGTGACAATTTACCTAAAGGATAGCCACGGCTCCTAGCACATCTTCCAAGCGATATAGGTTCACGCTCCTTCGTTCGGGGAAGAAATGACCAATCGCGAAGCTGCTTTGCCTCTTGCTAAACGATATTCCATCCAGTCAACGGAAAGTTCAGACTTTGAAAACGACGTCCTATTTAACCAGGTCAAAGTTCCAGTGGCCCCTGCGTTTTCTTCATTCACCGTGTCTTACATACTGCAGAAGAAACTTTTCTCCAGATTCGCCCCATGCCAAGTGAATCCCCATGTCAAACCAGATCCCGAATGGTGCGCGAAATGGAGCCAAGATTTGAGGCTTTTTGGAGAAGCCTCACCCCGCACGTAAACTCGGGGAGAATCCCCGACAGAGAAAATTATGAGGGTCATTCGGTTAACGAAGAAACCTTACGGAAGGGCGATATTTGGTACGGCTGGATAAATGCTCAGAAATATCATGTTTTAGCCAGAATCCGTCTATCAAGCCAATCGGCTAACTTGGTTCACCGAGCTCTCAAATTTGAAGCTTGTCATTCGCGTATTCTCCTAGACGAAAGAAGAAGAGGGCCGGGGAGACTCCCCGAATGACTCTGTTCTTGTAAGCCAAGCTAACGTTCTCGTGTTTCTTTTCCTCGAAGTGTGAAAAATGCTATCGAGACTTATAGTGAGATGCAGAAACGAAGTGATCGAGTCACTTTTCGCTGACCGAAATATTGTCGAATTATTAATTCACTTATCAGACCCGGCTCCTAGAGCATTCTTCAAATTGATTTAAACGGACTAACCGTCGGTATGCTCCATGATTCAGCTATATAGACTGTGGAAATAGTTTCGAAGCCATACTCATCGAGTATACAACGCCCATCATGACCTTTGATGTCGATGCCGTACTGGCCAAATTGAAACAAAGTGACAAGATTGCACTTTTATCCGGCAAGCTCCATGTGCATTCACAATTCTGCATTGTATAAACTAACAAGAAACGCTCAGGAACGGACTTCTGGCACACCCATCCCATCCCCGAGCACAAGATCCCCTCCATCCGAGTGACCGATGGTCCCAACGGCATCCGAGGCACCAAATTCTTCGCAGGAGTACCAGCCGCATGCATGCCATGTGGCACAGCCCTAGGCGCAACATGGGACAAATCCTTGCTTCGACAAGCCGGTAACCTAATCGGCCAAGAATGTCTCGCGAAAGGCGCCCATTGCTGGCTAGGACCTACCGTCAACATGCAACGCTCTCCTCTCGGTGGTCGTGGATTTGAGTCCTTTGCTGAAGATCCGCATCTATCCGGTAAGTTGGCTGCGGAGATGATCGCTGGTTGTGAGCAAGATGGATCAGGGGTTATATCGACCGTCAAGCATTTTGTGGGCAACGATCAGGAGCATGAGAGGCGGGCAGTAGATTGTTTGATTACTCCACGTGCGTTGAGGGAAGTGTATTTGCGGCCGTTCCAGATTGTTGCTAGGGATGCGAGACCTGGGGCGTTGATGACTTCCTATAATAAAATCAATGGGAAGCATGTAGCAGATAACTGGGAACTACTGGAAGGTATAGTGAGAAGGGAATGGCAGTGGCGGCCGCTTATTATGAGCGACTGGTACGGAACATATACGACAATAGACGCCATGATGGCAGGACTTGATCTCGAGATGCCTGGTGTATCGAGATATCGTGGAAAGTACATCGACTCTGCGGTTCAAGCTCGTCTCATCAAGCAGTCGGTAATTGATACACGGTCTCGCAATGTACTAAACTTTGTGAAGAGAGCCAGTCAGGCTAAAGTCTCTCCCGTTGAAAAAGGCCGTGATTATCCAGAGGACCGAAAGCTCAATCGAACATTGTGCTCTAACAGTATTGTGCTACTGAAGAATGAGGAGAACATACTGCCTTTGCCAAAGACCATCAGAAAGATAGCCCTAATCGGCTCGCACATGAAACATCCCCAAATTTGTGGCGGAGGAAGCGCGGCTCTTCTTCCGTACTACTCAGTTTCCCTGTATGATGCGATTACAGAAGTCCTTCCCAAAAATGCTGACATTACATACGAAGTCGGAGCTTACGCACACAACATGTTACCAGTCATCGACCGCATGCTAAGTGGCGCCGTTATGCATTTCTACAACGAGCCTCCTACTGTAACGGACAGAAAGCTGCTTGGTACGGAGTCAGTCACCAGCACAGCCTTTCAACTTATGGATTACAACGAAATACCAGAGCTCAACCGCGCACTATTCTGGGCATCGCTGGTGGGAGACTTCACACCAGACGTCTCGGGCACATGGGACTTTGGCTTAAGTGTCTTCGGGACAGCGAACCTTTACATCGACGACGAGCTAGTTATCGACAATACAGCAGACCAAACTCGCGGGACCTCATTTTTCGGTAAGGGTACGGTACAAGAGACCGGCTCAAAGGAACTCGTCAAAGATCGAAAATACAAGTTGCGCATTGAGTTTGGCTCTGCTAACACCACAACCATGGAGACAATTGGTATGGTCAATTTCGGGGGTGGAGCTGCACATCTCGGTGCCTGTCTACGCATGGATGCGAAACAAATGATTGAGGACGCCGTTCAAGCCGCTGCTACTTCTGACTATACAATAGTCTGCACCGGCCTTAGCGGAGAATGGGAGTCCGAAGGCTTTGATCGACCACACATGGATATTCCACCGGGAGTCGACGAGATGATTAAGAGGGTACTCGTTGCCACTAAAGGTAGGGCTATCATTGTCAATCAATCCGGTACACCGGTTTCTATGCCATGGGCCAATGAAGCTTCATGCATTGTGCAAGCGTGGTATGGTGGAAACGAGACTGGCCATGGAATTGCAGATGTTTTGTTCGGCGATATCAACCCTTGCGCAAAACTTCCACTCTCGTGGCCTATGCATGTTAGCCATAATCCGGCTTATTTGAGTTTTGCAAGCGTTGGAGGTAGAGTGCTTTACAGCGAAGACGTTTATGTTGGATACAAATTTTATGAAGCGACGGGGAGGGAGGTGTTGTTTCCATTCGGGTGAACATTTTCCATTCTTCTGCTCCTGAGTGGGTTATTTCGTACTAATTCTGGGCTTTTTTAGTCACGGCCTCTCCTACACCACATTCGACCTCACATCGCCGACTATTACAATCACGCCAGAAACATTTGACCCGGAACATCCCAGCGTCGTGGAATTTTGCCTCAGAAATACCGGCCAACAAGCCGGCGCACAAATCTTACAACTTTACATATCGGCACCCGGCTCGCCTACACCGAGGCCGATCAAGGAACTACACGGATTTGAAAAGGTGTTCCTTGAACCAGGACAACAGAAGACGGTAAGCATTACCATTGACAAGTATGCTACCAGTTTCTGGGATGAAATTGAGAGTATGTGGAAAAGTGAGGAAGGGGACTACGAGGTCCTCGTGGGAAACTCGAGTGTGGATATCCTTGGGAAAGCAGTACTCAGGGTCCCCGAAACGAGATATTGGTTGGGATTGTAAATTACTACAGAATTGGGATAAAGATAGATTCATTTAGACGTTATGTCCAAGCCGGGTCACTCATTTGAAAGGATGAGTAATGAAATTATACTTCAAAGCTTGATACTTCCAAGGCTGCCAGTGGATCAATTGATGGATTAAACCGTAACTTAAGCGTACGTAGATACTTAGGTACTTAGGTGCAATCTGAGTAGTTTGTTCCGGGTAAATATCTTCCTGCTGTTGAGGTCCAGTCTGATCCGATGATTTAGTCCTTACCGCCGTCGTCGAAATGGTCAAGATGGAAATTTTACAATTCGTTTCAGGCAATAGGTAACTAGTTATTTATACAATTTGAATTTTACGTAAAGAACGCAACTTGCGCAGTGTCGGCTGCGATTGGATACCACGTTCGATATAAACAGGCCCTCCTAACTGGTCAAGCCAAGAAGTTAATTTATTTATCCTCGATTTCCCCTCACCATAATACCGAGACCTTCAACTACCGCGGTTATGCACCAATTTTTATTTATTATCATCAAGAAAGATAAGCCAAGTCAAAGAAATGGGCACCCCTGATCTGATTCTCGAGTCGGCTACCAAAAAGCGCAAACTCAGTCAACCGGGGCCTTCCTCCCTCGGAGCCACCCGTAAGCATACTCGTGTCCTAGCTGCCTGCGACGAATGCCGGATTAGCAAAACGAGATGTGACTCGGCGAGGCCAGTATGCGCAAAATGTCAGAAGAAGGGGATACCGTGTGTTTATCCGGATAAGGATCCCTTTTCTATGTACGTTGCTTTGCACATGGCAATGATAGTTTTGTACTAATGTAGTTGGAAAAGATTCGAATCGTTGGGTGAACGCATTTTAGGCGCTGTCGAGCGGCAGCAGAAGGTTCTCGATGAACTAATAGCTCAGAGAACACATAGAGGAAGGAACTCGTTCATCGCTGAGGCACAAGACTTGAATGCTTCACTTGACGAGGCTGATCTGGAGACAATATCTAGAAATGACACCCCGAAAACGCCCATCACTGGATCGGATATGATTCTCAGCTGGCCAATTTTCCCGAGAAATAAGCCGGTTCACACATTCCCAGCATACGCATATGTGGAAAAAGAGAAGAATATTGATCCCCATCGTCAACAAGCCATGCTTCCCAGCATGATTGGGTACGCCGGCTCTGAACGACGACGTATACTAGAATTGAGGGATATATACATGAGAAAAATTCAAATCAAAAATCCCATTGTCGACGCATGTGAATTGGATGAGTATCTTAACAAGGTCTTGGAAAAGGGGTTCGACTGGAGTTCGTCGTCGTGCTTGGTGTTGCTGGTACTGTCGCTAGCTGCCATATGGGGTGATTATCCGCATAACGATCGGAGGACGAAAGTTGATTGTATTGTATCGTATGATGGATTTAAACAGGCGGGGTTTGTGACGAATTCGATTCCGGAACATCGGATGCGGGAGTCATTGATTTATTTCTCCATGGCAAGAGAGCGAATGTCGACGGCGCAATTGGATGACTCGTTACTTGGGGTTGCGTGCTTTTGTCTATTTGGGTATCTAAATAGTCTCCTTGCTGCCACAAGGTCTTGACTGACATTGACAGAATGTGGTATCAGTATAATATCGAGCCGATCCCTGGTTGGAAGATGTTTCGCACCGCATCGATGTTGTGGGAGGCTTATAACTTGAAACACCGAAATGGGACGACGGAGAGGTCTAAACAGGAACAAAGTTTGTTACTCTTCCTCTATTTTTCTCGTTTCTATGCTAAGTAAAACAGGCCTCGAGCAGAGATTATATTGGACATGTCTGAAATCCGAATGCGAAGTGCGCTACGAATTGACTGATCTTCCATCATGTACACTGCACAAATCGGATTTCCCGTTCTCTCTTCCAACATTTTCGACTTCTTCAAACCCACACGCTTCATCATCGACAGTGAACAGTGGACACGAACAATCCATCGAAGACTCGCCCTCTCATTACTACTACCTTGCCGAAATATCTCTCCGTAGACTTCTTAACCGCGCACGAAACGCCGTCGTAATCCTTAACCCTGATATCGACTCTGCCACCGCATCAACTCTTGCTGAAACATTATGCAAACTTGACTATCAGCTTGAACAATGGCTTGAATATCTTCCACCAGTACTCCGATTTAACCGACCGCTTGAATGCCTTCCACCACCTAATGAGCCCGAACTTGTCAAACTCGTGCGGGAACGCTACGTCGAAGTCCGTGAACTTCTCTGCCGAGCTCATCTTTATCTCTGTCTGCACTGCGGCACTTCCCTCAGCCGCGATCAAGCTCACCTATACGGCGCCAAAGCCAGTGAAGGCCTAGCTCTATCCGTATATCGCATTCAGACCGAAAATCCATTCTTCCGACATCCGGGCTCCTGGGGAGCATGTCGCGTAAGATTCAATCACTCGTTATGTCTGATTGCTGCTTTTAGGGGGAAAGTGAATGGGGTATCCTCGGCAGAGTATGTAGTCGTACCACCTGCTTGGGCGGATAGTGTGAGGGTTGTTATTGAGAGGCTAGAGGTGTGGAGCGAAGAGGGAGGTGGGATTAGGGAGTTGGCGAGGTTGTTGAGATGGCTGATGGAGGACGTTGCTTAGATCTTGTTTACTTTACATAGATAGATTCACCGAGTACGCTGTAGAAGCCTATATACCATATACCTGAAAGACTTATCTTTATTCTGATGGGTATGGTTCTTGGGAATTATTCAGTTTTGGCGGCATCAAGATTTTTATCCGGCAGTTCAGACGTTTCGAGCATACATCGCAGCTAAGAAACAGATAATGGCATTGCTACTCAATCTGCTTCCCAGTTATGTTCTTGAATACCTTCATTGGACACAGGTTGATATCTACCCGGATGTGTCAATCTCGACGATCAGTTGATACCAAGACTTGATTGATATGCATCGAAATAAATCAGTTTTATATGAAAAGAAACTGTAAATTCGTCTCGTATACTATCCGGATGGTCCTACCTGTTTCCATCCTTGATTCAAGTAGTCGAAGCAGAAAAACGACCCGTATATTCCTCCGCTGAGCTGAGCATGCCTTTTAAACGGCCACGCAATGCCATTACCTAGGTATTGGCTGGACGTATGACCAACCTTTCAATTATAGGTACTGGGCGAGCACGTCACAGTTCCTAAGTTAATCAAGTAAGTACTGCAATGAATGATTGACGGTTGAATCATTCTAAATATTACGGTGCTATTAATATGGCCGGGCATCCTGGTGAGCCCCATTTAGACAACAACAGCAAATCTTATCCCACCTTGGGCAAGCGCTTTACCTACCTTGCGTTTCTCGGACAACCAAGACGTTGCTTCGAGGCAGGGTGGGCAAGCATTAGATCAGTGTATGCTATTACCCGGGACTCATATGCATTCTCCGTCGATCAAGTAGCAATGAACCATGGCTTCTCTGGACAAACTATCCAGGGAGTTACCCGACTTGATCCTGCAGTATACAAACCCCTCTTGCCAGCGAAGATTGGTGTATACATGCCGCCTTCTGCATCAAATTGCTCAGCTGCATGTATATCGCAAGATTCGCATCACTCTACGCCCTGAAGACGCACAGGATCGCAACACAGTTATTGTGCAGCTATTTCGTACAGTTGGAACGAGTCATTTGCTGGCGAATTACGTGCATGAGCTTGAAATTTTTGGTTCAAAGCCACTAATACTGTGGACTCAATTATCTGAAGCTCAGGCACGATCATGTATGCGCAAGATAGCCTTTTCAGACGTCGCAATGATGCACTGGTTCAATCGGCTGATGAAAGGTGATACTGATGCTATCGTCGCCGCTTAGATCTCTTTTTTAGGTAACCTCAAGGTACTTCGACTAGGATTCGATATATGGTCAGACTCCCGATACCTCAGCACAACATTTCTCGCTATACCATACCTCGAAGAGATCGAGTTATCAAGCTCTATCATGGCCAGCGCTCCTTTGTCGGAAAATGAGAGGGATTACTGGGACAACTTGAATGCGTCAGATAAGACGCTAATCTTCAAAACTTCCAAGGGCCCGATGTACCATGACCCGAAACAATTCGAACATCTTTTCCTCAGACCGAGAATCAAGAAAATCAGCCTCATGATTCCTGAACCTAGAGATAACTGGTTCTTACCGCCCCCTAACGTTCCACGTTCAAAGTTGACTCGTCTTAGCCTGCAGCAAAGCGAGTTGACACCGTATCACTGAGTTGGCTCCTGCGCCTGACGCCTAGTCTTCGGGAATTTGAGTATGACCATTGGATTAACGGCGTGCACGGGGGTCGTACTATGCGGTACTTCCAATGCGCTGATATGGATGCGGCGCTCCAACCGGTTCTCCGATCTTTAGAGCGACTATGTATCAAAGTTCAATTCTTCCTAACTGAAGCTAGAGACCTTAGCTTGCGCTATCCCCGCGGGATCCAGGGCACTATTAAATCTCTTATTGACTTCTCTTGTCTCACTTACCTCGAGATACCCGTTGTACTTCTCTTAGGCTGGACACCCACCAGTGTTGGTGGCATCACTCAGCTTGCCACCGTCTTGCCACCCTCAGTCAGGAATTTGACTCTTACAACTGATCAGGATCCCCCCGAGTCGTACAAGTGGACTCGAGGAGAATTATCCTCCTATGTTGGTGATTACGTTAAAACTGTCTCAGCCGCCGCCAGCTTGCAGGCGCCAAAGAATCTACAACGGATCTCTCTCCATCTACGCGATAATGGCGAACTTGATCCAGAGGACGACCCTTCCATCTCAAAGTTGGGGGATATTTGTGTTGATGCTGATATAAGTCTATATATAAGCGAATATTGGTGGTGAATGAGCCTAGCGGTCAGAACCATTTACTCCCATATCCATCTCGTATTTGTCAGGTATCAATTTTGTTCCAACAACTACCAACGGGGCAAGCAGTGTTCCATAAGTGCCGGCTGTGTATACTCCTCTTAGTGCAGCTTGGAAAGGGAATTTCCTCTCCCGTCAAAGGAAACAAACCCGAATGATGATTGACGGTGACAATGGACGTGAATGCAATGTATACGATAATAATGGTAGACTGAACCCGGGTTATCTACAACCATTGTTTCTCTACGCTATTGAGTGCGTCGATCGCGAAGAGAACGAATGGGCTGTCTGGAAGATCAGTCAAATCCGCAACCAGATATGTCGAAGTTAGTTCTTTGCAACGTTTGGTAAGGCGCTTTCAGATGCACAATTGCGCAAGGAGAGACGTGTTACTTCAAAGTATTTCTGTACCTAGTCCTTTAGGGTTACGCCTCCGTTCATATAGTTTCCTACAGTACCATAATAAGCCTTCAATGTACCTAGGTATATCAAATCAACTTCTGAGAACTATTATGGTTTATTGCTATACTTACAGAGTCCTGTTTTTTTATCAGTCTTTTCTTCTAGATACTTCCCAACCTACCCATTTGAGACCTTAATGACTCGTCTCTCGGCAAGAGATAAGCTCGCTTGTAGATATGATATTAGAGTATGTTTTAGTCTCGTCTGTTCTATGCGGCCTAAAAATACCCCAACCTATCTAAAATATGATTATGCCACGCGAAAGGGCTGGTCTAGGCTGCTTCGTCTTAATATGGAAACAATCGAGATGGTGTAGACAACAAAAGGAGCAAGAGTCGCATACCTTCGATTCAGTTGCGGGTTCGCAAATTTAGAAAGGACCAGACAAAATGGCAGACGTTGACTTGCATAGCATATGTGCAAGTCCGATTGAAATTCCGAAAGAAGGCGGGAAAGTTATGGTATCAGCCAAACCAGATCAATCATCGTTTCGTTGTCAGTTCTATGATCCACGAGCGTTGGATAGTGTACACCTTCCGGGATCGCACGGTCTTATCTTGTACAATGGGATACATGATTGCTTCCTGATGGCAGAATCTACTTATAACTGGCATTTACGTGTCATGTAATAACATCTATGCTGCTCTTAACAATGGGCCCTTTTTGAGCGCCGGGATAACCTTAAACTCCAACGTCGGCGGAATATAGTCCTGATTCCAATATGTCGTCGCGTGTCGAAACCAATGTGCGTATGTTCCAGGGATATCATCCGAGCCGGGGTTATCTCTCCAAAGCGAACCCAGAGTAACCTTGAATACTCTCAAGATTAAACCATGCGCTAGTTTAAAGCCAAAGCTTCGCTGTAGACAGCCTTCCACAATCTCCCGTGCTTGTTTCTGATCCGCACTTTCGGTTTCACCTGATTTTGGAAGTGGAAGAGACATGAGATCAAATGCCTTCTGACCATCCCAATTCGTGAACTCATTGATCAGTTGAGACCCCTCCATAAATTCAATTCCATAGACATGCTCCGCCACATATTGTGGCCCATTCCATTCGTCTTCCTCATCAATAAGCCCCATGACCAGAGTCAGTACCTGCCCTTGAATGATATAATCCGTCAACAAACGACTAACATCATCCGGGCCGAGAACTTTATCATCTTCCTGAATGGTAAAACTACCGCCCATCAATGGCACCTCTTTCAACAACGGACTGCTGTGCATCCCATCCGTGCTCGTCTTCCCGCCATCCGCGGCCCATAGTTCAAGAAATAGTCGATGACACCTTTCAAAAAGAGGATTGTTGCGATTCGACGCAAGAAAGTAATTCGTCAAACTGCGCCCTTCGACTCCCCCGGCATTATATGAAACGACCTCAAACCGTGACTCCGGATTGCCGATTGTCTCGTTCCAGAGACGGTTCAAATCCCCGATTTGCATTAGCCCTACGTCGGCATATACGCCGCCATATTTAAGTAGTAACGGCCATCGCACGAGGTCCGACGTATGTTGAGGCGCATAATCTCCACCAATTGTACCATCTACAAATGCGCGCGGGAAAGTACCCGGATCCGAAATATCCAGGAAATTGGCAACGTTCAATGGCGACGAAGGCTGTCGGTCTAATACACGTACTACCCAGCCATGTTTTGTGAGACGTCTGTGCCAAGCCCTAACGTTCCGTTTTGTGTAGGGATGCATGTTCTTATAGCCAGCGTGCCAGAAGAACCATATGTTTTTCTCGTCGATGACTGGTTTTGGGTCGAGAAGGTCTTGGTCAACTTCCTCGTCTGGTCGAAGATCTAGGAGATGGTCGGGTATTTTGTGCAATCCTGCTGGAATGGGATATGATATCAGATCCATGTTGTCTGTAACAGTATCCAAGGGTACAAGTGGCATCGACGAGGATCTGCTAGGCGGGATTTGAGTGAGCAGCCAGGGACTGTGAGCCTATATACAATCCGTTCTGCTTTTGGCAAAACTGACACTTGGAGGACTTGCCCTCTTTTATATCTTCAAAATGAAGTAAATTAATGGCAAAGGCCAATTCGACAGTGGGTCCCGACGTAGAAAATGAACCCACTACGTTGAGTTTCATTGGCTCAGGCCTGAGCTTACCAAAGATGACTCACAATAACAGCCTATGATTGGCTATGAAATCACTGCACTAGTCCATACATAGTAAGGCAAATACGCTCTAAACCTAATACAGACTAGTTATAAGGGGATTGGTTCTAATTGGCTGATTTCTCATGCAATTCTAGATTCATTGCATCAAGGTGGAGATGTTCGTTATGATAAGGTATATAATTAACGCCTTGATTGAATTGAAAAATGCCATTTCATAAGCGGATGATGGGTCGGTCAACTGTAACTTGTCAACTCGTGGTAGGTATAAAGGCGATTCTCTTTATGCTCGATTCCAAAGAACGTCGTAGACAGAGCAAGAAAGGCTTTATTAATTTGCGTCCGATCCACATGTTCCGGCCCATATTCGGGGGAGCAACTTCATCCGAGTTGAGGCCACTAAACAATTTGGAGCACGTGTATTGGATAAATACATCGTCGAAGTTCAGTGGCATCTGATACGTTGTCAACAGATCAGTGTTGAAGGTAAGCTCCATTACAGGAATTGATTGCTGAATCGTGAATATTGCATTGCCAATGATATAGATTAATCTTGCGTTCTGTCAAATGAGCCACTGATCAAACATGATCCCAAAATCCATATTTTCCAATTGAACCCCATCCCGTATTAAATCCACATCAATTTCGTCCTGATTCCATGTCGAGATCCAGTCACCATGACTATTCGAGACTGGCAGACTACTGTCATTTGACGTTAATTTTGACTCAATGACCTCGTCAAGAACGCCCCTGAAAAACTTCGATGCACGCTTGAACAACGCATCGCAGCCATTCCTCGGTTTCTCCACGTCAAGATGAGAGACGAACACGCACAGATTGCGAATGATTTCTGCGCGTGGAGTAGGATACGCTACCGGAATACCGAAGCGGGTTTCTGATTGAAGGGCTTCAATTAAGACACTGGCAGCTGGGAAGCCGTATAGTTGCATCTATCATGTAACTGTTAGTTGGATCTTTTTGACAGAGGGCCATCACGCTCACCGATGAAGTCAAAACGACATAAGTATTACGCATAAGGCCGCGTTCCCGCGCAAGTAACAAAACAGTTGATATAATCTGAGAGCTTACGGACAGTAGAGAAGTATTCTGGGCTTGATGCTGTCGAACGAGCAGTCTCTGAATGAGGAATTCGTTGTAGAGATATGCGAGATATGCCAAGATGAGCATATAAACAATCAACACATTGTCGTGATCTGTCTGTGGCGTATACCGAAGGTAGGCAGGATGTGATTCCCAGGTCTCCTTGCAGCGGCGTGAAATATCCCTTTCCGTCGGGAGGATTAGTGTATAATATCAAGGGGAGTCGAAAGAATAAAACTGACTTCAATTGTTCGGCTGTCTTTGGGTCAGATGGCATCAAGGAAATATCCAGAATCTCTTCGCGAAATATTGCATTCGAACATCGTAGTCGGAGCCATGCAACAGACTGAAACACTGGTTTCAAGCTCCAGCCTTGATCATCAACATTCTCCATTGCTTGCGCAAAAACGTCATTTGAAGCACCATATATCTGATCGTCAATACATAAAGGAAGCCCGCAATCCGAATGCTTCAAAGAAAGTCGCGGAGGACGGCCCAGGAAAGTTGCAATGCTTTTGTCGACTCGATAAGATGCAGCAAAGAGACGTTTTCGCATCTGGGAGAGAAATGGCGGTATGTCGATAGACTTTTTGGTATCTCTATGAATTCCAAGAGCAAAAATTCTGGTTGAAAGATCCCCCAGTTGACTCCAGATAGTCTCGCCTGCACGTTTTTCATCCTGTCAAAACTGTCTCTTTGAGGATGAGAGAATTAATACACTGACTTGAAGCACCCTGAATCATATCTGTTAACGCCATGTTCTCGTATACCAGCCACAGCTGCAGGTCGTTTGTAGGTGTTAACATTTTACACACTTGTACTATCGTATCACTTGCGGCATACATTCTCTCAGCAAACTGCGTTCGTGTTTGAGGTTCTCCACATATAGTAAATGCACCAGTCCCCATTCCGTATTGCGTGCTGCGTCCCGCTTGTGAAATTATAATTCCAAGTATCTCAAGGCGACAATTGACACCTGTATAGAGCTTGTGGAAGTCGCATCCCTGGGTTGAAGATGGTATCTGGAAGGGTCGGGACGTATTGTCGATAATATTTGAAGCCAGTCGAGTTACCCTGCCGGGAAGATACTCTGTGCAGAGCTTCTGAGTCGATGGAAATGCGTTTTGCACGAATGGTGCGGGGATAACCGGAGCCGGACTCAAACTATAAAAGTCCGAAACGAGTCTCCCAAGGAACGGCAAGTCTTGTAGAAGCATCAACACCTCTGAGATCTTTTTGAACCAGTAGGGTTGTAGTCGATCCGAGCCGTCGATGCCGGGCATAACAGCCTCAGTCTCAAAGCCACCAGAAGAGCCACTATCAGCCACAAATTCAGCCGCGAAACTGGTTGGACCAAGATATCCCAGAGGCAGTGGAGAAGGTATATCTGGAACTTGGTGCTGCTGCGGCTCTATGTCAGCTGAAGCGCTGAATACTTCTGCTAGCCTGGAGAGTTCTGAGTGTCGCTCCACGGAAGGTGATGGAGAGAGTATTGTTCGGCGAGTTAGCGGTGCAGGATGGTAGAAACATCCATTGGCGGTGCGGCGTCGTTGACAGCGAGTACAAACAGGCAGTTTGTGGTCACATTTCACCTTGTCGCGTCGGCATGGCTCGCAGCTGGCAGGCATGCCATTGCGACGGCGTGAAGAGCTCCTATTATATGTTAGCCTGTTTTCAAGGATCAAGTGTGTAAAGAGGCACCGACATGGTTTTCGTCTAACACCAAGGTAAAAAGAGAGCCGATAGTCACATTAGAACTCCTCCTTCGGTCATGAAGCAGGAGATGTTGTAGACTGCAAAGAGGATGATGCTATGATCGTGGTTGTATTCAGCCTTTGAGCTCCGAAAACCAGTCCGAATGCCGAAAACCACCCCGAGCTCCGGTCTTCTGCTAATCCTAATTTGAACGACTGTGGGTAGTAGTGTTGAACTTGCTAAATCGAATCTATCTTATTTGTCTATTGTCGTGATTTCAATAGGAGTCTTTCATCTCTTCGCCATATCTACGTAAATCGCCAAAATCCTAAATTCCCAGAAACAACGAAAACCTCCCTAGATATATAACACTACCTAGGTACATACCTTTGCCTCCGAATATTTAATAACTCAACTGAGTCTCTCCTATGCACAAATCCTCTTCTGACCAGTTTAAGAGTAGGCGAGAACATGAAGAACAAGCCGAAAGGCAATGAAGAGTTTTCAGATCTGCAATGGACACGATTTCCCAGAAGTCCGAGAAACTCTTTAAAATATCCATGGATGTTCTCAAGGTGAGCTTACCAACGATGCCCTGCATATGTATATGTTTGGCTTGCTATACAAGTATCCCAAGGCTGCACCTAGATTTCTCGTCCAATGATGAATCTGGTTTGAAAAGTTATTGGGTTATACATGTTGAAAGATTAAAAGTTATAAGAGCATTGTTGTTGATTGCAAGCAAAACGATCCTCATCAAATATACATAAAAAAAAAAATAGTGGATGCTCATATTCATCTCCATTTGTGGCCCTGCAGTTGAATGATGACAGTTGGGATAACGCTGACTGCAACCATCAGAGCAACGCCAATTCCAGCACTTCCATTAAATCCCACATTCTCAAACATTTGAGGAAACCTATTTCGAGATCATGGTTAGTATTGCGAAGCTACAGAAAGGATATATATAAGAAGACTTACCAGAAGGGTCCAATGAAACCCCAAGTCTGCCTGACGAAGGTAATAAAGACACCCACACTCGCAGCTTCCAGGCGATAGCAGTCAACTGCGTAAGTAATAAGGACGGTAGTCACAACCTGGTTACCAGCAGCACCGATAGCAGCACCCACCAACGGCGTAACATTCCAGGTATCAGAAGCCTTACCAAGCTGAACACTGAACACGATAAATCCAATAATAGAAAGTGCGTAACCAACATGGGCGACCCAAAGACGGTATTCAGGTGCAACGAGGACTTCTTCTCCGGAGATGCCGCCATCTTCGGCATTCCCAGCAGTGGTGATACCGGATTTGCGTGCCTGTTGGTGACGGCGTCGTGACATCCATTTATCAGACATGAAGCCGCCGATTTGTTCGCCAATGAGGGATCCGATGATGATGCTGATCATTTGAAGGCCGTTCTGCTCTGTGTTGAAGTTGAAAAGCACAGGGAACAGCTGTGGGATTTCAATTGTAGGGACAATTCCGGTCCATAAAAAGACCATGGAATAGGCGGCAGCAGGAAGGAAAATGCATGGGTGGATCACGAGAGTGAGTGGGTGATAGAAGTCGCTGAACTTGAGAGGGGTGGGATCAATGCGTCGGAATTTGAACTGGCGGACCTTTTGCTCTGGTGATGCGGAGCTATTGCTGGAGTAGTTGGCGTCACGGATGTAGCGGGTTTCGTGGCCGAGGAAGAAGTAGAGGATGAATTGCACGCCATTTGTCTATGAGAAGTTAGTCAAGATTAATCAAAAGTGCTGGAGGTCAAACATACGATGGCAAGAATGTAGTAAATCCATCGATATCCAACACGCATAGCCACGAATCCCATAATCAAAGGAGCAATTGGCACTCCTAGAGTAATCATGACGGTCCAGATTCCCATATACCTGGCGCGCTCCTTCTTGAAGAAAGTCTCCGTAACCACTCCACTGCCAATAGCGGCAGCTGGGCAGATGAAGAAAGCAGTGATCGCTCTGCACAAACCCATTGTACCGAATGAGTAACTGTTGGCGCATCCGATGTTGCCAACAAGAGAACAGATCAGAGACAATAAGAAGACGGGACGGCGACCGAAGCGATCAGCGAGAGGACGCCAGAACAGAGGTGCTCCACCAATAATCGCTATGACAAGTGAAGTCAAGTAACTGGCGCGCTGGACGCTAACACCAAGGTCGGCGGCGATGTCAACAAAGGCTGCCATGATTGCGGCAGCGGTGAATGTGGCCATCATTGCATGGAACGCAATCATAATGAGGTTGACGACTTTCTATTGACAGCCGTAATATGTTAGTATTCTGATCCCTTGACACGACGATTGCATTGAAGCAGCGTTAACATACCTTCCATTTCGGCCAATTGTATGGATCGGCATCAGTCATGTCTGGTAGAGGATCAAGTTCAACAGTTCCATGCCGACTAATGAGATAGTCACGGTATTCCGGCGACAGATCATTTGTTCCATCATGCTTGATATCCTCATATTCTTTGAAGATGCCCTTGTCTGTCGACATCTTGAACAAATTTCACCCAATGTGCTTCAATTGACTGAACACAGCACCTATGGTACCCGGCTGAAGGAGATGCGTGGGCTTTCCTAGAAAGCAGCGAAAGAAAATAATCGCGTCCAGACACTGGCACTTTATAGACAATTAATCCTCTAGAGGAATCTAGTCGCGTCAAATTGACAGCACGAGGCAACCCCAAATCTGAATCTCGCGAGTACTCCGCATCCCCCTTTGTTGAATCCAGTCTAGTGTCCCCTAGATGATAGGAGGAAATGCAGGGATTGTGTGGAGGAGCGCATGTGAAATTTGCACGGGGTAGGACTAAGCGTCTGCTAGGGACGTCTCAGAGCGACGAGAACAAGCATTGCTGCAATACTTGGCGGATGTGACTTTAACCGCCCCTAGCCGTGCCAACACATCGCACTGATCGCACGTATGTACATGTGAAGCGGTCCAAGGGAACTAGACGATCAAGCTTGGTTGATAATCCTCAAGTTCGGGGTTAGCTGGAAAGCCTCGTCCGGGGGGGTTGGGCAGATACTACCCTGATTGGCTATGCCAGACTGGTTTTAGTTGGATTCGTAAGAGTTTGATAACTCCCCAGTTATAGTGAGTTAGCAAAGGTCAAGTTACGCCGGGTTACGGCCGCGGGTTACAGACCCGCCCCCCCCAGTAACCCGGTTATCTGA